>CAJQZJ010032020.1:855846-876985 GCA_907164525.1 Lophiomys imhausi
ATTGTTCCATCTCTAGGACTGCATGAACTGAAAAGGGAATAGTGTATGCACCTGTAATCCTACTCCTCAGAGGTATAGACAGGAGAATCAGAAGTTTAAAGTCATCTTTTACTTTGTGAATTTGGGACAGCCTGAGCTACATGAGACTTTGCCAGAAAAACAAAATAAATGCAAACAAGTAAATTGAAGTAAAATCAGGAGAAAAAAAAGAGGGTTGGCTCACTTTGTAGGATGCTTGCCTATAATTTACAAAGCCCTGGATTTGATCCCCAACACAGCATGAACTGGGCATGGGGTTAAACTTTTATAATCCCAACACTAGAGAGTGGAAGCTGAAGGAACAAAAGTTCAAAGTTATCCTCAGCTAAATAGCAAGTTACAGACTAGTTTGATATGCATAAAATCTTGTATGGAGGGAGGAGGGAAGAAAGCCATCTAGAGACCATACTCTAAGAAATTTGAGAAAATTTGGCCAAGATAGTAGAACCATACTGTATGTATTACTGCATTAGCTGTATTAATTACTATGACTGTATATTTTACTGTATTGGCTGTATTAATTACTTTGTAGCTATGACCAAACTAATTACAGAATAAAGGATCTGGCCCAGCAGCAGGAGGGCAGGTAGGCCCCACCGGCTGGTAAAGGCCCAGGGTGACCAACTGAGCTACTGTCCAGGCACAGATCTAGCACTCTGAGTCATTTCACTCCAAGATCTACTCCATCTATGAGCTGCTGGAACTTGTGAAGCAGCCGGTACAGCAGAACCAGAGCCAAAGGATCATCATGACTCTGGGCAACAGCAGGATATCGGAGAGGAGACTTGGTGATGGTCCAGCATTGATGGTGTGTCAGAAACCAGAAACCTTGAACCAGACCAATGATTCATTGTGACCAACATTTGCATGTGAAGCTGTTTGGGCAAAAAACATACTGTGTGACACTCTTCAGCTTCCAATGCCACTATGGCAAACGAATATGTGATGGAGAGGTGGGAAAGATGGAGGAACAGAGCAGGGCTGCTCAGTGGAGAGGGGTGGAACTAGAGACTTTACAGGTGTGACAGGTGGCATGCAGTAGTTTGGAGCTTGCTCAGATTCAGCCCCACAATCAAGCTGCCTGGCTGCACAATCTGCTCAGAGCCAGGATGTCCGAGATAAAGAATGGTTCATTTTCTGGATTGGACCTCCTTGAAAGACCACCACGGTCCATACTTCTCTTGGAGGCCATGCTGGTACCAATGGTCCATGCTCCTGCCCCAGACCACGATGATTCCTGAGGGTTATGTGAATATTGTGGTTTGTGCCACTCCCTGAAGCCATGTTGATATTAGTAGTCCATGCTGCTGTCCAAGGCCAATTTTGGGCCCATGCACCTACTATAGCCAGGGGCTGTGTTGATGTCTGAGGTCCTTGCTCCTACCGAGGGCCATGCGATTGCCACTGCCTGAAACCATGTGGATGTCTGGGGTCCTGCTGCCACTGGAGACCCAAGCAGAGGTCACTGGTACAGTGCTGGTGCTGGAGAGCATGTGGATGTCTGTGGTCCATGCTGTTGCCCAGAAACCATGGAGAAGCCCAGGATCCCTGTTCCCGCTGACTGTAAAGGGCAAGGAAGCTACTTTTGCAGTGATATCAATGAGTGCAGATGCACAGTTGAGAAAGAGAGATAAAGAAGGCTTCTGTGACAACCCCTACCCTGCAACAACCTGCAAAAAAGTAGCCTAAAAAGGACGCTGAACTTTTTTTTTTTTTTTTTTGAGATAAGGTTTCTGTGTAACCCTGGCTGTCCTGGACTCACTTTTGCAGACCAGGCTAGCCTTGAACTCACAGAGCTCCACCTGCCTCTGTCTCCCAAGTGCTAGGATTAAAGGATTAGAGCCACCACGCCTGAGCCTGACTTCTTACTCCTTCTCTGAGCACAACTAACAAACCTCAACCAACCCCCCTGAATGATCAACAACCACCCCTCATCTACTGGAGCTCTAGCATTTATATATCCTCGGAAATTTTCCAAACGTCCCAAAAACTATCTGCAGCTGGCAAAACCACATCTCTGCTAGAACACGAGGCAAATCATAGTCAGCTGCTGCGAAGTGCCCTGCATCCCCACACCTGGGATTAAAATGAAAATATATTTTTATTTCTGTGGTTTTTTCTTTTTTTGGTTTTTTGAGACAGGGTTTCTCTGTGTAATCCTGGCTGTCCTGGACTCACTTTGTAGACCAGGCTGGCCTCGAACTCACACAGATCCTCCTGCCTCTGCCTCCCAAGTGCTGGGATTAAAGGCGTGCACCACCACTGCCCGACTATTTCTGTGGTTTTTAAAGAAACCAAAATCCCAGAGTTCTCACTACACCCATGGCTTTGGTAGAAGAACATGGAAATTGTGAGTGTGTGATGGGAATTTTTTTTTTAGAGTGTTTTGGCATTTTTCTGTGCTGTGATAAAATATGACAACTTAAGGAAGAGAATTTTGGGCCAAAGAGAAGGCTTAGCAGTTAAGAGCACACTTGTGGCTCACAACCATCTGTCACTGCATTACCTGGGAATTTGACACCTCTTCTGACCTCTGCAGGCTCTGGCACATGCTCAGGCATGGACACATAAAGTAAAATATACATTTTTTTTTTTTTTCAAGACAGGGTTTCTCTGAATATCTCTGGCTGTCCTGGACTCGCTTTGTAGACCAGGCTGGCCTCGAACTCACAAAGATCCGCCTGCCTCTGCCTCCCAAGTGCTGGGATTAAAGGCGTGCGCCACCACCGCCCGGCTTCAATATACATTTTTTTTAAAGGAGAGAGTTTATTTTGTCTTATGGTTCCAGAGGGTAGAGTCCATTATAGTGGGGAGGCATGGCAGCCAGTGACAGTCATGGTGGCAAGAAAGAATCTGAGGTAAACTGGAAATGATTTTGATTTGTGTCAAAGCCTACCCACAGTGCCATACTTCCTCCAGCAAGGCCCTACCTCCTGGCCTTTTCCAATCAGCACTACCAACTGAGGACCAAGTGTCCAAAAACACATCTATGGAAGACATTTCTCATTCAAATCTCCACACAATGAGCACAGAGGAGGCCAGAGCCAGGTAGCCTCCACGAGCACACAACCAGTGACCTACTTCCCCCAACTAGGCCCCACTTCCTACTTTTTACCACCTCCCAATGATGTCATCTGTGGTGGTTTGAATTAGAATGGGCCCCAGAGGTTCAGACCTGTGACTGCTTGGTCCCTGTGAATGGGACTGGATGGATTAGGAGGTGTGGCCTTGTTGAAGGAGGTGTGCCACTGGGGGTGGCTTTTGAGACTTCAAAAACCAGACCCTGTGTCTCTTTCTTGGTCTGCAATGTATGGAAGAGATCTATGCTCTCAGCCGCTGCTCCAGCCCCACATCCACCTGCCTCCACACAGTCTGCCACCATGACCATGGACTCACCTCCTCAGTCATGGTGTTTGTCACAGCAACAGAACAGAGACTAAGACACTATTATATTAAGAATCCATCAAGAGGTTAATCCACCATTCAGTCAGAGCCCTCATGATCTAATCATCTCTGGAAATAACCTCATGGGCACACCTTGTTACAATCTCATAGGACTTCCTCAAACCAGAGAAGTTAACAGTTACAATTAACCATCAGAATGGCATCTTTGGTTTGGGATACAGAACCCAAATTGGTGAATTATGATTTATTGGAATATGTAAAGGAAAATGAACCCAAACATGTGAGGGGCATGAGCCATATAAGAAAACAAGCCCGGGGCTGGAGAAATGGCCCAGTGATTAAGAGCACTGACTGCTTTCAGAGGACCCAGGTTCAATTCCCACCACCCACATGGCAGCTCACAACTGTCTGTAACTCCAAGATCTGATAGCCTCACACAGAGACATAAAGCAGGCAAAATGACAACGCACATAAAAATAAAAATTTTTAAAAAGCCACTCATGCCGGGCGTGGTGGCACACGTCTTTAATCCCAGCACTCGGGAGGCAGAGGCAGGCAGATCTCTGTGAGTTCAAGGCCAGCCTGGTCTACAAAGTGAGTCCAGGACACCCAAAGATACAAAGCCCTTAGGAAAATAGTCAATTGGTGCTGCAGCATGAGTGTGGCTGCTGAAAGAAGCAGGGGTAAGGACTCCAGAATGACTTATCAAGGTGTGGATCTTTCCAAAGGATTAGTGAATCCTAAAGACTTTTAAGAAGAAAGGTTAAATGGGCTGGAGAGATGGCTCAGAAGGTGAAGTGCATTGGCTGTGTTAGACTACTGATCTGGGTCAGACTACTGGGGCAAGAAGAGCTCCGACTCCCAAAAGGTGTCCTCTAGCCTCTGCCCAGGCACACACATCACAAACACAAATACGCATGTGATACATGCATGATAATTCTTAAAAATAAAGGGGTTTCTGGGTATGGTGGCACATGCCCTTAATCCTAGCACTCAGGAGGCAGAGGTTCAAGGATCTCTGTAATTTCCAGGCCAGCCAGAAGAGAATCATACTGAGACCTTGTCCCAAGAAAACAAAAACAAGGGGGGCAGGAGAACTGGCTTCAGTATTCAGAGCACCGACTGCTCTTCCTGGGAACCCAGGTTCCATTCCCAGCACCCACATGGCTGTTCATAACTGTCAATAGCTCCAGTCCTAGGGGATCCAATGCCCTCTTATGGCTTCCATGGGCACTAGGCATGCAATGGTGCATAGACGTGTATACAGGCAAAACACTCATACACAAAAAAATACTTTAAACCACAAAAAGGAAAGAAGAGGGTTAAAAATAGGTCTGAGAATGTAGCTGATTTGGTAGAGGGCTTAGTTGCTTGGCGTGCATGGAGCCCTGGGCTGGGGCAGTAGCACTGCACAAACTTGGCTAGGGTGGTGTGGTGTACGCATATAATCCTAACACTTGGGGAGTGGAGGTAGGATGGACTCTGAAGCTCAAGGTCCTCCTCAGCGACCTGGGAGTCATGACCAGACTGTCTACAAAATCCCACAGAACAAACTTTTAAATAATGGCTTTATGTTATGTATACTTAAATCTCTATTTTTAAGTCTAAAGAATATTAGTACTTGCCAGGTGTGGTGGTGCACGCTTTTAATCCCAGCACTCGGGAGGCAGAGGAAGGGGGATCTCTGTGAGTTCAAACCCAGACTGGTCTACAAAATGAGTCCAGGACAGTCAAGGATACACAGAGAAACCCTGTCAAAAAACCAAAAAAATAAAAAATAAAATAAAAATAAAGAATATTAGTACTCAGTACATTTTAAACACAGCTTGAGATTTAACCACAGGGAGTGGCATTGGCTGAGGCGTTAGGGAGCCAGGAATACTCTCCACAAGATTCAAAATTTGTTAGTTGGGCTGGGGATGCAGCTCAGAGCACTCGCCTAGGCTGGCAAGGCTCTGGGTGCCATTCCGAATACCACGAAACCGAAAAAACGTTTACCACAAAAAACAAAACTAAAAAAACAAAACAAAACAAACAAACAAACAAAAACAAATTCTAAACAAAGACGTTTTTCTAAGGAACTCGCCAAGCGAACTGAAGAGGGCGCAGTACGGCAGCTCTTGATGGCAGGGGCGAGGGCGGAGTTGAGAGAAGGCTGTCTTCTCACACCGATTCTCACTGACTGGTTTAAAATGGTTGCCAGGCTATCTTCTGGCCTTGGGAGAGCCATCCTGTTCAAAGCAAGGCGGCGGCAGCAGGGCGAGTGCCACAGGAACCCTCCTGGCTCTCCCGCTGTTCTTCCCAGGTCACCGCAGCTTTGGGGTACAGTCAATCTGAGCAGACAAGCTGTGGGGGCAAAAGGGGGGCTCCATGCCCGGCGTTCTGCTGCTCTTTTATGATTTAGCCCTGACAAGAGAGGAAAGCACTCTCCCACTGAACTGAACTCCCACTTCCCTTTTGCCTCAGCCTTCTGATAATCCGTACAATTTATCTCCAAGCCCTAAAGTCCTATCATCCATTCCTCCACCTATCTAAAGTGTTTTTTGTTTTGTGAGACAGGGTTTCTCTGTGTATCCGTGGGATCCTGGGACTCATTTTTTAGAGAAGGCTAGCCTTGAACTCACAGAGACCCACCTGCTTCTGCTTCCCAAGTGCTGGCATTATTAAAGGGGTGTGTCACTATGTCCCACAGTTACAGAGAGCTGTGAACTGCCATGTGGGTGCTGGGATTTGAACCCAGGTCCTTGGAAGAGCAGCCAGTGCTCTTATCCAATGAACCATCTTTTTTTTCCTGTGCATTGGTGTTTTGCCTGCATGTGTGAATGTATGTTGGATCCCCTGGAGCTGGGGTTAACAGTTGTGAGCTGCCATGTGGATACTGGGAATTAAACCCCGGGACCTCTGGAAGAACAGCCAGTGCTCTTAACCTCTAAGCCATCTCTCTAGCCCCACAATCTGTTTTTTGAGACGGGGTCTCCCTGTGTCTCCATGAAACTATGGATGGTCTAGAACTTCCTTTTTAGACCATGTTAGTCTTAGACTTGTGATCCTCCTGGAGTACTGGGACTATCTGCTAAAAATTCAGATCCATAAGTAACTGAGTGTTCACCATTGTGACAGTAACCAATGCTGAGAAGGAAAAAAATCCATTTGTGTTTGCACTATCAAAAGATAGTCTCGGGCTGGAGAGATGGCTCAGAAGTTAAGAGCACTGGCTGCTCTTCCAGAGGTCCTGAGTTCAATTCCCAGCAACCACATGGTGACTCATAACCATCTATAATGAGATCTGGTGCCTTCTTCTGGTGTGCAGGCGTACACACTGCAATGCAGAGCATTGTATACATAATAAATAAATAAATATTTAAAAAAAGATAGTCTCTGAGAATATTTTAGAATATCTCTGTTCAGATATATTTTTGTGTATGTGTATAATTATATATTATAGAATTAAAAATTAAATTAATTTAAAGAAACATACTCTTTTGGGTACCTTCAGCTTTTCATAATTTTTTTTTGGCCTTGAGACAGTTTCTCTGTGTAGCCCTAGCTGTCCTGAAACTTTTTTTTTTTTTTTTTTTTTTTGGTTTTTCGAGACAGGGTTTCTCTGTGTAGCCCTGGCTGTCCTGGACTCACTTTGTAGACCAGGCTGGCCTCGAACTCGCAAAGATCCGCCTGCCTCTGCCTCCCAAGTGCTGGGATTAAAGGCATGCGCCACCACTGCCCGGCTGTCCTGAAACTTTGTAGACCAATCTGTCCGCAAACTCAGAGATCCTCCTGCCTCTATCTCCCAGGTGCTAGAATTAAATTCATGTGTGACCATGCCCTGCTTTGAAGCTTCTAATAGTTTTTAAAAGGTTTTATAATTTTTTGTGTGGGGGGGTTCAAGGCAGGATTTCTCTGTGTTACAGCCCTGGCTGTCCTGGACTCCCTTTGCAGACCAGACTGGCCTAGAACTCAGAGTGCTACCTCTGCCCCCCTAGTGCTGGGATTAAAGGTGTGTGCCACCATGCTCCGCTAAAAAAGGTTTTAATTGTGTATCTGCATCTGTATGTGCACTGGAACCACTGTTATGGGCCACTGAACATAGGTGCTAGGACTTAAACTCAGGTCTCCTAGAAGAGCTTGTGTTCTTAGCCACTGAGCTGTTGTGCTAACTGCAGCTTTTCACACATTTAAGCTTAAGTCTTTCAACTAGTCATGGTAGTCCATACCTATCATCCCAGAACCCAGATGCTGAGTGAGGTGGTAGGATTGCCACCAGTTCAAAGCTAGTCTGGGCTACATAGTGAGTTCTAGGCTAGCTAGTTTGGGCTGCATCCTGAGTTCCAAGTTAACCTAGGCTACAGTGTAGAAAATTTTCTCAAAATAAAAATCCAAATTTCCCAATATACATTTCTATTAGGGCTGGAGAGATGGCTCAGAGATTAAGAGCACTGGCTGCTCTTCCAGAGGCCCTTAGTTCAATTCCCAGCAACCACATGGTGGCTCCTAATCATCTAGGATGAGATCTGGTGCCCTCTTCTGGCTTGCAGTGGTACATGCAAACAGAATGCTGTATACATAAAAAAATAAATCTTAAAAAAAATCTGTTTGAAGTTCTCCCTCTCTCTCTCTCTCTCTCTTTGGTTTCGAGGTAGAGGCAGGCAGAACTCTGTGAGTTCAGGGCCAATCTGATCTACAAAACGAGTCCAGGACAGCTAGAGATACACAGATAAACCCTGGCTCGAAAAAACAAAAACAAAAGCAAGCAAACAAACAAACAAAAACCAAATAAGAAATTTTATAGGCACAAATAACAAAGCTAGTGCTGCTTTGAGAAATGCAAGCCCCACATGCATTTTACACCCCAAAGCAGAGGACATGATTGTAACCAAAGCTTTTTAATTATCTAATATATACATCCTGCTTTAATTATACTGTACTTAATTTATTGTGCTTAATACATTTCCCTCTCTTCCACCCCTTGTTCCCTTTAACCTTCCAACCTTAGGTGGGAGAGAAAGGTTAGAGGGAGAAGGGACATAGGTCTCTTTGAGCTACTTCCTGCTGCATAGGGTCATTGGATTCTTTGGGGGTAATGCCAGTCTCATTAGAAGTTCAGCAAACCAGGAGACCAGTGAACCAGGAGACCAGCAAACCAGGAGACAGCAGCAGGAAGAACAAGCAGCAGTTTGGGGGAGCACCAGCAACTGGGAGAGCAGCAACCTCTTCTTCCTTGTTGCCCTTTCTCTTCTTTGCAGAACTTCTACTTCTTTGTAGAACCTTTTCTCTTATTTCTCTGCAGAGCCTCTTTACTCTTCTTTGTAAAGCCCATTCACTTTTACTTCTTTGTGGAGCTCCTTCTCTCTTTGTAGCCCCCTTCTCCTCAGGTCTCTGGCTTTTTTTTCTCTCCTTTGTAGAGCCCCCTTCTCCTCGGGCTCTGGGTTTTTATTCCTCTCTCCTAAGTCCTCAGAGTTATTAAATTTGCTCAGCTGGTTGAGCCACGCCCCTGCTAGCTCATGAGACCATTAATACTTTATATCTGTGTCTTAAGCAGCCCACCTGGGATTAAACAAAAACATTCTCACAATTGGTTTTAATAAACTCCTACCACGCATTTAATCCCATCAGAGACTTTAGAAGAAAATTAAATTATTACTTATGTATATAGGAAGTGTAGAGCAAGCAACTTACAAAACTATGCAATGACAGAGGTTTTTGGCTACCTGAACAGTAATCCATGGTTTATCTGTATTGTTGGGGCATCCAATCTTCAGCCTATTGGCCCAGAATATCAGACAACTTTTTCTGTGAAGCAGAAATATTAAAGGACTGACCCAATTTATCTCTGTAACATTGGTCAGTGGACTTTTCAGTGTCCTGCTTGTTCACATATTGAATAGACAGCCTGCTATCAGTTTTTTTTTTTGTTTGTTTGTTTTTATGTCCAGAGACTATCTTGCCACATTTGTTTCTTTAGTGTCCATCATTTTTTTGAAACTTTTTTTTTTTTTGGTTTTTCGAGACAGGGTTTCTCTGTGTATCCTTGGCTGTCCTGGACTCACTTTGTAGACCAGGCTGGCCTCGAACTCACAAAGATCCGCCTGCCTCTGCCTCCCAAGTGCTGGGATTAAAGGCGTGCACCACCACCGCCCGGCTTAAAACTTTTTTTGAGACAGGGTTTCTCTGTGTATCCTTTGGCTGTTCTGGACTCACTTTGTAGACCAGGCTGGCCTTGAACTCACAGAGATCCACCTCCCTCTGCTTCCTGAGTGCTGGGATTAAAGGCGTGTGCCACCATGCCCAGCCATGCCCATCATCTTTTATCTAGTAGATTCAGGGTGCTGCCAGGAGCAGATGTCTCTGTGTCAGAAAAAACCCTTTCTTATTAAAACATCTCAAATGCCATTTTCTGTAGGTCTCTGAAGTTTTTGAAAACCATTTATCATCTGCATGTCTATCTAAATAGACAAACATTGGATATTTTTTATCTATGTACTATCTACTTATTTCTGCAATTAATTAAACTAATATCTAACAAAACTATAAGTTCTTAAATCCTATACAGTTTTCAATAGTTGCTTTCAAATGGACTGGACCTAAAAATTGCATTTTTGAATGACTAACAAAGATATTTTCAACGAATTAAATGCTTTTTGTATCAGCAGTTTGTTTTTACAACCTGGTAACTCACCCCTGTTCTATCTTGGTAACAACTCTCAGCTGCTCTTGTCTGAAATGGCTTGCATATTTTGCTGTGTGGCCTCGAGGGAGGACCCCAAAGTTTCTTCCTGACTGCAAAAAGATTACCTTGTATGTCTCTCTTGGACATATATTTGTCCAATGCTGACCTCTCCCAAAAAGTTTACTAATTTCCAGAAAACCTCGACTTTCTGCCACTAGAAACCATTTATGTGATGTTACTGTATTTCCCAGAGTTCCATTTTGGCATCTGGCTATTCTCATACAGAAGAAAAAAAGCAACATAAAAAAATCCATTCTCAGCACAAAGCAGGAGAACCCAGTGGCAGCAGCCATCATAAGCTTTTTGCTGATGTCCTGAACTACACTGTTCACTCCTTCAAATTCTGCCGTCCCCTCCACAGCATTAGATACGAAATCTCCCATTATGCCTTACCATGATGTGCACCACCTGCAGCAAGGCCGCTTTTACTTATTTTTTTTTTTTTTTTTTTTTTTGGTTTTTCGAGACAGGGTTTCTCTGTGTATCCTTGGCTGTCCTGGACTCACTTTGTAGACCAGGCTGGCCTCGAACTCACAGTGATCCGCCTGCCTCTGCCTCCCAAGTGCTGGGATTAAAGGCGTGCGCCACCACCGCCCGGCTTTTACTTATTTTTATTTTTAATTTTTTTTTTGTTTTTCGAGACAGGGTTTCTCAGCCTGGCTGTCCTGGACTCACTTTGTAGACCAGGCTGACCTCGAACTCAGAGATTCGCCTGCCTCTGCCTCCCAAGTGCTGGGATTAAAGGCGTGCGCCACCACCGCCCGGCTTACTTATTTTTGTATTATATTAATTATACATTCTAATTTATTTTACTGTTCTTAATACCTTATGCCTCCTGGCACCCTTTGTTTCTACCAACCCTCCAACACTAGGTGGAAGAGAAAGAACATTAGAGGGAGAAAGGACGTAGGTCTCTTTGAGCTACTTCTTGCTGATTAGGGTCCATGGATTCTTTGGGGGTAACACCAGTCTCAGTAGAAGTCCAGCAAACCAGGAGACAGAAGCAGGAAGAACAAGCAACAGTTTGGGGAGCACCAACAACTGGGAAGGCAGCAACCTCTTCCTTCCTTGTAGCCGTTTCTCCTACTTCTCTGTAGAGCCTTTTCTCTTCTTTATAAAGCCCATTTTCTTTTCTTTGTGGAGCTCCTCTCTTTTCTCTTTGTAGCCCCCTTCTCAGGGCTCTGGTTTTTTATTCCCCTCCTTTGTAGAGCCCCCCTCTCCTCGGGGCTCTGGCTTTTTTCCCCCCTCCCCTTTGTAGAGCTCCCTTCTCCTTGGAGGTTTGGCTTTTCTCTCCTTTGTAGAGCCCCCCTTCTCCTGGGGGCTCTGACTTTTTATTTCTCTCTCCCAAGTCCTCAGAGTTAAACTTGCTCAGCTGGTTAAGCTACTCCCCTGCTATCTCATGAGACTATTAATACTTCATACCTATATCTTAAGCAGCCCTCCTGGGATTAAACAAAAACATTCTCATAATTGGTTTTAATAAACTCCTACCACACAGGATGTACACTGTCATTTAGACTTTGGAGTAGAGAAAGCTGATTTGAAGTTTTCTGCTGCAGCACTCACACAAGACCCTCTCCCTCTGTTAGGCCAAAAGCATTAGATGTATAAAAAAAACATCAATAAGTGTAGAACAGTGTTAGGCTAAGAAGAGGAAGCTACAGAGACAATCCTATTTCTTCCAGAATACAGCAGTAGGAACTGGGGGGATGGCTCAGTCAGTAAAGGCACTTGCTTTTCAAGCTCTCAGGCCCACTTAATCCTTCACTCTGAAGACTTTGAGCCTTGCTTAATAAATTTAATATCTGAAATATCTTCTGCTGCTTAGCTTAACCTGCTCCTCTGCTAAAGAGCTCTTTACAGTGTTATGTAAGAAACCAGCTGTGGGACTCAATACTGTAATTCTGGCATTCCAGAGACTGAAGGAAGAGAATGCCATTGGACACCAGGGTAACCTGGGCTATAGTTGAGGTTAACCTGGAATACAGAGACTCTGGCACAAACAAAGAGAAAGCACATGAAGACCAAAAGAGCAGTGAAGAAAAAAGTTCAAAGAGACAAGCAGATCTATATAAGTTCAAGGCTGTCCTGGTCTACATAGCAAGCTCTAGGCCAGACAGGATATATAGTAAAAAAAAAAAAAAAAAAAAAAAAAAAGATGTAAAGCAGCCATCTCCTTGCTTCCTACATGTGGTTACTTGGTTGCTAGCTGGATGTGGTTTGTTTGTTTCCTATACCTGGTTGTTACCTGGATATGGTTATTCTTATAAAAAGTCTGTCTTGGAAACAGACCCACATCACAGTCTGAGACCTCTGTTACTCTGGTCATGATGGCTATGACCAGTTTTGGGGTGTGCATTCAATAAACCATCAATATCTGATTGGGATTGGTGATCGAATGGTTTTCATGACTATTCTTGGACTCTAACATTTGGGGGTCCCATGAAGATGGAACTATAATATACCCTAGGTCATTTGGGGGGTCGCACCGAGATTGAATAGCCCAAAGCCTCTCTAGCATGCATGACTCCCTCCCCATATCTAATCATAAACCAACCATTGTAGGTCATCCTCCAGAGCCCTCAAATGCCCTGAACTAACTAAAAGACAGTCTCTTTCTTGTTTGTTTTTCAAGACAGGGTTTCTCTGTGTAGCCCTGACTGTCCTGGACTCTCTTTGTAGATCTGATTGACCTTTTTTTTTGGTTTTTCGAGACAAGGTTTCTCTGTGTAGCCCTGGCTGTCCTGGACTCGTTTTGTAGACCAGGCTGGCCTCGAACTCAGAGATCCACCTGGGCCTGGGTGGCCCAAGCCTTTAATCCCAGCACTCAGAAGGCAGAGGCAGACAGATCTCTGTGTGAGTTAGAGGCCAGCCTGGTCTACAAAGGGAGTCCAGGACAGCCAGGGCTACACAGTGAAACCTCGTCTCAAAAATATAAATACATAAAATAAAAAAATAAAACAGACAGAAAGAAAAGAGTCCTTTCTTGGTAATCTATTTCATGTCTCAAGAAAGGGTTTCACGATGTAGGCAACCACTGTACCATTATGATTTCTCCCGCTTTCTGAGACAAGCTCTCACTAAATTTCTCAGGGTGCCCTGAAACCACTGTTAACCAGGTAAGTCTTGAAGTTACAATCCTCCTGGGCTGGACTTGTATTCTTGCTTTTCACCTTCTGGCTGGGAAGACTTGGCAATCTCACTTTTCGATCTCACCTAGTGTTTTCCATCTCCTCTAGATCCTTTGCAGGTGAGATCATGCACCGTTATTCTCCCAGCCCGTTTCATCTGAGTTTCCCTTACACCTGAAGTTTCGCGTTACACAGCTCCTGTTGCTCTCTTGCTGAAGGCTTGTGATACCCTCCTGTGTACTTAACAGGCTTATGGTTAAAGGGTCTTATGCTTAAAGAGTTCTTCCTCTCAGCGCACCTTCTCTTTGATGACTCCATTTTTTTTAAAATCAAACTGTCCAAACTGGATTTAGCCTCCTCAGTATTGCACTTGGGAGGAAAACGTATTTTGCCTGCAACTTGTTGTGATGGCACTCAGAGGCTTACTAACTAATTGTGGTACCCGCTGTGGCACCGCCCAACACATGTTAAATTTCTGGCTGGGGTGGATCAGCCAAATCCGGACAGGCGTCATCCGTTTTGTCCCGCGCTGCTGTAATTCACTAACTACCCATTTACCGCTGTATGTGCACACGGGATGACCCGGGGGCCTACTGGACCTCGGAGTCTCCACCTGGGAAAGAGGCGCAGTGGTCGGGCGCCGCGCTCCGAGGCTGAGTCCTACGCGCACCTGGCAACCTCAGCCTCCACTCGCGAGGCGCAGCACAACTAGCACTTCTCGTGCGAGGGCCCGCGGCCCTGGGAAGGGCGAAGGGTTCGCAGAGTGCGAGTCCGTTGGGCCAAGTGGGGTACAGGACTCTAGCTGGCACTGGCAGCCCTTGTGGGCCGGGGCTGAGCCCCCAAAACAGCAGGTAAGGGGACTGGCCCCTGGCGCCCCACGGTGACCGCGGCTTTGGGCGCAGGGACGAGGCGGGGCAGCAACGAGAAGAGGTTCGGCGCAACCCTGCTCTTTAGCTTCCACGGGTTCTGGGAAGAAAGGGCAGGGCTTCCTTTTCCTCGTGCTGTCTTTCAAAACTGACAGGATCGCGGATGAGAAGCTGCGGATTAAGGGCAGAACAACCGCCTCTGCAAACCGCGAGCTCTGGATTACTATCCAGCCCCTACTGGCAGCCGATTGCCGCCATTCCCCTCCCCCATTCTGGCGGGTAGGTCTATAGAACGGTTTGAAGGCAGACGCCTGCGCATTAAATAAAAACCATAAACCGCTGAGACGCCCAGCGCAAGAGCTGCGAAAAAGCGCAGGCGCAGATTAAAAAAAAAAAACAACAAAAACCAGGGCCAGTTTCCGAAAAAGGCTGAGCCCGAACGCATGCGTGTAAAAACCTGTCGGCGGGAGAGGGCCCTGTTTTTCTGATTACGCATGCGTCTAATCTCTATGTGACGCAAGTGGGCGGAGCAAGCAACAGGTTGCGCGTGCGCAGAGCTTGTTGGCAGGGCTTTATTTAGGCTGCGCAGGCGCCGCTTATCATTTCTTCTCAGGCACGCCGAGGCTTTGTGTGGAGGTGAGTGGTGGTTCTCTGTCTTGTTTTGCTGCCAGAGCCCTCTGCGGACGCCTATTTTTGTGACGATTGCTTGTCCCTGAACCTAGGTTGTAACCTGAGGGGCTGCGGCAAGCGCAGGCTGCCACCGGTAGCCGCGGGTCTCTCGCCTGCGTGGCGGCGCCGCCTATGCCTGCAGGCCGCGCCGCTTCTATTGTGTGAGATGTCTGAGGAGGCGGAGCGGAAGCGGCGGCCGCCATTTCCTTGCCTCCACCATGGCTCTAGGCCGGGGTTCTTCTTAGCTTGGCGCCTCAACATTGGGCGCCCAGGGCGGCTTTGGGGATCGGGTTACGCCAGCCGAGGCCGGGTTGCATGCTTGAGTCTCCAGGGTTCAGGCGTGGCTCCCTGACCTCGCAGGGCGCCTTGAGGTGGGAGGGCCCTTTAAAAGACTATTTTCCTCAGACGTGTTCCTAACCCCCCCCCCACCGCCCCTGCAGTCTTATTTCGACGCCGGGACCCAAGAAGGGACGATGATGCTGGGCGCAGAAGGCGGAGAGGGCTTCGTGGTGAAGGTCCGGGGCTTGCCCTGGTCCTGCTCCGCGGATGAAGTGCAGCGGTTTTTTTCTGGTGAGTGGAGGCGGGAGTTGTCAGAGGGGCCCGCGGCTGGGGCGGGGCGGGCGGGCAGGCCTCCCGGGGCGCCCCCTAGCGGGTGGCGGGCAACAGCCGTTCCCCGGGCTGTTCGCGCCCTGCTGGCCGCTGTTACGCAATGATAATTGCGAAATGCGGCCCCGCTTCTCTCCTCTCCTCCTCTTGGGGATGCTGGCGGCTGGCGGAAAATTTTTTTTCCCCCGTCTTTTCGGTCTCTTAAGCACCAGTCCGTGCATTCTCGAGTTGCCTTTAAAGAAAATTTTAAGTAGGTAAAGATGTTTATTCCTCCTCCTTCAGTCTTGAGAAAAAACAAATTGACAAGTATCAATAGTTCAGTTCGGTCCGGAAGCGCCTCTGCAGTTGTTTGCATATGTTCATTTGAAAAGGGGCGTTCTGCTTGAGAACATTCAGTTTTCCTAGTTTAAGATTTGGTTCTTGAATTCATGCTCTAGATTTAGTTAATTTATTTTTGTTTTTTGTTTTTTTTTGGTTTTTCGAGACAGGGTTTCTTTGTGTAGCCCTGGCTGTCCTGGACTCACTTTGTAGCTCAGGCTGGCCTCGAACTCGCAAAGATTCGCCTGCCTCTGCCTCCCAAGTGCTGGGATTAAAGGCGTGCGCCACCACCGCCCGGCGATTTAGTTAATTTATAACTAAATTCTATTTATAAATATTTCAAAATTTATAAATCTGGCTCGCTTTACATTTGAGAACCCCGAAATCATGGAAGTTTTATTACTGTAGAGTTCCTTTTTTACAATTAAGTAGGCCTTCTGAATGCAATTTCTACTGGAATCTTGTTCCCACTGTTGTAAGAGAAGACTTGCTTGAAAGTTGTATTTGGGATTGGGCGTTGTGGTGCACGCCTTTAATCCCAGCTGTCAGACAGAGGCAGGCGGATCTCTGTGAGTTCGAGGCCAGCCTGGTCTACAAAGTGAGTCCAGGACAGCCAGAGCTACACAGAGAAACCCTGTCTCGAAAAACCAAAAAAGTATTTGGAGGAAATGGAAAGGTTTTATGAAAAGGTATTTGTAGTGGTGACCTTACTATCTGAATTTAGTTGTGGTAACAGAAAACGGCCTGTAAAACAAGAACCAAGTATACTGGAAGCAAATGCAGGGGCAGTTCCATCGGGCTTTGACTTGGGCTGTGCAACTTGAAGCCTTTAGTTGTTAACATTGATCCTTTCAGGTGAGTATTGGGCTGCAGTTTGGATTTGAATGAGAAATTGTCGTGTTGCTGCTGGTAGAGTAAACCTGACATGGTAGCCAATCCAGAACATGCTGTGAAGTCACTAGGTCCAGATGAGATTATTCTGAGACATTGTACTAAAAGATAGTGGTTAGTGGGAACTTAGAGGCAAATGGTAGCTTTATTAGAACTTGCTCTGAGTTATCTTGATGGACTGGGAATGTATCCTGTATATGGGGGTAAATTGGTAGTATGCATGCTTGGTCAATTTAGTCTTTACATGTGGTAGTTTTTGTGATAGCATTAACATGCATTTTATCTGTCGCCCAGAGGTGGTTTTAGGTTTTAAATTCTGTATTAACGGTTGCTTTCTTTTCAGACTGCAAAATTCAAAATGGGGCTCAAGGCATTCGTTTCATCTACACCAGAGAAGGCAGACCGAGTGGCGAGGCTTTTGTTGAGCTTGAATCAGAAGATGAAGTCAAATTGGCCTTGAAAAAAGACAGAGAAACTATGGGACACAGATATGTTGAAGGTTTGATTTACATTGCCCTAGTAACAGAAAATGTATAAAAACACATAGAGGTCTTACCCCTTCTGAATTGTAGGTATTTGACCGCATGGAAATGGTCATCTAAGGGAGTTTATGGCAGCTCTTCCTAGTTATCTAAAAACCCAGGAAATCTGAACTGTGTTCTCTAACTTAATTGACTAATTCTAAGCACCTCTTTCAGTATTCAAGTCAAACAACGTTGAAATGGATTGGGTGTTGAAGCATACTGGTCCAAATAGTCCTGACACGGCCAATGATGGCTTTGTACGGCTTAGAGGACTCCCTTTTGGATGTAGCAAGGAAGAAATTGTTCAGTTCTTCTCAGGTATGTAGTCCTGTTTGTTGCTGAGCAGTGAGGTATGGCAGCTTCTGGCGACATAATTTATTTAGTGACTTTAAAGTTGAGTAGTTAGGTACTTAAGTAGGCTGTTGAATATGTTGTTGAACTCACATTTTCTTCCTGGAGACCTTCACATAACTTAAGCCCATCTTAAAGGTGGAAATTAGATGTACTTCCAAAGTGTTAACTTTGCCTATATTTAGTATTGTAGTTCAGAGTAGACCTTTGAGGATTCTACTCAACCATCTTAACTACTTCATATTGCTGTTTAGCAAAGTACTTCAAGTTACAGGTAAGCTCTTTTAACATTAGATTAGTGTGAGTTTAGATTGTTAAAGTTTATGGTATTTGTTGTAAGATAGCTTATTTTCTGTCGTGGGACCAGAAATAGTAAAACTAGTGTAATTTTCTGTATGTAAGATTGTTATAAAAGGAACTTGGCCTTAGCTAGCCTATTAGAAGTTAAAAAAAAAAAAAGTCAAATGTAGCAAGAGTAGGTTGAATGATTGTAGGTAGTCTCAATGTGAAAAGAGTATAGACAGTATCTTGAAGTTGTTTTGGGCCTAAAGTATTTGAATGTTTTTATGTTGAAGAGCTGATAGGATTATAGGATTGCATGTTTAGCAGAATGTTAAATTTTATATTTTAAATACTATTAAAACTTGATGTTATAAACAGAATTAATCAGAAATCCTTTCATGGTTTTTAGCATAGTATGTATTAGAACTTTGACTATAAATTAGAACTTTAGATATGTATCAATTCGTAATATTTTGTTAGTTTGAAATCAAGTTTGTTTTGTTTTATCTAAATTGGTGAGAATTGAATGCTATCTGTCAACGTTAAATATGAACATAATTTCATATCTTCTAGGAAAGTGCTTTAAGGCCTTTTTGTAAGCTTGGGAATGTATCCACGGGAAGGATTTTTCATAGACGGAATTTCCAGAAGTGAATCATACTACTGTTAGAGCATATAAGAGTGCATGATTGCTGTGTAGATAGTTATTGTTGAAAGTTTAGTTTGTGTGTTTGTCAATTGTGATTCTTAATGTAATGTTTTCAATTTTTGCATAAACTGTTTTAAATATGTAATTTTAAACTCGAAGTTCCAGTAATTTAAAGAATTGAAATATATAATGAGGTTAAAAGGTGTTTTATTTTACTTAAACTGTTATTTTAATGCTTAATTTTTTAAAAGTTCTTGTATAATTCTATTAAATTGCATAGATTGAAATGTTTTTAATTGTTGAATTCTTAATGCACCCTCTGGAATACAAAGTTGTTTTTTTTTTTTTTTAATGTATATACAGTGCCTTGGGTGTGTTAAGAATTGAGTTATACTTTGTAATAGTGGAACTTCTTATTATTGCAATGCATATTTTAAGAGTACTTGTTGAAAGCATACCATTCACCTAAAGTTAAAATTCTGGTTTATTTAAAGCTATAAGAAGAATCATTTCTGGGCTTGTGATGTTAATATTGCCCCCCTACTGGGGTTATTTGTCCTTGGGTTGAAGGGTTGGAAATCGTGCCAAATGGGATAACATTGCCGGTGGACTTCCAGGGGAGGAGTACGGGGGAGGCCTTCGTGCAGTTTGCTTCACAGGAAATAGCTGAAAAGGCTCTAAAGAAACACAAGGAAAGAATAGGGCACAGGTGGGGATGGATGGTTGGTTGGATATGTCACTTTTCTTATGGTAAATAATTAAATCCATATTCTCTCTGCTTAGAAGGAGGAAATAACCCATTTCCTAATCCCAGTTAATTGATAACCTTGCGATAACGTCTAAATTCTTCCTAGTTAATATATTTTATTCAAATTAAATGTTAGGCTTTAAAATTATCCCTAGTTTTATTTGGGACATCTTCACAATTTTGTAGGTCTCTTATTAACCCAAATCAATAGAGTTGAGAGACTATGGTTTTAAAAAAAAATTAATGCAAACCTGTCTTTAGCTGTAATAACACCTATATAGAAAATTAATATTACCATAAGAAAATGTGATACTTTCTGATCTTGTTTTTAAAGTTGAAATGCAACAAACTTTTTCTTGCTGTATAATAAATATTCTGCATATGTATTAATAAGCATAGCTTTCAAGAAATTGTCACAAAAGTTTTTACTCTCTTTGCTTGTGACTATTTTTCATTGAAGCATGCGCTTTTACTTTTACCTATGCTGATTTCTACTAAAAGCATAGGCTGGGTACTGGCGAAAGGAAATGTGTAGTGTGGGCTAGACCGTTGGTAGAGGCTGGCTTTTTAGCCCACTTGCTACACATGCTGCCAAAGGTTTAAAAGAGTTGAAATACTGAAAGTTGAGTGGAATAATTCCCTCCTAAACCATTTAGTTACAATACTCCTCTCTGCCTCTAAGGTTGGGCTCTGCCTCAGAGGAGTTTTTTTTTTTTTTCTATAAAGTTTAAATAGTTTTTTGAGTGAATTTCTGGTCATTGCCTATGCAAATGTAAGAAATCTGGCTTTAAATATTAGTCAGTTTCATGGCTATGACTAAATTGTTTTTCTTGTATAACTGAGTAGCTGTATGACATGAACTAATGTTTTCTCTCCCCTCCCCATTCCCCTTCCTTTTGGACAATGCTTTAGGTATATTGAAATATTTAAGAGCAGTCGAGCTGAAGTTAGAACTCATTATGATCCACCACGAAAACTTATGGCCATGCAACGGCCAGGTCCCTATGACAGACCTGGGGCTGGCAGAGGGTATAACAGCATTGGCAGAGGAGCTGGCTTTGAGAGGATGAGGCGTGGTGCTTATGGTGGAGGTGTGTATGTGCTGTTATATATAAGGTTGAGCCAATTTCTTTTGTCAGTTGTGTATGTGGCTAATTGTACTTTTTATCTTTCAGGGTATGGAGGCTATGATGATTATAATGGCTATAATGATGGCTATGGATTTGGTTCGGATAGATTTGGAAGAGGTAAGGTAAGAATTGAATTTCTCAGTTGAAGGGTACTTACACACTTGTCCATCTAGACCTTAATTATTGTTTTTCAGGAATGTCTGACCACAGATATGGGGATGGTGGCTCTACTTTCCAGAGTACAACAGGACACTGTGTACATATGCGGGGATTACCATACAGAGCAACTGAGAATGACATTTATAATGTAAGTGTTCATATAAACTTATTTCAGACAATTGAGTATAGCAGTAAAAATATGGGGTGATCATAATAAAATTTGGATTTGAAAAAATTAACTAATTTTTAAATAACTTGTATTTTAGTTTTTTTCACCACTCAACCCTGTGAGAGTACATATTGAGATTGGACCTGATGGCAGAGTAACTGGTGAAGCAGATGTTGAGTTTGCAACCCATGAAGATGCTGTTGCAGCTATGTCAAAAGACAAAGCAAATATGCGTAAGTATAATTAAAACACTTGTAACCAGTTGAGTGGCATTAATATGGTAGTTTTAAAGAGGAGTGTTTTAAAAGCTAGTTCTTAAAAAACATGAGAATTTTCTTTTTCTTTTTTGCCAAAACATTTGTAATTCACAAATTACTTTTAAATTGGGTATCATGTTTTCTTTTACCAACAAACATTTTCAAACTTTTTTTTCTCATTTCAGAACACAGATATGTAGAACTCTTCTTGAATTCTACAG
>CAJQZJ010032020.1:884645-901174 GCA_907164525.1 Lophiomys imhausi
TATCTACATGTACACCTGCAGCCAGAAGAGGGCATCAGATCACATTGTGGATGGTTGTGAGCCACCATGTGGTTGCTGGGAATTGAACTCAGAACCTTTGGAAGAGTGTTAGCCAGTGCTCTTAACTGCTAAGCCACCTCTGCAGCCCCGTTCCAATATTTTCAACCTTAAGAGTCAAGCCAGCAAGATGCCTCATTAAGTAAAGGTGTTTGCTGCCAAGCCTAATGACCTGAGTTTGATCCCTGGTTGCCACATGGTAGACAGAACTCATGTGTCATTTGCACCCTGGCACTTGTCTGTTTCTTCCCTGTGTCTGCTCAAAGTAGTGTGAGGTCACTGGCTTTCTTGGGATGGGTATGTGAACTTGTACTTGGGTGGGACCCTAAGGAACATGGAGCCAGCCTGCATGGCCACAGATGTCTGTGATATAGCACCACAAGTCCCCTGTAACTAGATGATCCTGATCTTTGACATGGTGTAGAAGTACCTGTGTAGCCAGTTTAGTAAATTATTGAGATAGTCCAACATATTTATATAAATAGGCTTTGTATGTTTTGTTGGACATGGTGGCACATGGGAGGTGGAGGCAAAAGGATCAATCAGTTCAAGGCTAGCCTTGAACTTTTGAGACCAGACCAGGTTGAGATTTTTGTCTCAAAACAAAAAGATCTGTTAGATGAGTCTGCCTGTTTAAAAGCTCAGTGTTTTGAGCACTTTTCAAGGCACTTTCATTCTTGGCTCATGTCTACTTGACTGCAATGAGGAGGTAATCCCACTTCGAGTCAGGCATCTGTAAGTAACTCACTTGTCTGTGGTGACAGGCTTGAGGTCCTTTACCCTGGCTTTGGTTCACCTGGGTGGAGCAGCCTGAGTCCAGAAAACACGACAGGTGAAGAGCTCAAACCCAGCAGGCCCTCCTCCCCATGCAAGATGGAGGCCAGCACTTTGTACAAGAGTGAAAAAGGATTTTACTGCAGGGCCAACAGTAGGTATTGACAGGGGCATGATGGCAAATGCTGGAGGCTGAAGAGAGAAGGCACACTGACAGACCCGTGAGGTTCATAGCACTGCAGAAATAAAGGTTTCTGTGGGCGTGGGTAGGAAAGAAAGGATTCTGTACTAGTGCAATTGCTGCAAAATAGGTTAGTCCTTTGAAAAGTGAAAGTGACAGCAAAATCATAAAGCTGCACCCGTGCCAAAGCCAGGGTGTAACAGGACACAGAAGTGTCCATCTAGCTGGCTCCATACAAATCATGCCGCTTAGTGCCGCCTTCAGAGACTGACAGCTTGGTGAGAATTTCATTCTTTCCTTTGATTCCAGAGTTTGGCACTGGCCCGAGGCTGAGGCTTTCCTCTACTCTGAGGATGAGGTCAACAGGCCAAGGTCCCTGTTGGTGGGACTGATGGCCTCAGGACGCTGTGGAGGAGCAGCGTTGCAGGAGCAGGGTATGACAGCTGTCACACACACGCACTGGCTTAGGATAGGAGGGCAGGGCCAGCTCATTGCTAGAGCAGGTGTTGCAGAAAATGTGGCCACAGTTTCGGCAGTGGTGCTAGAAGACAGGAAAAAGGCAGTTAAGACCAGTGGTGAGATAAACCCCCCCACCCCCCATCAAGCCTGGCTTCTATAATGGCCATGTCTTAGACCCATGTGCTTTTAGACAGCCTTTCCTGACCAGGCTGGTTGGTCCTGCTGAATACAGCCGGCTGCCATGGTAATACCCGCTGCAGCAGCTCTACACAGAAGCTTTGCTGCTCACGTATGTCAGTCATTAAAGAACATGGGGGCAAGGGCCTCCAGCAGACCAACAGGCATAGCTGTAATGCAAAGACAGGTTTTTCCTGGGAACCAAGGAGTGGCCCCTACATACCTTTCTCCGGGAAATGGAGAATTCCTTCTCACACTGCTTACAGTGCGTTGCTTCATCATCTTTCAACCATGTGTGTCCCTGAGGAAGAAAGAGCACCTGAGAACATCCCCTCATGTCAGTCCCTGGTTGGCTGCGTCTCCTACTGCGTGACTGCTTGCTTCTCTTGGCAGGTGTTGCTTTAGAGGACTAATACAGCCCTTTCTCGCATAATGGCTGCAGGCAGAATTTACAAATCTGCACAAAATGCCTGCTCTCCTCATCTTGGCCTCCAAGGCTGATTTACCCAAGACACTCCCTGTCTTTTGTTTTGTTTGCTTGTTTGTTTTTGAGACAGGGTTCTTTGTGTATCCCTGGCTGTCCTCAAACTTACTTTGTAGACCAGGCTGGCCTTGAACTCAGAGATCTGCCTGCCTCTACCTCCTGAGTTCTGGGATTAAAGGCAATGTGGGCCACCATGCCCAGCTGCCCCTGTTCTTTTAGGAAGTCCCCTATAGACCTCGGTTCAAATCCCAGCACCCACATGGTAGTTCACAGCTGTCTAACTACTGGGCGTGGTGGTACATACCTTTAATCCTAGCACTAGGGAGGCAGATGCAGGAGATCTCTGAGTTCAAGGCTAGGCTGGTCTACAAAGGAGGTCCAGGACAGCCAAGGCTACACAGAGAAACCCTGTCTTGAAAAACCCAAAAAAAAAAAAAAAAAAAAATCCTACAGCTGAGGTTCCCACAGTCAAACTCTGGTGCCTGCAACCCTAGTCCTGGCCTGAGATGATCCTGTGACCAGCTTAACTGGCAGGAGGGAAGGCAAACCAGGTCTGAGCTAGGCTCCAATAAGTGAGTGACATGGACCTCTGCAGAGATAGTGTGCAGAGGAGGAATGGCTCTAGGTCCAGTGAAACTCTTCTGCACACCCAGTCCTATGTCCTCAGCTGGCCCTGGAAAACAGCTACTTTACCTAGATGAAAATGGAGGCTCTAGAAGATGTTTTGCAAGTTTTTGCCAGGAAAGACATGATTTGAGATGTAGGAATTCTGTAGGTGATCAGAGAGGTCCAGGACCCTTTACCGTGCTACAGAAGCAGGGGACCCTAAGGTACTCTAGAAAGCCCCTCTGGAGATGTCTGCTGCCGCTGTCATGCAAATACTGCATGGCAGAGCATAGAGACAGGCAGCTCCCAACAATCACAATCAAGGAGCTTCATCTGAAGAGCAGGGGCAGCTAGGGTCCATACACCTGCTGGGCTGGAGATGGTGGCACAGCTTGGCCTCCCACCATGGAGGTGCCCCTTTCTGCCTTTTAGCCTCTGCTCTTCTGTGGCAACTTGGGAAGGCAGACCTCCCTACCTGGCACCTTGTCTATGTGCAGAGCAGAAACCCTGCTGTCTGCTACCTTCTCAGGCACATGGGTCAGAGACAGACAATGGGTGTACCAAGAGCTTGGGTGTAGGGTAAGGTGCTTACAGGAACTGCCACCAGAATGGTCGGTCAGCCACCAGCTCACACCTGTCCACCTGCAGCAATGCCATCTCAGATACACCTGTGGCACTGTGCTGTCACCACTGTGGGAGGCACAGTGAGAAGTCTTTATTTTTATGAGACAGTCCACTATGTAACCATGGGTGACATGGAGCTTGCTATGTAGACTAGGCTAGCTTTGAACTCAGAGATCTGCCTAGGATTACAGATGTGCTCCACCACGCTCACGTGATTTTTGCTAGTATAAGTAACGTTAATACCTTCAGTGCCTTATTTACTTCCTTTATGTCTTCCATCTTTAGTTTGGACCTGAAAAAATAAAGACAATTTTTTTTTAGCAGTGAAAGATTGTGACACAGCTAATGTAATGACTATGGCTGGGGAGTAGGGGGATGGACACTGGAGTATGAAGAGGACAAAACAGGGGTTCTTTTAAAATGCTCCCCATTTCTGTGTGACCAGTGCATTTTATCCTCCTTGCTCATGTGTCTGCTAAGCTGGGGCTATGTGGCCTATTGGCAGGCCCACAAGGGTCAAAAGGACTGAAGTGGCTGCCCATTATTAAAGAATGGTGAATGAGTTCTCTGGAAGTCTAGAGTTCTGGCTTCTCGGGGTAGCTGTCCCTGCATTTAATGCACTGTGGGAAAGCCAGGGAGTTCTGGCCTAACTGCCACTCACAGCAGAGACCTCATCTATGTGTATGTGTATGCATGTCATATGGGTACAGAAACGTGTAGAGGCCAGAGGAAGATACTGGGTGTCTTCCTTGATCGTTCTTCAGCTTTGTCTCCCCAGGGCTCACTGATGAGTCGAGGTTAGTTAGCTAGCTCACCCTGGGGAATCTTCTGCCTACCCGAGTATTGGGGTTACAGGGGGCTTGCCGCATGCACTGGCTGTTTATGTAGCTGCTGGATCCAAGTCCCAGCCCTCATGCTTGTATGGCAAGTAATGCTTTATCCAATTAGCCACCTTCCTAATCCCACGTGTAGTTCATGCTGGCCTGGGATCCTCCTGCTTCCACCTCTCTAGTATTGGCTATTGGTATGTGCTACCACAGGTCTTTCAGGTCCCTTGCCCGCAGGCTTGGAAGGACAGGTTGATGCAGGCGCACCATGGCTGTAGCAGGGCTAGAGCCCTTCATTTTTCATTTTTGTGTTTTATTTATATTTTTGAGACAGGGTCTCAGGTTCCAGGCTGGCCTGGAGCTCAATATGTAGACCTGGGTAGCCTCAAACTCAGAGGTCTATCAGCCTTTGCCTCCCAAAATGCTGGGACTAATGGTGTCCAGAACCATGCCTGGCAATAGTTCCCTCCCGCCTTTGGGGCAAATTCTGTCTAGGGTCTTATATTAGAACTCACTCTGTAGACCAGGCTGGCCTTAAACTCAGAGAGATCTGCCTGTCTCTGCCTCCTGAGTGCTGGGATTAAAGATGTATGCCACTATACCTGGCCTAGGGCCTTCTTAAAAGCTGATTAGTCTTAAATGCCTTAGATTGCTAGGTGTCAAAGTGGTAGGTTTCTGAGAGACAGGTCTTTGAATGAGCCTTTGTTTCCATCTGAGAGAGGAGAAAGGCAGAATGTTTTCCTTTCTTAGGAACAGGAGATCTTCCAACCGGCATGGAGATACATGCTCCAATCCTAGTATGGAGGCTGAGGAAGGACTACAAGTTCAAGACTAGCCTGGGGTACATAGTAATACTGTCTCAAAAACCAAGGGCTGAGGATGGAGCACAATGGGGATGACCCAACAAGTGCAAGGTCCTGGGTTCAATCTCTAGTGTCACATGTGCACAACACACATGGAGCCCTTGGGGCTGGAGAGGTAGATCTCAGCAGTTAAGAGCCCTCACTGCTTTTCTAGTGGACCTGAGTTCAGTTCAGGAGGCTCACAAATGCCTATAACTCCAGCCACCTGGGAACCCAATGCCTTTGGCCTCCGAGGGCATCAGCACTATGTGCATATACTGTCTTCCCCATACTTAAAAGTAAATAAATTCTTTTTTTTTTTTAAACATTTATTTATTTATTTAGTATACAGTATTTGCTCTACGTATATGCCCGGGCAGATCTCAATGTAGATGGCTGTGAGCCACCATGTGGTTGCTGGGAATTGAACTCAGGACCTTGGGAAGAACAGCCAGTGCTCTTAACCTCTGAGCCACCTCTCCAGCCCGTAAATAAATTCTTTAAAAAACAAAATAGGAAACCTTCCAACTTTCCAGACAAAACAAAAGGTTATGTACTTTTTCATACTTCTTGAATTTTTCTAGCTTTTCTCATTTGGTTCCCATCTATAAATCTCTTCTGGCCACATGTATCTTGTCTGTACTTGTCACAACTGGCCAATGAACTTTTCTTCTGATAGCCCTGACAGGTACCAGATCTACCAGTGTCTGGTCACAGGAGAAAAGAATTCTTGAACGACTGGGAGCTACAAAACTGCCGTGTGAGGTCTGACTTGCTGGGAGGTCACCCCAGAATAGCGAGAGGTTCTTTGCTGGCTCTTCCTGCACCAGGCCTGGAAGGTGCACAGACCCAGCCTTACATGTGGGTGGTTCTTACTGGCTGAGGTGCAGTCCCATTTCCTGGAGGGCTTGCTCCTGCTCCTCACACACCTTCTGTAATTCTGTCTTCTCATCTTGGAGCTCCCGTAGTTCCTGAAACAGACAAGCCACATGTCACACACAACTGCATTTTCCTTTTTTTTTTTTTTTTTTTGTTTTTTTGAGACAGGATTTCTCTGTGTAATAGCTCTGGCTGTCCTGGACTTGCTTTGTAGACCAGGTTGGCCTCAAACTCACAGAGATCCTCCTGCCTCTGCCTCCCGAATGCTGGAATTAAAGGTGTGTGCCACCATGCCCAGCTGGCTTGCATTTTCCTTTTTAAAATGTTTAGTAACCAGTGCAGTCAGGAGATCAGAAAAAATGTCTTGCAAAAGTAAAGAGCAAGGCCGGGCAGTGGTGGCACACGCCTTTAATCCCAGCACTTGGGAGGCAGAGGCAGGTGGATCTTTGTGAGTTCGAGGCCAGCCTGGTCTACAAAGTTGAGTCCAGGACAGCCAAGGATACACAGAGAAACCCTGTCTCAAAAAAACAAAAACAAAAAAAATCTAAAAGTAAAGAGCAGTTTTATTGCATAAGTTTTATCTAAGACAGGGTCCTCTGTGGATGGGTGCTTTTACATCAGCTATGGGTAGATGAGGCAGTGAGTTTGAGACCAGCCTGGGCTACAGGAGACCCTCTCAAAAAACAACCACAAGTGGCTCTTAGCTGGATACCAGGACATAGGACAGGGATGAGAGATATTAGGTCAAGTAAGAACAGTTACCTGGGCTAGGCATGGTGGTATACACTTAGCATCCATCAGGAGGCAGAGGCAGCTGGATCTCTGAGTTTCGGACCTAGTTCCTAGACAGTCAATGCTACACAGAGAAACTTTATCTCTTAAAAAAGAAAGAGCTGGGCGTGGTGGCACACACCTTTAATTCCAGCACTTGGGAGGCAGAGGCAGGTGGATCTCTGTGAGTTTGAGGCCAGCCTGGTCTACAAAGTGAGTCCAGGACAGCCAGGGTTGTTACAACAGAGAAACCCTGTCTCGAAAAAAATAAAAAGAAAAACAAACACAAAGAAAGAAAGAAAGAAAGAAAGAAAGAAAGAAAGAAAGAACAGTTATCCTTTGCACTTGCTGTTTCTGATGGCACACACCTTACACCTTTAATCCCAGCACTTAGGAGACAGAAGCAGGTGGGTCTTGGGAGACTCAGGGCAGCCTGTTCTACACAGTAAGACCCTGTCTACATAGTCCCTGTCTTAAAAACCAAAAATAGTTACCCAAGTGAATAAGTAAAGCTTTGCTTGTCTTGAGCACCTCCTAAAAGCAGGGTTTTAAAAACACAGTTATCTGGCCGGGTGTGGTGGCGCATGCTTTTAATCCCAGCACTCCGAAGGCAGAGGCAGGTGGATCTCTGTGAGTTCGAGGCCAGCCTGGTCTACAGAGTGAGTACAGGACAGCCAGGGCTGTTACACAGAGAAACCCTGTCTAAAAAAAAAACAACCCAAAAAAACAACAGTTATCTGGGCTGGGTATGGAAGTACATGCACATGACTCCAGCTCTTGGGAGGTGGAGAGAGCATTAGGAGCTCAGGGTGCTCCTCTACTCTATACTGAGTTCAAGATCATTCTGGGGTACAAGAGACCCTATCACAAAACAGAACACAAGTTGCTCCTCTCTCACAGCTATCTGGAAAGTATAGAGACCAACTTTATACAAAGTTATATGAAGGTTTGCTTCAAAAGTGGCTTTGAATTTTTTTGACATTTATTTGTGTGTCTCATGTGAGTTCATGGGTATGAGCACACCTATGTGGAAGTCGGAGGATAGCACTCAGAAGTCTGTTCTCTCCTTTTACCTTCTGGGTTTTGGGGACTGAACCCAGTTGGTCAGGCTTAGAGGCAAACTCCTTTATCTGCTCAGCCATCCCACTGGCTTTAAACTGTTTTATTTTATTTATTTATTTTTGTTTTTTGAGATAAGATTTCTCTGTGTATTCCTGGCTGTCCTGGAACTCACCTTGTAGACCAGTCTGGCCTTGAGCTTAGAGATCCTCTGCCTCCCGAGTGCTGGGATTAAAGTTGTGCACCACCACCAGGTGGCCCTAGTTTATTTGTAAATATCTTTGGAGAAAAAGAAGAAAAAAGTCTTTGGGTAGGGAGACAGCTCAGTGGGTTAGGGCACTGTACCAAGTTTGACAAATTTACTTTGACCCCCACAGGCCAGCATCGTGGAAGGAGAAACTAAGCTAATACCTGCAGGCTGTCCTCTAGCCTCCATGTGTGCACATGTATGTACATATACACATATGTACATAGAAGTGTAATAAAGAATTTCTAAAAAACTTTTAATAGAACTCCAATGTCTTTGTACTGACTAGTCCTGGAATTCTTTTCTTCACCAAAGCCACAAACCCTGGATTTGTCTATGTCAAGGTCTCTAAAAGATCAAGGGGCCAAGTATGGTGGCGCACACCTTTAATCCCAGCACCTGGGAGGTAGAGGCAGGCAGATCTCTGTGAGCTCAAGGCCAGTCTGCTCTATATATAAAGTTGCTGGCCAGCCAGAGCAACACAGTAAGACCCTGTTTCAAAACTCCCCAGGCTGCTGGGAGTGACAGTGGGGAGCACAGTCGTCAGCCTGCTGTGTAGTGTGGATAAATCAAATGCAGATTGAGGTGGGTATGTTCGTGACATACAGAGGCAATTTCTAGGTCCTGGAACTCACTCTGTAGACCAAGCTAACCTCTAACTCAGAGATCCACATGCTTCTGTCTCCTGAGTGCTGGGATTAAAGGCGGGGGAGGGGGGGCCCCTACCTTTCATGCTCAGTTTCTTCCCCCCTCCCCTCCCCTTCTCTCCCTTCCTCTTTGTGGCTGGCCCAGCTCTTGAGCCCCTTTCCTTCCCTTAAGGGTATACTCAGGGTGATGCACTTTTGGCTTTGCTATCCAGGTGAGGTCATTGGGCCTCAGAGCCTGATGCTCAAGTGTAGTATGATTTATTTTGTGTGCCTGGCCCTTTAAAGGATCCCTGGTTGCTAGTCAGGCCGTTTGAGAATGCTTAGCCCTTAAAACTGCTTGATCTTATGACTTCTGGGAACAGGAGAGGATATTAAAAGCCAGCAAAGGCTGAGAAAGATTGAGTAGGGTTAGAGAAGCCAGTTGGTACAGGAAGAAGACTGAGTAGAGGGAAGAGAAGGCAGTTGAGCCAGATAAGATATAGATAGAAGACAGGAGAAGAACCCCGGAAGAACCCACAAAGTAGCAAAACAAAAACAAAAAACCCCAAACCAACCAACCAACAAAACAAGACAAAAAAGCTACAACTGGGACCCAACATGGGACAGGATTATTTGCTGTTAAAAGAAACATAAGGCAAAAAAGGAAAAAAAAAAAAACCCACATTTTACAAGTGGCCACCAAAGGGGCTAGGCAGTATGGTTTGTAGAGTAAAAAGGCAGGAAAAGGAGGGATGGATACTCTGTTTCAAAAAGCTGACGTGGTATTTGCTGAGGCAGCTGTTGAGACTTGCTTCATGTGGTTTTCAGCAGAAGTTCCTCGTTTTTGTTTTTTTTGTTTTTCCTTATTTTGGACTATTTTGTTTATAAAAAAGGTTGAAAGTTGGGCTGGAGAGATGGCTCAGAGGTTAACAGCACTGGCTACTCTTTCAGAGGTCCTGAGTTCAAATCCCAGCAACCATATGGTGGCTCACAACCATCTATTATGAGATCTGGTGCCCTCTTCTGGCCTGCAGGTGTACATGCAGACAGAACACTGTATACATAATAAATAAATCTTTTAAAAAAGATTGAAAAGCCGGGCGGTGGTGGCGCACACCTTTAATCCCAGCACTTGGGAGGCAGAGGCAGGTGGATCTCTGTGAGTTCGAGGCCAGCCTGGTCTACAAAGTGAGTCCAGGACAGCCAGGGCTACACAGAGAAACCCTGTCTCGAAAAACCAAAAAAAAATAAAATAAAATAAAATAAAAAATAAAAAAGATTGAAAGTTTGGCTGAACTGGAAAAAATATGGGTGGGATTAGAGAAGTTTAGGAATCAGAAGAAAAACATCAAGAAAAGGGAGAACAAATCGGTTCATTCCCAATGAATGAGAGATGGACTTTCCCCCAGGTAGAGAGAGGGGAAGGAACTATGTCAAGGGCATTCAAGTTAATTTTGTTGTTGTTGTTGGTTTTTTTTTTAGATTTATTTATTTATTTATTTTATATGAGAGCTCTATCTGCATGTACCCTTTCATGCCAGAAGAGAGCATCAGATTCCAGGATAGATGGTTGTGAGCTCCCCAAGTGGTTGCTGGGAACTGAACTCTGCACCTCTGGAAGAGCAAACAGTGGTCTTAACCGCTGAGCCATCTCTCCAGATGGCATTCAAGTTAAAGAAATAACAAAATCAGGAAGAAAGAAGATTGAGTAGGGTTAGAGAATATTGGTGTAGGAAGAAAGAAGATTGAGTAGGGTTAGAGACTAACTGGTGTAGGAAGAAAGATTGAGTAGGGTTAGAGACTAACTGGTGTAGGAAGAAAGAAGATTGAGTAGGGTTAGAGACTAATTGGTGTAGGAAGGAAGAAGACAGTGGAGGGAAAAGAGAAGGCAGTTGAGCCAGAGAAGATATTGATAGGAGACACAAGAACCTACAAAGTAGCAAAAAAGACAATAAGCTACAATGAGGATCCCTGGAGGATCCAGGAAATCACAGTCCAGCAGATCAATATCAGCTGAGTTTTCTGAGAGCTCTGTTCCTACTACAAAAATGTCACTAGGTTGGGGCTGGAGGGATATCCTGCTCAGTGGTTAAGCTTTTCCAGAGGTCCTGAGTTCAATTCCCCACAAACACATGGTGGCTCACAACCATCTATAATGGGATCTGATGCCCCCTTCTGGCCTGCAGGTGTGCATGCAGATAGAACTCTCATATACATTAAGATAAATAAATAAATCTTTTTAAAAATGTTAAAAAAAGCCGGGCGGTGGTGGCGCACGCCTTTAATCCCAGCACTTGGGAGGCAGAGGCAGGCGGATCTTTGTGAGTTCGAGGCCAGCCTGGTCTACAAAGCGAGTCCAGGACAGCTAGGGCTGTTACACAGAGAAACTCTGTCTCGAAAAACCAAAAAAAAAAAAAAAAAAAAAAGAAATGAATGCCACTAGGTCAACATTCCACTTCTCTTGCTCACAGGATCCAGGACATTCCTGAAAGTGACACTGGGGGCTCCAGAGTACTGAGGTGATGCCAGAAGGAAATGGAGCATGGGTTGATTATGAGGTCTTGTTCTATCTGCCTCCTGAGATGACTTGAGCTTTGGGAAAAATAGCCAGCCAACCTCAGGGGAGAAGGTCACATGCAATGGATTTTGCTGAAAATGTTGACTGATTCCTCATAGTTTCCTCAGACAGGAGCTCCAGCACCAGTTCTCCGCATAGTAGCTACTCTTGAGAGCAGCTGCAAGGGCACCCCCTGAGAACTTGGGTGGCTGGCCTGGCTCTTCCTCGGTCTGTTCCTCTATCTGCTCTTTCCAGACCGTCTCTGTGTTCCTTTCTCATTCTCTGGCTTAAGGCTTGCCTTTGCCATATCTCTTAGGCTGGACTCTTTGTTGGAGTGGGAACAGTGCCCTAGACCGCTCACACAGAGGCAGGGGAGACACTGGCCTTTGCAAGGGCTTCTGGGAAGGCACAGTGCATTGCCCACAGGCAGCCTCCTTACCTTCTTCAGTCCTTCCACTTGCTGTAGCTCTGTCTGGAGCAGACAGGAGGAGTCTTTCTCACGCTGTAATTCTCTCTGGAGAGCTTGTCTCTGTTCTTTTTCGGACTTTAGTTCTTTCTCTAGACCTGAGCTGTTGTTTCCCCAAAAGTGAACTAGAGTTAGTTTCAATAGATTTCCATAGAAGATCCACAGTCTACCATTCAGGATATGGGGAACATCTAAATAACCACGTGGCCATCAAAACTCTTACATGGAGTGAAACCAGGCTTCCTCTTCCTGTAGGCTCACCTGTGTCCCCAAAAGACGAGCTGTCAGGTACATATCTGACTGATACACCAATGAGAGGAAAACCCTGAGGACTATACAAGGAACCTGAGCAGCAGGAAACTTCAGTATCGCCTGGCTTCTTACAGCCCAATTCAGTTCACAGGAAGACACCAAAGAGGTGGGGAGAGAGTGACAAAGGTCAGGGGTGAGCTTGGCTGGATCTTGACTCATCTTTCACTAGCTAAGGAGGCTTCGGGACACTACAGGCTCCTGCAGCCTGCCTGCTTAGTTCTCATTTGTGAGCCAGTTTTGGGTGTTTTACCCAATAGATTCACTCCCATGCTAACTTAGCCTTGCAGGGTAAACTAAGTGGGACTCTGGCTATCTCCTACTTTTTGGAGACAAAAAGAAAGGTAGGAAGACTTTAGTCTTCTCAAGCTGACCCTGGCACCTACCCCGCTCCTTACCATTGGTCTCGAAGTTGGGACAGCTGTAGCTGCAGGGCACTGACCCTCCCGCTGAGCTCCTGCTGCAGCTTGTGGCTCCGCTCTTCTGCCCCCTGTCTGGCCCTTTCTGCCTGCTGTAACCTGGAGGCAATGCCAAACACAGATTTCATCCTTGTAAGGAGAGGCTCACCCTCTTAACTGAAAACTCTTGGCTTCAGCTGCTTCCCTCTCTCCATCCTTTTTGTTTTTTTAGAGATAGGGTCTTGCTTTGTAGCTGAGGCAGGCCTTGAACTTGCTACCTAGTTCACACTGGTTTCAAACTCACGATCTTCTACTAGTGTGTGCCACATCTAGGTGTGCACCACCATGAACAGCTTGTCACTCGAACGGTGTTAAACATAATGAATGCTGCTCCATCTTTTCTTTCTTTTTCTTTTGGTTTTTCAAGACAGAGTTTCTCTATGTAACAGTCCTGGCTGTCCTGGAACTCATTCTGTAGACCAGGCTAGCCTTGAACTCACAGAGATCCACCTGCCTCTGCCTCCCAAGTGCTGGGATTAAAGGCGTGCGCCACCACCACCTGGCCAGGGGCTCCATTTTTATAGTCCTGTGCTACTGCACATAGCTTCATGTGTTTCTGAGGATTTGAATTCAGGTCCCCACAATCTCCCGTGTCAAGCTCTGCTAACCACAGAGCCATCCTGCAGCTTCAGCTGTTTTTAGTTGAATTGTTTGGCTTCTGTCTTGAGAGTTCTTTATATAATCTAATACAAGTTCATTGTCAGGTATTATCTGCAAAGTTCCTCTAAATTCATAAATATCCTTTTAATTCTTTTAATTTATAGTATTATTATATTGCTATTGTTACTTTTTTCTTTTGGGTGTGTGTTTATTTTACTTCGTTACGTCTCCATCATGGTGCTCTCCTTCCACCCCTCCTCCCTCTCCCACCCTCCCACTCCTCCGATGTGGAGTGTCCCTACATATCAGCCCCTCTCAGCTCAACAGTCATATGCAGGCTAAGAACTTCCTCTTGCACTGGGGGCCTACATGGTAGCACTCCCAGGGCAAATTGTCCCCTTAACAGATAACAAAGTCTATGTTCCTGATCCTTTTGGTGTATTGTTGTAGGATAGTTATCCTGTACTATATGGATAAAATCCAATTTCCTTTGTTTTTTTTTTTTTTTTTGAGACAAGGTTTCTCTACGTAGCCCTGGCTGTCCTGGAACTCCCTCTGTAGACCAGGGTGGCCTCAAATTCAGAGATCCATCTGCCTCTGCCTCCTGAGTGCTGCTGGAATTAAAGGCCAGTGAACACCTTGTCCAGTAACTTTAGAATTTTGATACAGTCTAATTCACCAAGTTTTTCTCTTATAAGTTGTGATGGTTTGAATAGAAATGGTCCCCACAGGTTCATATATTTGAATGTTTGGTCATTAGGGAATGGTGGTACCTGGCAGGGGTTAGGAGGTATGGCCTTGTCAGAGGAAGTGTGTCACTGGGGGTGTGGGCTTTGGGGTTTTAAATGCTCAAGCCAGGGCCAGTGTTTCTCTTTCTTACTGCTGCCTGCTGATCCAGATGTAGAACTCTCAGATCCTTTTCTAGCACCATGTCTGCCTGCATGCCACCATGCTTCCTACCATGCTGATAATGGACTATACTTCTGAAACTGTAAGCCAGTCCCAATTAAATGTTTTCTTTCTCTCTCTTCCTCTCCCCCTCTGGCTCTTCCTTTTGCTCTCCTCTTTTCTCCCCTCTCTGCCTCCTTCCTCCACCCCTCTCTTCTTTCTCTCTCTGCATTTATATGCTGTTTCTCTTTCCCTCTGCTATCCAATAAACCTGCCTTTATATAACTTTAAAAAAATGTTTTCCTTTTTAAGAGTTGCCATGGTCATGGTGTCTCTTTATAATAATAAAAATCCTAACTAAGACATAGGTCAGGCTTTTGTGCTATTTTCAAACAGAAATCTCTTTACATACTCCAAAGCCAAGAATTTCCTGTTTCCTTCTAAAAGACTTAGTTTTTTTTTTCGAGACAGGGTTTCTCTGTGTTGCCCTGGCTGTCCTGGACTCACTTTGTAGACCAGGCTGGCCTCGAACTCACAGACATCTGCCTGCCTCTGCCTCCCAATTTTATGATCCCCTTTGTGGCAGCTGTTCTATCATATTAAAGTCATGAGTTGAGAGTCACTGTTTGCATATAGAGTACCAATTGCTATTTATTTAAAAGACCACCAGCATCTCTCAAAAAGCAGCCAGCCACATCTGTGCAGGTCTATTTTGGGATGCTATCATTTTTTAAAGATTTTATTTTTGTGTATCTCTGTGTGCGTGTGTGCACATGCGTGCACGCACATGCATTGTGTTAGAGCCTGCAGAAGCCAGAAGATCTCAAGGAACTGGAGTTAGAGGTCACTGTGAGCTGCCCTATGGGGTGCTGGGAACTGAACAAAGTAAGTGCTGAGCTATCTTCTCAGTCTATGGAATTCTATTCTGATCCACTGCTGAGCTGATATTTGAATGTGGCAATGGCAATCCACTCTTTGTGTAATTCCAAAGCCTAAGAGGATACTATGATGCAGTGGACAAAAGCCTGACTGACTGAACTCAGGCCAGGCCTGCTGCAACCAGTCTTTTCCTTAGGCAGAGAGTAGGCCAAGGAAGGACAGTCACCCCAACTTGTCTGTACTTCTCAGCAGGTCTCTGTGGTTGTTAATAGGCCAAAGCATGCCCAGAACCTTCTAGAGATGGCCTGTCTATCAGGGAAATGATTACCTTTCTTCCATTTGTTGCATGCTGGACATCACTTGATTAGTCTTTCCTTCAAAAGATGCGATGGCTTCATTCTTCTGCTGTAAACAGCTCTCTGCATTCTATGAAAGCAAGGAGAGGGGCCTGTAAGCTGCCCACCTCCCCTCCCCATGTCTGCATTACAAACAGGCTTCACTATGGACACGGACTCTGCAGCACTCTCAAGAGCATGTCATTGATCCTCTTCCCTAGAGCCCAGGAAGACAAGCCAGGTCAAGGCTCCAGTTCTGCCAAATGAAGAAAAGCAAAGATTCGAGTACTGGGGTTGGCTCAGTCTTCTCCTGAGTATCCTTACTGCGTGGGGATACTTGCCAGTTCATGTGACCCCTTGAGGGTTGGTTCTCAAGGGAAGTGTTGTCAGCCTCAGTTTCCTATCAAGAGAGGGAGGCTCAGAAGAGAAGAGACTGGCTGGTGGTTGAAGATCCAGTTTTGGCCAGGGCTGCTCCTCAGCCATGCCTGTGGGACTCATTCTGTCCCAGTTTCAATCAGAACAGGTACCCAGTACTGTAAGCAGGAGGGAATACTCTAGTCACAAGAGGCATGCTGTAAAATGGCAGGCTACAGAAAGACTTCTGTGGAAGGAAGTGGGAATGAAGTCCTAAGGAACATAGACTGCATACTCTGACAGAAGCTTACACTAAGTAAAGTGCTGATGAAAAAAAAAAAAAACCCAGCATGCTAAGTGTTGTTCATCTTAAACAAAAAAGAACTGGAAATTATGAAAAGCTCAGCCCTGGAAGACCACAGCACCAGGATACTCATTGCAGTGAAGTGAAGCCGTATCACACTAAGAAGAAAGGTGGATGCTGACTGAAACACAACATGCTCTGGCTCTAAGAGGCATCTGATTTCTGCGATGTTAAAATGGCAAAATGTGCTTCGTTAGTGATGAAAAACTTTTGTCAAGATTTGGGGGACACAGTCAGGTGTGGTGGCAAACACCTTTAATCCCAGCACTAGGGAGCCAGAGGCAGGTGGATCTCTGAGTTCAAGGCTATCCTGGGTCTACAAAATGAGTCCAACACAGCCAAGGCTACACAGAGAAACCCTGTCTCGAAAAACAAAAAAAACCCCAAACAAACAAACAAAAAAAGATTTGAGGGGCACAAGACTGTGTTCTTTTTTTTTGTTTTTTTTGAGACAGGGTTTCTTGGTGTAGCCTAGGCTATCCTAGAACTCACTCTGTAGACCAGGCTGGCCTTGAACTAACAGAGACCTGCCTGCCTCTGCCTCCCAAGTGCTGGGATTAAAGGGCATGTGCCACCATGCCCGGCGACTGCATTCTTTTTGGCTGATGTTGAAGATTAGACAACTATTCTGTCCCTGAACTGTCTGTATCTCCAGGTTCTGTGTGTGTGTGTGTGTGTGTGTGTGTGTGTGTGTGTGTGTGTGTGT
>CAJQZJ010032020.1:930011-943878 GCA_907164525.1 Lophiomys imhausi
ACACACACACACACACACACACACACACACACACACACACACACACAGACTGTGTCTCACTAGATAAAATGGATGAGGATGATAGTAACCATCACCTGGGTCCACCAAACAATCATAATGCCCATGTAAAGTCTGAGCCTGGACCAAAGTGCCAACATCAATCTTCTCTTACCATAGATCAGCTTCCCTATAGGGACTGATGGGTGACAGTCCCCTTCGCAATGGCTTGACTAGTGTGCTGTGGTTCCACCCTGGCCTGAAATTCAGAGGGCTCAGAGGGACTCTTTTCCTGTCTTCCTGGCCACTCATGGCTACAGTGTAGTTGATGAGAGGTTCTAGAGTTTTTGAGAAGGCCAACAGGGATCCCACATGAGCTTCACTCCAAGTGCCCCTGCCATGCTCCTTGGTCTCAGCACATTTCATTTATAAAACACAAATTCAGAGCTGGAGAGTTGGTTCAATAATTAAGAGTGTGTGCTGTTCTTCCAGAGGATCTGGGTTTGGTTCCCAGCACCTTACATTAGACAGTTCACTCCAGCTTTAAGGAATCTGATGCCTTCTTCTGGACTCTGCAATTACCCACACTTACTATGTGAACATACATTCACCCAGGCACACATATAAACACCCAAAAACTAATAATTACCCCTTCCCAATTCAAGGAAAAACTATTATTGTATCATTCTTTTTGGGAGGGTATGGGGAGGAAGACAGGAGTCTCACTATGTAGGTCAAGCTAGCCTCATACAGTAATTCTCCTGCCTCAGTCTCTCCAGTGCTAGGATTACAGCTGTGAGACATAACACCTCACTAAAAACAATTATCAATTCCAAGCATAGGGCTTCTGCAGGCCTTGCCCTTTGATCACAGTGGCTGTGCTGAATTCCACACCCATGAAGCCAGCCCTACTACCACCCAGGCTTACTGTGGAACCTGAGTTAAAGGGGGTGGTGATTTGAGTATAGACCTAACACTACTGTGGCATTCAGTAAACATACTGTTGGGTGTCATCTACACTTTATGTCATTGTCCTAAAAGGAAAACAGCACCTTTTCAGATACATACTTGTTCATCAGATATTAATTATCAATGAGTCTGGAGAGGCACAGACACATTTTATTTATCAGTGAACAGTATGAGCTGTATAACAACACCAGTCAGTGAGTGATAAAGTATAAGTTTACAAGGGAACAGAAGAATTCCCACGATCTGTGACCTCAGAGCTGTTGCAAAATTGCATTCTTCATGCACCGTGGGATATCCCTGGGAGCAAACCTACTATACTGCAGGAGGTGCAGAGTGCAGCCCACACGGCCATGGACAGCAACAGAATCTGGTAGGGAGAAGTCACAGTTACTGGCTTGCGCACTCACTACATGATGCTTTTCAGTATTATTATTGTAGTATGTACTTCTTCCACATTTAAAAAGTTAACTGTGAACTGTGATGGGCCAGCCTGACTCTATCTTAAAATTAAAAGTTGTCACCACTGTCCAGGTGTGCTGGTGCCTCCCTCTAGCTTCAGGCATCTGGAGGCAGAGGCAGGAGGATCTCTGTGAGTTCAAGGCTAGCCTGGTCTACAAAGTGAGTTCCAGGACAGCCAAGGCTATTACATAGAGAAACCCACTCTCTAAAAAACCAAAAACAAAAAAAAAAGAGAAAGAAAAAGATTAAAAGCCATCTTGTTACAAGGTCAAAATAAGTTGATTTCTATTTTCTGTAAAACAACCATGTCTTGACCCATTTGTTCCACATCCTATCCATTAACTTCCACACCCTGATTAGATAAGATGTTCTATCAAATAATTTGAGATGTTCTGCCAATTTCCTCTGTAACCAAAACTCCTTGGAAACCCCTTAGCCTTGAAGCTTTTTTTGGGCTATATAAATCCCACTTTCTCCTATGTTTGATACTATTTTCTCAACTCCCAATTAGCCCTGTCTGACAGAAAATAAAACATGCATAATTTGATCAAAGAATTTGGGAAACGGTCTTTACTCTCATTCTGTGGGATTAACAAATGTTAGCCACAGATGTGTATGTGTGTTGTGGGGGAATTATGTTCTAGAAGAAGGCATTGTTAACACAGGCTGTTTCCTGAAGATTTTCCAGTGGGACAAGATGTAGAGGCAGAAGAGTTACTGTCATGGTCCTGACCTTGGAGGCCTGAGCTAATATATCTTAGTTAAAATATACATCCATATATCCATATATACATATGCATTTTATTTAGTGTGTTTTGGAGGTGCTTGCACATGGCATGATACACATGTGATCAGAGATCAACTTGTGAGAGTCAGTTCTCTCCTTCTACCATGTGGGTCTTGGGGATTGACTCAGGCCACCAGATTTGGAGGCAAGCACCTTTACCCACTGAGCCATCTTGGCAACCTATATTTATATTTTAAATTGCAACAAAAATTGAACACTTTAGTTTATGTATATAACATGTAATGACCATCAGGGCAACTGGCATATCCATCACCTCAAACAATTTTCTTTCTCTATGTTAGGAACATTAAAAACCTCTCCATTAGCTGTTAGAAAATATTCAATAAGTTGGACATGGTGATGCACACCTTTAATCCCAGCACTCAGGAGGTAGAGGCAGGTGGATCTCTGTGAGTTGGAGGCCAGTCTGACCTACAAATCGAGTCCAGGACGGCCAGGGCTCTGTTAAACAGAGAAATCCTGTCTCAAACAAACAAAAAACAAAAAAAGAAAAGAAGGAGAAAATATTCAATAGTTGTTGCAGATCTTAGGTATTCTAATTATACTACAGAACATCAGAAACCATTCCTCCTACCCAGTTCTACCCTGAATTCACTAACCAGTTCTTCTCCATCCTCATCCCAAATTCCTGAGATTTGGGAACTGTTGTTGATTCTCTATGAATCTTAGAATCTTATTGCTCTTAGCCAAAAGGCTTAAGTAAAAACTAAAACCAAAACAATTTTAAATAGAAAATGGATAAGATACGGATATAAAGAAAGAAAATATTTCTGCATAGGTACATAATGTGTGTGTGGTTGTTTGAGGCAGGGTTTCTCTGTGTAACAGCCTTGGCTGTCCTGGAATCACTCTGTAGATCAGGCTGCCTTTGAACTCACAGAGATCTACCTGCCTCTGCCTCCTAAGTGCTGGGATCAAAGGTGTGCACCACCACTGCCCAGCTATGTGTGTGTGTTTTAAGCCAGAGTCAAAAAGTAAAAAACAGGGCCGGTGAGATGGCTCAGTGGGTAAAGGCACTTCTGGACAAGCCTGGTGATCAGAGTTCTAGCCCTGGAGCCCACATGTTAGGAAAGAACTGACTCTTGAAAGACATCCCCTGACTTCCGCAGTTACACCATGGCTTGCATGGTAATAAAAAAGTAAAAAATAGCAGGGCTGAAGAGATGAAACATGCAGATCTGAGTTCAGATCCCCAGCATTTAAAAATGACATGACAGCATCTGTTAGTATTCCTAGTGCTAGGAAAGCAGAGACAGTGTGGCCAACTGGTGAGCTCTGGGCTTAGTGAGAGAACTTGTCTCAAAAATAAGGTGGATTAAACAGTTGAAGAAGAGACCAATATCAACCTATGCTCTTCAAATGCACAAACACATGTACAAACATATATACCCCCCCACACACAAAAGTAAAGGTTATGAAAATAAGTAAGGTTGCTGGACGTGGTAGCGCAAGCCTTTAATCCCAAGCACTTGGGAGGCAGAGGCAGGTGGATCTCAGTGAGTTTGAGGCCAGCCTGGTCTACAAACAGCCACACCTTACACAGAGAAATCCTCTCTCAAAAAAAAAAAAAAAAAAACAAGAAAAAAAAATAACCAAAGTTGTTAGGTGGTGGTGGTGTAGGCCTTTAATCCCAAAACTCTGGAGTTCAGGACAGCCAGGACTACACAGAGAACTCCTGTATCCACCCCCCAAAAACAAAGAAAACCAAGGTTAATTTATTTCCAAGGAAAGAAACTTTTGTTTTATTTTTCTTTAAAAATAAACTCTGAGTAACAAAGTATACTGTATGCACATGGTGTTCCAGGCATTTACAGTCAACACTCTACCACAGCAAATCTACCTACCTATCTACCTATTTTGAGGCAGGGGCTCACTATGTGTACCAGGCGGGTTTCAAACTCACAGAGATACACCAGTCTTTGCCTCTAGAGTGCTGGTATTAAAGGTGAGTGCCACAATGCCCGACACTTTCATTGTGTTTTTAGATACGTTTAGAAACAAACACCCTGCATTACAATTGGCACAGTCCTGAGTACACTAACGTGTTGTTCGGGAAGTATGCACGTGAATCACCATACCCAGCAGTCAAAAATAAGTAATCACTTGTTTTTATTCTTTCTTTCTTGTATGCTGAAATTCTAAATCTAGATCATAAGAGCTGAACCGGGGTATAAAGGGAACCAAAACCTCCTGACTCTGACTCGCGGCTCTCAGCAACTTTAGAATGTGCGATCAACCTCAGCCGCAGGTGCACAATCGGCTGGCTGCTGCGATTGTTAACAGGGGCCCCAGCACCGGACTTCGTTTCTCAAGCATGCAAAACATGAACACAGATGACTGTCCATCCAAGCCTCTTATTTAATCCTCCTATTCGAAGTCAATCCGGGATCACGGCGCTGCAGTTCCGGGGTTCACAAAGACAAACACAAGGTGGGAGGGGAGTCCCCGGCCGCAGCCGCCCGGTTGCGCGCTTCTCCCGCTGGGTCGCACCACACGCAGGGCCCCGCCACGAGCGCGCCGAACAGGTCCGCCGAGCAGCTCGTCCATCTCTCGAGCCGGTTGGCGGTCCCCCAGCCCTGTAGCAGCCCCAGCCCGCGGGACCCCGGCCTACCTGCGCGCTCCCCGCCGCCGCCGCCGCTGTCTCCCAGCCCCGCGGCCGCGCGCAGCGCGCTACCGCAGCTCGCCGACAGGTTCCCGGTGGCCCTGCGCGCTAGCGTCAGAATGGGCGCCGACCAGCCGTCGGGCCCTCGAGGCCGCGCCGCGGTCCGCAGCTCTCCAGGGCTCGGCAGCTGGCTCCGGTCCACGATCTCGAACTCTTCCCCGGACTCCAGGCCGGCCCCCGGCCCAGGCTCAGGCCGGGGCTCCGGCTCCGAGTCCTGCCCCGCCCGGCGGCAGTCTCCGCGGGCGGCCATTTTGGTCGGTCACGTGACCCGCCGCTGGCCTGGGCTGTCTGCCTTGAGTTGTTCCCTGAGGCCGCTTCCCTCTCTGCTCGCGCTGGCCCGGGCTTGCTGTCCTTGAAAAACGCTCGCGGAAAGTACTAAGAAACGCCGGTGACCCTAGTGATTCCCGGCCGGGAGTGCTTGGGAGTTACTGTGGAACTTTCTCCTTCCGACGACTTGGAATGCACCGTAGTTTAGCGTTCAGACGACTTGGAATGCACCGTAGTTTAGCGTTCAGGCAACCCCGCTGGTCTTTGCGACACAACTTCCTCTTTTAAGCTTTCATTTCACGACTATTTTTTTCCCCTTTGAGACAAAAAATTCATTGTTGGGTTTTTATTTGTTATTTTTTTTTATTCCCAGACAAGGCCTCTTGTTGCCCAGGCTGACCTCAAAATGCCATGGAGCCAAGAGGTGGAGGTGCACACTTTTATCCCACCACTAGGGAGGCAGGGGCAGGCAGATCTCTGAGGCCAGCCTGGTCTGCAGAGCGAGTTCCAGGACAAGCCAGGGCTACACAGAGAAACCCTGGCTCGTAGCAAGGACATGCTTAACTACTCTTTTTCTTTGGAGGTGGGGGGGTTCAGTTCTGGGAATCTCACACATCCTCATCAAGACCTCTACCATCTAGCTGCACCCAACCCCCAACACACATACAACCAACAGGGACGTTGATTTGTGACCCTCCTGCCTCCATCTCCCACGTGCTTCCGGCACCACACCATTTTAGGCAGGCACTCTACCTGCTGAGCACTTTCCCAGTCAGACTCTCAGTCTGCAGCCCAGGCTGGCCTAGAACTCAGTAATGTAGCACTAGCTGGCCTTGAACTCATGGCAATCCTCTTGCCTCTCCCTCCTGAGTACTGGGATTTAAATGTGTGGCTCACATTTAAAAGGCAACTCATGTCTAATATTTTTGACTTTATCATTTTTCTGCAGCATTCTTCAGAACAGGCCCTAAAAAGGCTGCTGAAGAAATTAGGATAGGTGATTCAGAGGTGTGTGGGTGGTGGTAGTGGTCGTGGCTTTTTCTTTTTAATAAAATGATTATGAACGACAGCCTGGCGGGCAGGATCCACAGCAGTGGACTGGAAGTGAGATCTGAATTCTGATATTAATCAAGTGTGACAGGAATTGAACAAACCTCATTATTAAGTAAGATTTCACAATAAGGAAATACAGCATATGGCTTCCCTTGTGATTATTGTCTCTGCTTTCCAACTCTGGCCTTGATAAGTCACCATATAGATAGATATGTGGTTATTCAACCTGTTTTCTTACTAGGAACAGAGGGAATTTGGCCAGATTGAGATGTATATGTCATTAGAATGTAACAATTTGTAAAAACAAAAAAAATCACCACCCCCGCAAAAAAAAAAAAAAAAAAAAAAAAAACCCGAAGGACATGGACCACATCAAATCAGAGCTGTTAGTGTTTAAAATTACTGAAGTGTTGTTGCAGGCCAGGTGTGGTCTTTTAATCCCAGCATACAGGAGGCAGAGGCAGGTGAATCTTTGTGAGTTCAAGGCCACCTTAGTTTACATAACAAGCTCCAGTCCAGCCAGGGAGAGGTAATAAGATCCTGTCTCAAAACGTAAAATAAAAATAAAAAGCTGTGGCAGATAGAGATCAAATAATTTCACCTAAAAATTCGGGTTTTAACCTTTTTTTGAATCATTGAAAGGTTGGACAACTTAGAATGTTTCCTGGTTAGTGGTAGTGGTTGGAAGGCTACTGAGAGAAATCATGTATTGTGCTCCCTTTGGCAGCACAGATATAGAACTGGAGCAACATAGAGAAGCTTAGCACAGTGTCTGTGTGGTGTGAGGCACAGAGGCAAAGGTTCACATTGTCTGGTAATCTTGTTCATTGCACTGAGCTGCAGAAGGAGAAGCATGTGATTCAGGCCCTACACGGGGCCAGGCTTGAGTTCAGTGACCATCAGAGGATCCACCCATGTCTCATAGAATGGGGCCTTCAACATGTTAAATACAGTTGAGTGTGAAGATCTGAGAAGTGACTCATTCCCTGTGCACCCTCACCATGCTTGGTGGTTTCTGCGGTGCCAGTTTCTCAGACAATCTTGCCTGTTCTGGAAATCTGACTGAGGCTGATTCAGATTCCTTGATTCCAATCTTAATTCTCCTATCACACTGCACACAGTAAATATAAGCTCTCAAGCCTGGTATGGGGGTGCATACCTTTAATCCCAGCACTCAGGAGGCAGAGGCAGGTGGATTTCTGTGAGTTCGAGGTCAGCCTGGTCTACAAAGTGAGTTCAGGACAGCCAGAGATACACAGAGAAACCCTGTCTTGAAACCCCCCCAAAATATATATATACTTTCTATAGGTCCCTATTATGTGGTTTACAGGGTGGATATAAGTTAAAGAGGCTACAGTGGAGTGTGAAGGGTTTGAGAAGTGGGCAGATAGAAATGTCCATAGAATCTGTACGCTGGTTGTCTTTAAAAAAAGAAAGAAAGAAAGAAAGAAAAATTGTGCCAATTGGGTGTGATGGCACAGGCCTTTAATCCCAGCACTCGGGAGGCAGAGCCAGGAGGATCTCTGAGTTCAAGGCCAGCCTGGTCTACAAAGCGAGGCCAGGACAGCCAGGGCTACACAGAGAAACCTTGTCTTGAAAAACCAAAAAAAAAAAAAAAAAAAAAAAAAAAACCTGAGACCAACCTGGGATGAAGTTGCTGCTGTGGCCCAAGGGAGAGGCCAGGCTGAAAGACAGGCTTCAGGCAGGGTGAAGTCTAAGGAAGAGTGGAGACAGGCTGGAGCAGGAAATTGTGTATGTGTTCTGTGCGTGCGTGCGTGCACGTGTGTGTCTGTGTGTGTGTGTGTGTGTGTGTGTATGCGTGTGTATTTACAGGTCCATCAGGCAAACAGGTGGACCAGCAGGCATTCCAGTGGACAGCAGGGGCCCAGGCTGAACTGAAGCTCCAGGGACAGAGTATTGTTTTCTGACTGTTGGCCCTTGGTGCACTTTGGGTGTCAGGTTGGTGGGCCATGCAGTGCCATCTTAGGGCTAGATGTCCACCAGTTTATGGGGTCTGGGGGTTACACCCTATTCTTGGTCTGATGTGGCCAATAAGTTCTTGGGCCTGGTTTCCCTCATATGATTTTAAAATATTCACATTTCCCAATCATCTCAATTCACCCCAACAAATGTATAGTTTGGTTCTGTTCCCAGGAAGCAGCCATTTAATAAGTCTGTGTTGCATGGTCGGTGCCTGACAGATGGTGAGGTTTGTGGGTCCATCCAAGGACTCATGCCATCCTTGAGAGGGCACAACTCAGAGGCAACTCCATTCCCACCTGAGCAGTGCCTTCCATTCTTGTGACCACTTTTCAGCCCCTCCTGTGACTGCTTCTATTTACTGAACTCAGTAAATAGAGCCAAAAGCTGCCTGTAAAATACTGTCTCCTACAGCACAGCCTGAAAACGCATCGTTTTATGCACTGTGGAGTAAGTTAGAGGAGGGCCTAGCCTGACCTCAGCATCCTTTGTTAAGACAAAAGATTTTCATCTTGCCTGTTATTCCCTATCATGACCCATCCAGGGTATGGTAACTTTGGTTTTATATTCAGCACTGTGAATGAGAGGAAGCAGCTTGCTCCAGAGTTAGCAGTTGGGGAATTTGGCTTTTCTAGACCTGCCCTGGTCCTGCCTGGACTAAGGGCATTAACAACTTTGCACAGCAATGTGTTCTGTAACCCCCCTGGGCAGGAAGGGCTGTGCTGTTCTGTGGAATCAAAGGCCTATTTATTTCCCAGTAAAGAATTATGAATGCTTTTAAACTTATGGCACTAGAAAGAGACATCTGGGAGCTGAAGAGATGGTTCAATGGTTAACAGAGGTTGCTGCTCTTCTGGAGGACCTGAGTTTGGTTCCCAACACCCTTGTCTGACTGCTCACAACTGCCTGTAACTTCAGCTCCAGGGGAACTCATCCTCTCTTCCGGGCTCTGAGGGCACACACACATACATAGAAATAAATAAAATAGGAAAAAAAAATAAAATAAAAGGAGCAGGCTGGAGAGATGGCTCAGAGGTTAAGAGTACTAGCTGCTCTTCCAAAGGTTCTGAGTTCAATTCTCAGCAACCACATGGTGGCTCGCAACCATCCACAGTGTGATCTGATGCCCTCTTCTGGAGTGCAGGTGTACATGCAGATAGAGTACTTATATACATAATAAAATAAATCTTAAAAAAAAAGAAAGAAAAAAAAGAGCATCCATGTAACAAATAGAAATATTTGGCTTCCATTGAGTGGTCTAACAAGGATTTGGGTCTCTAACCATCCAGGATGACACTATCTATGTATATATTCATTCATGCATCCACCCAAGTATTTAATGGTTCCATCCTCTTATTCTCCCTCCTATTTGTCCTTTACTATCTTCCAATCTATCCATATCTATTTTCTACCTGTGGTATGAGTTTATTAAAACCAATTGTGAGAATATTTTTGTTTAATCCAAGGTGTGAGGCTGCTTAAGACACAGCTGTAAAGTATCAACTGTCTCGTGAGCTAGCAGGGGCATGGCTTAGCCAGCAGCAGCATGCAAACTCTGAAGACTTGGGAGAGAGGAATTAAAATCCAGAGTCCTGAGGGAAAGGGGACTCTACAAAGAAGTAGGAGAAAAGAGGCTCTACAAAGAAGAAAGAGGTTGCTGCTCTCTCTGCTGCTGGTACTCCTCCAAACTGCTGCTTGTTCTTCCTGCTGCTGTCTCCTGGTTAGCTGAACTTTTACTGAGACTGGTATTACCCCCAAAGAACCCAACGACCCTAATCAGCAGGAAGTAGCTCAAAGAGAACTCCGTCCTTTTTCCCTTTAACCTTCTTTCTCTCCCACCTAGGGTTGGGGGGTTGAAAAGAACGAGGGTTGGATTGGAGGCATAAGGAATTAAGTATAGTAAAATTAGAGTAAATAATTAAGTACAAAAATAATAAAAGCTGGGCTGGAGAGATGGCTCAGAGGTTAAGAGCACTGGCTGTTCTTCCAAAGGTCCTGAGTTCAATTCCCAGCAACCAGATAGTGGCTCACAACCATCTACATTGAGATCTGGTGCCCGGGCATATATGTAGAGCAAATACTATATACATAATAAATAAATAAATAAATGTTTAAAAAAATAATAAAAGCTGCTTGCTACATCTACCCATCTGGCTATCTTGTGAGTCTATGAGACCTGTCCTCCATCAGTCTTTCTGACCCTTTTCCATGTCATCATACAGTATGTAGATTTGTGAAACCCTCATTAGCTCTTCATGTTCTTTAAAAACATATTTATTCATTCACCTACTTATTTATTTGAGATAGGTTCTCCCTATGCAGTTCTGGTTGTCCTGGAGCTGACTATGTCATAGACCAGGCTGGCCTTGAACTCACAGAGATCCTCCTGTCTTTTCCTCTCAGTGCTGGGATTAAAGTCAGAGGGTATACTGGAACTGGAATATAGGTAGTTGTGGAAAATCTGATGGTGGTGGTGGGAACAGAACCCAGGTCCTCTGGAACAGTGCCAAGTGCTTTTACCTAATAAGACATCTCACCAGTTCTTTCTTTCTGTTCTTAAAGACTTCAAACTATTTGCACGTGCTCTGCACTCTATACCAGTTTTAGCATGACTGGCTGGTTTTTTAAAAATATATTTAGCTGGGCATAATTGCATATACCTTTAATCCCAGCACTTGAGAGGCAGAGGCAGGTAGATCTGTTTGGTATACAGAGTGAGTTCCAGAACAGCCAGTGCTACACAATGAAACTCTGTCTTAACCTCTGCCTAAATATCTATCTATCTATCTATCTATCTATCTATCTATCTATCTCTGTGTATGTGTACTTTTGTCTGTATCTGTATGTTACATGTGTGCAGATGCCCTCAGAGGCCAGAAGAGGGTATCAGATCCCCTGAAACTGGAATTATAGGTGATTATGAGCCACTATATAGGTTCTGGGAACTGAACTCAGGTCCTTTGCAAGAGCAGCAAGTGCTCTTAACTACTGAGTCATCTTTCTAGCCTTGTGGCTGTTTTGCTTTTGTTTTTGAGACAGGGTTTCTCTGTATAACCCTGGCTGTCCTGGACTCTCTTTGTAGACCAGGCTGACCTTGAACTCACAGAGATCTGCCTGCCTCTGCCTCCCTAGTGCTTGGATTAAAGGCATTTGCTACCACACCTGGCTTGGCACAACTTTTCTTTTCTTTCTTTCTTTCTTTTTTTTAAGATTTATTTATTTATTATGTACACAGTGTTCTGTCTGCATGTATGCCTGCAGGCCAGAAGAGGGCACCAGATCTTATTATAGATGTTTATGAGCCACCATGTGGTTACTGGGAGTTGAACTCAGGACTTTTGGAAGAGCAGCCAGTGCTCTTCACAGCTAAACCATCTTTCCAGCCCCGGCACAACTTTTTGAAGAGATTTTTCTAATCATTCTAACACCTGCGCTCCTCCCAACCTGCCGTCTCTCATTGCCATCAACTTGACTTTCTTTCATTCACTTTTACCTCTTCTTAATACTTTCTTTTTTAAAAAAACATTTAAAAAATTATTTTATTTACATTGGTGTTCTGCCTCTGTGTATGTCAGTGTGACTGTGTCAGATCCCCTGGAACTGGAGTCATAGACAGTTGTGAGCCGCCATGTGGGTGCTGGGAATTGAACTCAGGTCCTCTGCAAGAACAGCCAGTGCTCTTAACCACTGAGCCATCTCTCCAGCCCCCTTAATACAGTCTAGTTGAATTTTTCTGTGCCTGTGTCTGTCTTCTCCTCTCCCAGAATACAGTTGAGAGGGAAGCTTGTCTTTTGTGTTTACCACTGTATCCCCGGGACATACTCCAAACGTCTGCGAGTTTAAACAATGGCCTTCATTCCATGCTCTACAGGGCAGCGCTCCTCCATAGGTTCAGGTGATAGAATCTCTACTCTGTTGACCCTTATCTCTGCAGGAACAGGACTCAGCCTGACTCCCAGGCGCCGTCTTCCTTACCCCTCTCTTGCTTGTACACCAGTTTAGTGCTTGTGATCAAGTGGTTGGAACAGAGAGAAAAAATAAAATGCTCACAGTGGGGCTTGGGCTGAGACTGGGGCTGGGGTTGTAGCAGAGTGCTTACATAGCGTACACAAAGCCGTGAGTTCTCTAATACCCCATAAAACTTGGCTGGTGACACATGTCTGAAGGGTTCTATCAGGCAAACATGTCCCCGACAGTTTCTGCCTTTTCCCCTTCTCTCCTATTCCCTCCACCTTGTTAAACTGTTAGATCACATTCCTAAAGCTAGACACCAAGGTCTATTCCCTCATTTGGCCACTTCCTCTCCCTGATGCTGACCACCAAGGTCCAGCTATCAAAATATTGAAGTCCAGCAATCAAAAGCTCCCCTTTGGCTGCCCTAATGAGCATGCCCAATTAAAATAAACCAAATCATCCTAATACGAGATTTCCCTTTTTCCTTCTATAAACTATCATTTGCCTATGGGCCACATCTATCTCCTCTCTATCCAGAGGCAATCCTTTGTCCTTCCAGGGCAAATATCCTTTCCCCTACCCCTTGTTCCTTTCCCCTTCTCTCTTCTCTTCTATCTCCTGTCTTTGTCTCTTATTCCCTGCTGTTTGTCCCTCTGGGGCAAATAAATCTTTGTGCTGAGAACTTGGTCTTGGAGTGTCTTGTGTTGAAGGTCCTTTCAGTGCTTGTGATCCTAGTGCTGAGGAGGTGGAAGCTAGAAGATCAGATTTCAAGCTCATGCTAAACTACTTGGTGACTTTGAGGACAGCTTGGACTGAGTGAAACTGTTGAGCCTGAAAATGGACTCCTGAATTTGGGGTGACCTAGGAATCACCAGGACTCGAGATTGATGAAAAAGAAAGAGGTTTATTCACCAGTGCTCTGGGGTCAGCACTCACAGAGTCTCCATGCAAGGGGAGGGAGGCAACGATGAGCAGAATTTTACATCAGATTTTATCTGTCTCAGTAGGGTAGAATCAAGCAACAGTACATTCAGCAAGCTTCTTTTGGTTAACATATCTATCTTTAAATTGATTGGGGCTGGCTAAGGGATGAGGTACCTGGTACCAGGGATGAGGAACTTGGCCCCCTGCAAGTTAGAGAATTTCCAAACCCTTTAGGGGGGGTGTAGTACATTCTGTGGTAATTGTTTTTCAACTTGCAGTTCCTGGAACAAGTTGCTGCAGAGTTCAGGGCCTACCCAAGTTCTCAGGCTTTTGGAGCCTGACTAAAGTTTTGTCAAGTAAATACAAAACCTTGTCTAAAAAAAAAAATCACTCAAACAAAACCAACCAACCAAACCCATAAGTACACATATCTGTCTGTAGGTTCAGGACTGGGGCTTGCCTGGGACTGGAATTTGAGAGGAAATGACAAGCAGATCAAAAGGGAGAATGAGGAATAGTTCCTCTTTCCTGGTCCACTCCTGCTTTTAAGACAGTAAAGGGAGCCCTACCACAAATGGTTATCCTCTTCCTTCCACTTAAAGTGGTTATCCTCCTACCTTCACCCCACCCCACATGGTTATCCTCCTCCTTCTACCCATCCCAAGTGGTTGTCCTCCTACCTTCACCCCACCCCACATGGTTATCCTCTTCCTTCTACCCATCCCAAGTGGTTATCCTCCTACCTTTACCCCACCCCACATGGTTATCCTTCTACCCATCCTAAGTGGTTATCC
>CAJQZJ010032020.1:944424-971738 GCA_907164525.1 Lophiomys imhausi
CTACCCCACATGGTTATCCTCTTCCTTCCACTTAAAGTGGTTATCCTTCTACCTTCACCCCACCCCACATGGTTATCCTCTTCCTTCCACTTAAAGTGGTTGTCCTTCTACCTACCCTACGTGGTTATCCTTCCATTCACCTGTCACAAGCCCTACCCCAGAAAGCGGGGGAGGAAAATAACTACACTTTAGGAAAGTGAGTTCGGTTTTTGATTTATCTTCGGTTTCAAACGTCACACAAAAACAAATCCAAGTCAACAATATTACCCCTGCTATCACAGCACAGAAGTAATAAAACACCCCTCTATTACAGTCATGGGTACCTCTCCTTAATGGTTGTGGTTGAGGTTAACTCGAGCGGTGGACGCAGAGAAGGGCTCGTGGCATCTGTTCTTCTGGATTTTTCAGGGCACACGGATGAACCTCCATCTGCAGTGGGCTCAGCGGGTGTGTATGTCAGCAAATTCCAGCAAGGCTCTCTGTTTATCAGTGTGTCACCAAGTGGCACATGCTGCCTGGCTGACGGGGGTGGGGTGTGTGTGTGTGTCTCACAGTGAGGGTGTCAAGCGTGGTGTTCTGCAGCTTGCATCTCGAGTGTCCTCCCTGTCCCCTCCCCTTGATGACTTCTCCTTATTTGTGTGCCCTTTGCTTATGTCACACTTTGCATTACACTCACCATACTTCACACCTGGAGCAACGCCTAGAGTGTGGTTGTCTCCTTCAGACTGTCTAGGTGCTCCTTACATTCCTAACGGTGTGCTTTTCTCCTACAAACTGTTCACAGCTCCTTACATCACCCTAAGTGATTATTGTAGTGAAAAGTATAATAAAACCTTTACGTCTGGCTTTAAGTGAAATGTACAGTAAAGCTTTTGTGTCTAGCTTTGGATGAAATGTTTCAACAAGGTCTTTGCTACATGAGAGCTCACAGCTGCACTAGAGGCTGAGAAATTGTTTTGACACTGCTTGAACCTTCTCTTTTTAGAGAATCTGCACTTGGTGCTACGTGAGAGCCTGCAGCTGCACCAACCTTGGTCCTAAGACACTCCTGGCAAAACTGGAGTTCTTACTTTTGATTATGGCTAGCCATGGTCAAAAGAGATTGAGATTCATGTGGGTTGTCTGCTCTTGAGGGAAGCAAGGGCAAGATAACTTTGGTAGTTGGGATCTTTCCCAGCCCCAATTAACCTTGTATGATGTTTGAATAAAGTAACTGGAGTGAGCTAGCTCCAGGTCCCACAACAAGATGTGTGAGCCATTTCAAACAAGAGCAGCTGAGAGTTGTTACCAAGATAGAGCAGCCGAAAGTTACAAGCTATAAAAATTAAAAAACAAAACAAAACAAAAAACTACTGATACAAAAAGCATTTAATCATTGAAATTGTCTTTGTTACTCATTTAAAAATACAATTTTTAGTTCCAGTCCATTTGAAAGTTACTATTGAAAACTGTCTAGGATTTAAGAACTTATAGTTTTGTTAGTTTAGTTGATTGCAGAAATATGCTGTATTTAGTCTCTTGTATATGTTTTTGAAGTTAAGTAGATAGTACATAGATAAAAAAACAAGCAATGTTTGTCTATTTAGATAGACAGATAGATGATTAATGGTTTTCAAAACTTCAGAGACCTACAGAAAATGGCATTTAAGGTATTCTAATAAGAAAAGGTTTTTCGGCTGGGCGTGGTGGCGCAAGCCTTTAATCCCGGCACTTGGGAGGCAGAGGCAGGCGGATCTCTGTGAGTTCGAGGCCAGCCTGGTCTACAAAGCAAGTCCAGGACAGCCAGGGCTGTTACACAGAGAAACCCTGTCTCGAAAAACCAAAAAAAAAAAAAGAAAAGGTTTTTCTTATTAGATCCCACCCCGAGTAGTTATCCTTCTACCCATCCCAAGTGGTTATCCTCTCACCCCTCCAAGTGATTATCCTCCTACCCACCTCAAGTGGTTATCCTCTTACCCCTCCAAGTGGTTATCCTCTCACCCCTCCAAGAGGTTATCCTCTATCCCCACTCTAAGTAGTTATCTGTGGAGAGAATCTCTTGTGTCTGTATGGAAGCTTTACCTGTTAATAAAAAGTTAACTGGCCTATAGCTGAGGCAGGAAATAGGAGGCAGGGGTTCTGGTAGAAAGAGTGGATGCTGGGATAGAGTTAGGCTATTGAAGGATTCTCTCCCAAGACACTGAGGAAGATAGACATGAAGCAGAGGAGTAATCACTAGCCAGATGGCAGAACTTAGATTAGAACAAATGGAATATTAAGTTATGAGCTAGTAGGGGAAGGAGCCAAAGGTATATGGCCTAGGCATTTGCAAATATAAAAAGTCTCATTTATTTAAACAGTACTCATAAAGAATCATTACTTTTGGGAGCAGGGGCATGAGCAGAAAACCATACAGTTATAGAAAACACCACACAACAGTCATCTTTCTATCCCTACTCCAAGTGGTTTTTCTCCTGTCCCAGCCTCCTGGGAGCTGAGAATATAGGCATGTACCACCATACATGGTGTTGAGAGGGCTTTGTTTTTGAATTCTGTTTTAGTCAGCTTTGTACCACAGTGACAAAATAATTTAATAATCAATGTAATAAGAGAAAAGGTTTATCTTGACAAGACTTTGTTTTGTTTTGGTTTTGGCTTTTTCAAGACATGGTTTCTTTGTGTATCTCTGGCTGTCCTGGACTCACTTTGTAGACCAAGCTGGCCTTGAACTCACAGAGATCCACCTGCCTCTGCCTCCTGAGTGCTGGGATTAAAGGCGTGCGCCACTACACCCAGCCATTACAAACAGTTGTGAACTGCCACATGAGTGCTGGGACTTGAACCTGGGTCTTTGTAAGAATAGCCAGTGTTCTTAACCACTGAGCCATCTCTCCAGCCCCTTGACAAGACTTTTTTTTATTTTTTGAGATTGTAATGTAATTAGATCATTTCATCCTTCTATTTCCTCCTTCTAAACCCTCCCATATACTCCTCCTTTCTCTCTTTCAAAATCATGGCCTCTTTTTTCAGCAATTGTTGTACACATATATTATTATATACACACATATATATTCCTAAATACATAAATACCCCTGCTCAGTCTGTATAAGGTTATGTATATGAATGTTTTTTAGGGATTATTGTTTGGTATTGGATAGCCAACTGGCGTGCTCTTCTCTGGGGAAGAGTATTTCTTTTACCCTCAGCATTCCTTAGTTAGTTGCCCATTGTTCTTTGTGAAGAGTTCAGACCTTGTGGGTTTTCTCCCTTCCACTTTGGTGCTGCCATCATTGACTGACAGGGTTTTAGTCTACTGACTCTTGGCTTTGCTGCTTTGGGCCTGTGGTGATGGCAGGCTCTCTCTCTCTCTCTCTCTCTCTCTCTCTCTCTCTCTCTCTCTCTGTGTGTGTGTGTGTGTGTGTGTGTGTGTGTGTGTGTGTATGGTTTGATTCTGTTAGCTATATTTTATTTTATACTTATTTTTCTCTGGAAGAACAGCAAGTGTTTTGAACTGCTCCAGCCCCCATAGTAATAATTTTAAAGTAGAAAGATTAAAGTGTCAAAAATATAACATTGGGACTAGAAGGCACAATAGTTGGCAGAAGTAACAGGAGAGAGAGAGTTGAAGAGAGAATTCCCAGGTTGGAACATCACCTTAAGCAACATTCCCAGAAGCAGCAAAGGGTACATAGAGCTACCGGATGATAAAAGGAAAAGGAAGGAGTTTGCTGGACGGAAGACTCAGAGGTTGGAGCCGACAACCCAGGTTCAGCTCCTAGAACCCACACGGTGGCTCACAACCATCTGTAACTCCAGTCCATAGAATCTGATGTCTTCCCTCTTCTGGCTTTCATAGGTACCAGGCACACACATGGTGCACATATATACATTCTGGCAAACACACATACACCTAAAAACAAAATAAATCCTTTAAAAAATAAAATAGAAATTTGGAAACATGTTCATAAAAACCTGAATTCAGATCCACAGCACAATGAAAAAAGCTGGGCATGTCTACATGTGTCTGAAATTCCAGATGTGGGGGTGGGGTGAACAGAAATGGGCAGCTCCCTGGAGCTTTCTGGTCAGCCAAGCTAACCAAATGGCAAGCTTCAGGCTTGGTGAAGAGACCTTGTCTCAAAAAAAAATAAGGTGGAGAGCAATTAAGGTAGATACTCAACATCAACCTTTGGTCTCCACATGCATATGTATGGGTGCATGTACCTGTACACATATGTCCACATGTGTTGTCACATATACATAATTACCACCTGCACACACACATACAAGATAAAGAGAAGTTCTTTTACCATTGGTAGTTTAGGAGTGAGATTGACCTCAGAGTCTTTGAGGCAGCAAAGAATGAAAACAGAAAACAAGCGCCCTAGATTCACTTTTGTTGCTATGATAGAATAGCCTGTCCTTCCCCCCTGACACCCCATCCCCAAATCTTTTTTTTTTTTTTTTTTTTGGTTTTTCGAGACAGGGTTTCTCTGTGTAGCCCTGGCTGTCCTGGACTCAATTTGTAGACCAGGCTGGCCTCGAACTCGCAAAGATCCGCCTGCCTCTGCCTCCCAAGTGCTGGGATTAAAGGCGTGCGCCACCACTGCCCGGTTCCATCCCCAAATCTTAAAGGAGTAAGGGATTATTTTAAGTCACAGTTCCAGATTACAGCCCACCACTGCAGGGAAGTCACAGTGGCAGGCACTTGAAGCAGCTGGTTGTGTCACATCCATGGTCTAGAGCCTAGAAAAACAAACACATGCATGCATTGTGCACTCTTAGATAGTCCAGGGCATCGAGGGACTGATGCTGCCCACTGTCAGCCTGGGTCTTCCTATCTCAGTTAGAGCAATCAAGCCACACCCCCAGACAGACCCAGAGGCCAACCTGATGGAGACAACCCCTCATTAGGACTTCCCTCACTGTGTGTCACATTGACAATTAAACAAGCATTACAAGTGAGCCAGTTTTTCAGTGCACTGAGCCTGGCTGTGCAGCGACCCCGGCAACCGTTCATTCACACATGTGCATATCGTTAAATAATGCTCCCAGGCAGGCAGCTCCTCAGATGTTTGCTTACACAATGACTCACATTGGAAACAAGTCTAGTTTCCTATGACTCAAAATCCAGAAGCAATAAGAGCAATAATGGATACACTTTATTGCACAAAAGATAAAACTTGGGGGCGAGAGAGATGGCTTAGTGGGTTCTAGCTTGTACTTGTTGTAGAGGATCAAAGTTCAGTTCCCAAGCATCCAAGGCTGGGCAGCTCACAACCGGATCTGACGCCCTCTTCTGTCCTCCTTGGGTACTGTGTTTATGTGATACACACACATACATGCAGGCACACTCTTCAACTTCAGATGCTGTGGACATCCATCTCTTTTTTTCTATGGTATATGCCTGATGCCTTCCTTTTATCTAGGGAATTTTCAGTTGGTGTACAAAACAATAGGGTTCACTATGACATTTTCATACATATGTATCATTGTGCTTTGCATAACCTAAACTCCATTATTCTCTCCTTTTCCTCTTCCCCTGGCCTCTTCATCCTCTCAAATAGTCTTCCTTCCATGTTGTGCAAACACACACACACACACACACACACACACATGCATGAGCACACACATACACACATCTAGATTCTGCATATAAGAGAAAACATGATATTTATTGGACTGTTAGAGTCTTTCTTATTTACCTTATTATTTATGATGACTTCTGGTTCCATCCGTTTTCCTGCAATTGGCATAATATCCAGGCTGGCCTAAAACTCAGTTCTTAGTTGAGGCTGGTTGAGTGACACTGTGCACAGCTTTAAAAGAGTTATTATTGGGGCTGGAGAGATGGCTCAGCAGTTAAGAGCACTGACTTCTCTTCCAAAGGACCTGGGTTCAAATCCCAGCACCCACATGGCAGTTCACAGCTGTCTGTAATTGCCAGGTGTGGTGGCGCACGCTTTTAATCCCAGCACTCGGGAGGCAGAGGCAGGTGGAGCTCTGTGAGGTCAGCCTGGTCTACAAAGTGCGTCCAGGACAGTCAAGGCTACACAGAGAAACCCTGTCTCGAACAACCTTTTTAAGAAGTTATTATTAATTACTTATGTGTATGTGTACGTTGATTGCGTTTGTCTGTGCATCACTTGCATGATTGGTATCCATAGAGGCTAGAAGTGAGGGGTCAGATTCCCTGGAATTGGAGTTATAGACAGTTGTTAGCCACCAAGCAGGGATGGGGAAGATGGTTCATTTGATAAAGATGCCTGGCATACAAGAATGAGGACTTGAGTTTATATCTCCAACACTAACATAAAAACCAGCATTCGGGCTGGAGAGATGGCTCAGCGGTTAAGAGCACTGGCTGCTCTTCCAGAGGTCATGAGTTCAATTCCCAGCAACCACATGGTGGCTCACAACCATCCATAATCACATCTGGTGCCCTCTTCTGGCCTGCAGATATACCTGCAGGCAGAACACTGTATACATAATAAATAAATCTTAAAAAAAAAAAACAAAAAACAAAAAACCAGCATTCACTGTAAGCATCTGTAACCTCAGCACTGGCGGGATGTGGAGGGAAAAATCAGATCATGAGGATCCCTGGAATTCAATGGCCAACCAGCTGAGTCAACCACCTTGTCTCAAAATATAAGGCAGAGAGTGAGAAGAACATACAGTGTCAGTCTCTGGCCTCCAACACATGCACACACACACAGGAGCATGTATACTTATACATGCAAACACCCACAGCAAACTGTGTACATCACACACATGCACACGCATGCACACACATGCACGTGCACACACACACAGACACACAGAGAGCCGAAAAGACAGAGAGAGAGACACACACAGAGAGAATTTGCTTTTGTGTATGTTGAGTTTGAGATATCTAACATTCTATGGGAGTGTTCTTTGGTTATTGACTAGTTGAGTCTAGACCAATGGTTCTCAATCTGTGGGTCAAACCACTCTTTACAGGAGCCACCTAAGACCATCAGAAAACACAGATATTTACATTATGATTAATAACAGTAGCAAAATTACAGTTACAAAGGAGCAAAAAAGAAGTTATGGTCAGGGGTCACCACAACATGAAGAACTGTATTAAAGGGCCACAGCAGGAAGGTTGAGAACTGCTCACTGGTCTAGACTCTAGGAAGAACTAGAAATTTGGACCTTATCAGTCAGGACAGACTTGGACCCGCTTGCTGCCTTGGTAACAAAGAGGTCCCAAATCTGTGGTTAGACTTAAAAAAAGTTTTGGTTTTTTTTTTGTTTGTTTTTTGTTTTTTGTTTTTTTTTTTTGGAGACAGTCTTACTAGGTGGCCCAGGTTGACCTGGAACTTGCATTCCTCCTGCCTCTACTAGCCAAGTGCTGGAACTTCAGGCGTGTGCCACCACACCTGGTACCACACTTTGTTTCTTGCTCATATGAAGCTTGCTGCAGGTCTGGGCTTCTTTCCCAGCCCATCTGTCTCTCACAGGGTGACTCAACCATCCAGATGCTTTGGTTTTTGGTCACACATCTCTATGTGATGATCTTTTCAAATAGCTGTAGCCAGAGAAAAGGCAGCTGGAGAGTCATGTGCCAGGCAGTGCTGGGAAATGACCTGACTCTTCTTTTCACAGCTCCTGGGCCAGAACCAGTTGCAGATGCCTTTCCATTTGCTGGCAGAGGAGAGGATATACAGATGAGCCAAGAGAGCAAGGAAAAGTAGGTGGACAGAGAGGGAAGAAAGGCCATGGAGAAATAGAGCCAGCAAAGTAGACAGATGAATAGAGACATGTTGAGGGAGAGATGAAGGGGAGGAAATCAGGAGATACCACAGAACCCATGGAGGGAGGAGTGATCAAGATAGGCAGGAAAGCTAGCTGAAATTTCAGCACTTAGGAGGCTGAGGCAGGAGGACTGAGAAATGGAGGCCAGCTTGGGCTATATGGTGAGACCCTGGACACCCTCCCACCTCAATTTACACAAAGAAAGGAAAAACAGGAAAGTGAGGTGACTGAGGACTTGTGGGCAGAAAACAATCTGAGATTTTGATTAAAGTAATTTCTCAGAGCCACATGTAAAAGCAAGCAAACAAAAGCCTGTTTGGAGTGGGTTTAAGAGAGGTGGGACATGGGGAGGAATGAGAGATGAGTACAGCCAAACAGAGGAAGAGGGTTAAGACAGGGTGATCTGTTGTTCTTTTCAACCAGGGCAGGCAACAGCACCTGAATATGGTAGAGAAGGTCCAGTAATGCAGAAAGCTGATGATGTCAGAGAGGCAGCACCTTGGTTGGGTGAGGGGAGACTGAAGGTACAGCCTGGATTCCTCTCCATGGGTAGTTAGGGGAGGCAGAGACAGTGGTAAGGATTCTGAGAAGAGACAATCGTCCTCCTCTCCTGGGAAGCACACTGTATTGTTTTTATTTAGAAACTTCCTTGCTTGTTCACATTCTGCTAATTTATGATGTTTTGGTGCTGGAGATTAACTCAGGGTGCCCTGCTTGCTAGGCAGGTACCTACCACTGAGCTACACCTTTGCCCTACACATGGGATTTTTTTTTAACCTTAGAGAAGTATAATAACATTTTAATGTTTACATAATGACATTAATGCTATGAAATTACATTTACATTTGATGTTGCAAGTCAGCATTAATATGTCAATTACATTAGCATTTCATGTTAATTTTTATAACATTAGTACAAGATCATTAAGATCATCTGATTTGGTCAGAAGACTCAAATTAGACTCTCATATCTCCCACTTACTCACTGGAGTGAGCTGCTTCATCTGTGAGAGAAAGAGCCATTGCTGAAAAATGGAGGCAAGGCCTATAGCATGAAGTTGCTGGAGGAAGACTTTTGGAGGGGAGCAGGATGTCGGCCTGCCTGTTAGTCTCTGGGTGGCTTAATGCATGCTTTGTGAAAGGATTAAAGGACTATGTGCAGACAGGGCACATATGCAGAAGATGATGAAAAAATGAACTCTTCTACGTATACGTCCTAAACACACACCGCACATGCTCCACACACAGACACACAACATATGCCAGCACACATACCACACACGATACATACACAGAAAGCATGTACATGGACACATTGTGCTGCAGCAAAACACATGGTATGTGCACAAAAACAAACAGCTTGACACATGTCATGTAGAATACCATATGTATACAAGACAAGACAGATACATACCATACGTATGTGCACACTCACAAACACGTATGCGTTACCTGACATATATAAAATGAATATACAAGAAAGCAATGCATGCTTGACACACTGCATATATGCATATATATCTCACAAAATACATATGCAAACCATAAGCACATAAGCATACGCTATATGCACATACATTTATACCAAGTAATATGCACACACACCCTATTTACAATATACTACATATCCTTGCACACACATAACCTATGACCACACACTTCACATGCTCACACATTCACACACCATATGTCACTAATAAACCACATATAGATCGATTTAAGGCACAAACACAACTGTGATCCATAATTAGAAAATTGCAAAAACTACCACTAGGTGGCACTGTGTCACTTATCCGGACATTGGTATTTTACTACTTTTTTATGCAATAATTAGACTGTATACAGTAGTTTTAAAAGTATAGCCTCAAATATTTTCATAATAACATTAATATTTCATTTGCCTTCTAAAAGCACATACTTCTCATTCTCTCCTGAGTGTGCAGTGGAATTTTCCAGAGAGACGGCAAGATGTGTGGCATTTAACAGACTGAATGCTGAAGCAGATGTGAGAATCCAGCTGTCACCCACTAAGCAAGGAATCTTTTCAGAGAGCTGTAAATGTTACCATGCTGTTCTTCAAATTAATTAAGATACTTCTTCTTTGCTTTTCTGAGACACTGTCTCACTGTGTAGCTTTGGCTGGCTTAGAACTTGCTATGTAGATCAGGCTGGCCTCAAACTTAAAGAGATCCATCCATCTCTGCTGCAGTTAAAGGCTTGGGCCAACACTTCTCACTAGTTTTTAATAATATGTAGTTATTTTCATATAATATTGTTAAAATGCAAAGCGTTCATTATTTTTATTTTAAAATGCAAACATTCTAGGGGCTAAAGAGATGACTCAGTGGTTTAGAGCACTTTGTGTTCTTGAGAAGAACATGGTTCAGTTTCCAGCACCAACATTGGCCGGTTCACAACCTCTTATAAGTCCAGCTCTGGGGGGTGGGATACAATACTCCTTGGTGGTATCTATGGGCATCTGCATGTCTGTGGTGAACTTATGTAAACTAAGAAACATACACATAAAATAAAAAATATGTTTAAAGTTTTAATTATGCATATTTTTTGAGGGACTATGCACATGAATTAGGGAGGCCAGAAGAGGGCATCAGATTCCCCCTAGAGCTGGAGTTACAGGCAGTTTTGAGCCTTCAGTTCCCAAAATTTTAAGATATTTTTAAGTTGAAATATGATAAATAAAAATTGCATATATCTATTGTGTCCAACACAATGTTTTGAATGTGTAGTCATCTTGGGGTAGTTAAAGTTCATTAGCTTTACATAGTTCTTTTTGGTGATCAGAACACTTTAAATCTACTCTCAGCAACTTCAATATTAACTAATAACTATTAAAATTAATCACAATCAACATCTTTTTGGAATGCACGTAATGCTAAAATCGCCTCAATTGCTTAGGAAAAGAAGCCTTGCAAGTCTGAGGGCGTGGCACAGGCATTGGTGTGGCTGTGCTTGAAGACCTCGGGATGAATGGCACAGCTCGGTTTGCTCGCTCCTGGTCTTGCTGATGGTTACAGTCGTTTTAATCTCTTTTATTGCCATGCTGGGGATGGAGCACAAGGCCTTGCTATGCCATGCAGGTACTATTGTCACTGAGCCTGGGCTCCAGCTTTCTCATCTAGTTCTACTACAAACTAAGTTAGAGTTGACATTCTTGTACAAGTGTGTGTGTGTGGACATACGCCTTTTTATGGTTGTACATATTTAAGGGGTATAACGTCACACTCATAAGCTGGAAAGAGAATGGTATTACAACAAGCAGCCCAAACCTCCACACCCTCGCTTCCATGCTTTCACTGACCCGTGTCCCCGCTCCACACCCTCGCTATTAGCACTCTTTTTTCCCCCCTTAAATAATTTATTTACTATTGTTATATGTGTATGAGTGTTTTGCCCAGTTTTGCCTAAGTGTATGTAAGTACACTGTGTGTATGACTGGTGCCCTCAGAGACCAAAAGAGGATGCCAGGTCCCCTGGAGTTGGAGTTACAGATGTGTGTGTACTTGCTATGTGGGTGTTGGAAATTGAATATGGAGTCTCATCGAGAGTAGCCAGTACTATTTTTTTTCTTTTGTTTTTTTTTCGAGACAGGGTTTCTCTGTGTATCTCTGGCTGTCCTGGACTCACTTTGTAGATCAGGCTGGCCTTGAACTCACAGAGATCCGCCTGCCTCTGCCTCCTGTGTGCTGGCATTAAAGGCATGTGCCACTATGCCCGGCAGTTACAGACAGCTATCAACTCCTCTGTGGGTGCTGGGATTTGAACCTGGGTTCTTTGGAAGAGCAGCCAGTGTTCTTAACTGCTGAGCTATCTCTCCAGTAAGCACTACTCTGAACCTTTGTTTGTTTTTGAGATGGGTTCTCACTATGTAGCCTGAGCTGTTCTGGAACTCAGTATGTTGACCACACTGGCCTCAAACTCACAAAGATCTGACTGTCTCTGCCTCCTTAGTGCTGCAATCAACCTTTGAACCACTTCTCCAGTCTCAAATGTTTTTTGTTTGTTTGTTTGTTTGTTTGTTTTTTCTGAGACAGGGTTTCTCTGTGTAGCTCTAGCTGTCCTGGAACTTACTTTGTAGACCAGGGCTGTCCTCAAACTCACAGAGCTCCGACTGCCCGTCTCCTAAATGATAGTATTAAAGGTGTGTACCTGCACACTTTGCCAAATGTATCTTTTTAAAATGAGCATTTGTGGGCTCGAGAGATGGCTCAGTTGTTAAAGGCTAGGCCCACAACCAAAAATAAAATGAGCATTTGCATGGATGTGTAGCAGAACCTCTGAATTTTAGTTTGTGTAATATGTGTATTTTGTAGGCATATTTGTTTATTTATTTGTTTATTTATTTTTGGTTTTTGGAGACAGGGTTTCTCTGAGTTCAAGACCACTGGGTATACAAAGAGAGTCCAAGACAGTCACAGTTCTGTTAACTCAGAGATGTGTGTGCCTCTGCCTCCCGAGTGCTGGGATTAAAGACTTGCACCACCACTCCCAGCCTTATTTTTTATTTTTTAAGACAAGATCTCATATACCTCAGACTCAGTCTCACTGTATATCTAAGGATGATCTTAAATTCCTGCTCCTACTTCCTTTCCTCTCCCAAGTGCTGAATTACAGCTGTGTGTAGAAGTTAATGGCTTTTATTTCATTTTATTTCACACTCTAATTAATTTTACTGTGCTTAATGCCTCTAACTTCCTTCCATCCCTTATCCCTTCCAACCACCCAATCCTAGGTGGAATAAAAGGAAGTTAAAGGGAAAAGAGATGGCGTTCTCTTTTAACTACTTCCTGTTGTTTAGGGTAATGCCAATCTCGGCAGTCCGGCTATCCAATAGTCCAGTAAATCAGCAACAACAAACCAGTAAACACAGCAACAGTTTGGGGGGAAGCACCAGCAGTGAGAGAAGCAATCTCTTCCTTCTTTGGAGCCCCTCTACTTCTCAGGGCTCTGGCCTTTTATACCCTTCTCTTGAGTCCTCAGAGTTAACTTTGTGCATTCGGCTAAGCCACTCACCTGCCAGTGCACGAGGCACTTATAGTTTACAGGTGTGGACAAACTGAAGCAGCCCCACACCTGGGATTAAAACAGAAACATTTGCAGGGTGTGGTGGTGCATGCCTTTAATCCCAGCACTCGGGAGGCAGAGGCAGGCGGATCTCTGTGAGTTCGAGGCCAGCCTGGTCTACAAAGTGAGTCCAGGACAGCCAGAGCTGTTATATAGAAAAACCCTGTCTCGAAAAACCAAAAAAAAGAAAAAAGAAACAAAACTCTTACCACAGGGGTGAACTACCACAACCCTGTTTACACAGTGCTGGGGGTAGAACCCAGGGCTTCATGTTCTCAAGGCAAGCACTCCCTCCCAATTATTTTAATTATTAACATATTCATGTCTTGCCATATCTCATATTGAGGTAATTTTGTTTCTTACTTTTATTCTATATAGTCTCATGTCGTAGTTTATTTCTGAAACATTTAAAAAGAGGTGACTGAGTCCCACACTCTTGTTGGTTAATTTAGTCAGGATGACAGTGAGATTATGAGCATAGGTCCCTGGGCCAGAGGGCTCAGTTAGATGCCCATCACTAGCACTGTCTGACTCCGGGAAGGTGGTCCCATCTCTCTGGGGCCCCTGTGAAACTTACAGTGCTGTGAGCAGTGAGTGGGACAGTACAGGTAAACACTTTAGAGAACAGATGTGTAGCACATACGTCTTTCTTATATGAGCCATACTGGTCACATGCAGAAGGCCCTTTTCTCTCCTTAGGATCAATATGCAGAAGTGAAATTACTGGGTCACTGGGTGCCAGCATTTTGAAGATGCTGGGCAGCTATGGCCACACTGCTGCCCTAGTCTCTCTTGCCAGCAGCGCGCTGGAACATTGGAGTCACTGTGTTCTGCTTGGGAAGGAGTGACTCTTCCACAGTGGAGTGTCCATCTGATTGAGAGCTACTCCTCACACACCGCAGAGGTGCCTGAATATTCAGCCCCCAAGTATCAGTTAGCTAATATCACAGTCATGTTGTATAACAGGCCATACCAAGTCACCGTGGCATCCAATGATAAGCATTTGTATATTAGGCAAAGTGTTCAGGTGGTTGCTATGGCAACCGGGCAGCTCCTCTCCACATGACTCCCCTGTCCTTGGATTAGTAAGGGTGTGCACACCTGTGGGTGATGTCAGGGGCCCAAAGGGAGCACATCTACCACACAAACACATTTCAAGCCTGTGTCATATCTACTGACACCCCATTAGCCAAGCCCAAGGTCAAGGCCTGGAAAATGGCTTCCCCTATAGTGAGGCTATGGAGAGAGTGTGGGCACAGGTGAAGATCTGGGGCCAAAAAGTTGATCCGCTATACCCTGTGTCCTGCAGTCCTCAGTTACAAGAAAGCTTTTATTGGACTCAAAATGACAAAGGAGATGTTTCTGTTTGCTTATTAGGGTAATAGACAGATGGATCCGGCACTGGCTATTTTTCACCACTGTGATCCAAATAGCCGACAATGCAATACAGGAAAGATTCATTTTGGCTCACAGTTAAAAGAGGCATTTCAGTCCATCCCAACGGGGGAAGGCTCAGTGGACTGACATAGCCCCTGGTAGGGGGAGCTGGTGGTCACCCGTTGTTGGTGGAACAAGCTGGAGCAGCTTGCTCACATGACACTAGCCAGAAGGCTATAACCGGGCTCAGGTATAACTTTTAGAGCCCTGCCTGCTAAAGTTTCCACAGTCTATGGAACAGCACCACACACTGGAAATGGAGCCTCTGAGACACGAGCCTATGGGGGACATGTCAGATTCAAAACAAAGCAGTATCCAGCTTTGAGTTTTCAACTGGGGTCTTCTCCCATGATGATGTTGTCTTGGGATACTGGGCAGTGTCCCTGTGGTCATGAGGTAAATACTTAGTGTTTTCTGTTATACTGTGTTGCTGTGTGTACTGTTATACTGTGTTTGGTAGGTTTGGAAAATTCAAAGCTTTTTTTTTGAGCTGTGATCTCATTATATAACCCAGGCTGACCTCAAGCTCACCATCCTCCTGCTGTAGCTTCCTAAGTGCTGAGATTGCAGGCATGTACCATAGCACCTAGTTTCCAATGCATTTTGGACTTAAGTTTCAATTCATGATGTATATAACTAGGACTTAATCCCATTGTAAGTGTAGGAGCACATGTCAGGAATGTTGCTTTACTTAGCTCAGTAACTTAGAATTCTAAGACAACCCGTCTGCAGTAAGGGTGTAGCTTGGTGGTGGAGTGAGGGCTTAGCATGTGGGAGGCCATGAGTTTGAGTCCCAGCACACATATACACACAGAGAAATAGAGATGGAGGTAGAGAGAGAGGACAGAGGCAGACAGACAGACACAGTCAGAGAGAGACAGACATACAGACAGACAGACAGAGACAGAGATTTGATCATATAGCACCTATCTCAATTTAGGCACTACTCAGGTTATCATGATTTTTATATATTTTATTTTATTTTGGTTTTTCGAGACAGAGTTTCTCTGTGTAACCCTGGCTGTCCTGGAACTCACTCTGTAGACCAGTCTTGCCTCAAACTCACAGAGATCTGTCGGCCTCTGCCTCCCAAGTGCTGGGATTAAAGCCGTGTACCACCACTGCCCGCCTGTATATTCTATTTTAAAGACAGGGTCTCGCTCTGTAGTCCAGACTGGTTTCAAATTCATGATCCTCCCACCTTACTTTCCTGACAAAAGGGATTATAGGCATATGCTGCCGTGTTCATAAGTTTTCCTTTTGACTTTTTCTTTCTTATGATGCTAAGGACCTAACCCATGACCTTCCACACCAGGTTAGTACTCAGTTGCTGAGTGACACCCCAGTCCTTGTATGACTAGCTTAAAGGGAGCTGAAAAAGATATATAATTATTTAAATACATTTCTTTTTTTTTTAAAGATTTATTTATTTTAATGTATATGGGTGTTCTGTCTGCATGTACACCTGCATTCCAGAAGAGGGCATCCGATTGCATTATAGATGGTTGTGAGCCATCATGTGGTTGCTGGGAATTGAACTCAGGACCTTTGGAAGAGCAGTCAGTGCTCTTAACCACTGGGCCATCTCTCCAGCCTCCTTAAATACATTTCTTAGGTGACTTTCTTTTCATTACCCCTGCCCTGAGTGAATTCAAATATGTGAAATTGACAAACATTTTCATTTGCTCAAAAGGACAAAACTAGTTTATTGGTTAAAGGATTTAGAGAGCTTTTAAATTACACTTCTTTTAGAAATGTGGCAGCCTTTAAAAATATTTTTTTTTATTTAAAATTTGTGTGTGTGTGTGTTGTGTACATGTATGTGACTGCAGAGGCCAGAAGAGGGTGTCAGGTCCCCTGGAGTTAGAGTTACAGTTGATTGCAATCTGCCTGATGTCGGTGCTCAGAATGAATTCAGACTTGTACAAGAGCTGCAAATGTTCTTAAGCACTGAGCCACCTCTCCAGTTCAAGTGTGGCAGGGCTAACTGGATATTTCCCAAGTCCTGCTCTTGCATTTGAACAGGGATGCATGTGGAGTATGGGTTGGCTCCTCTCTCCTGTTGCTCCTTTATAGCAATAGTTCCTACTGTATTCAGGTCATTTGAGATTTCAACTTCATATTGAAATTTAATATTTATGCCAATATGGTTGGCATTTTTTTTTTTTTTTTTTTTTTTTTGGTTTTTCGAGACAGGGTTTCTCTGTGTAACAGCCCTGGCTGTCCTGGACTTACTTAGTAGACCAGGCTGGCCTCGAACTCACAGAGATCCGCCTGCCTCTGCCTCCCAAGTGCTGGGATTAAAGGCGTGCGCCACCACGCCCGGCTATGGTTGGCATTTTTAGATTGAGGTTTGCATTGTAGCCTTGAATTTGTGATCCTCTTGTCCCAGCCTCCTAAGTCCTGTGTTTATAGGTGTGCACCATGATATCTGGCTGAAATTTAACATTTTAAAAAAGACTTATTTTTATTTGTGTTTATCTGTGTATGTGTGAATGCAGGAGGCTGGAGGAGGGTATTAAATCCCATGGACCTGGAACTGCTGCCCGGTGTGGCTGCTGCATCCAGCTTGAATGCAGGATGTCTTTTATCTTTTTGAGTTCTTAGGAGGTGGCATGATCCCAGACACGCTTGGAAATGTCTTTATCTTACATTTTCCCTTGAATGGCAGTTTGGTTGGTTATTGAAATCTAAATTAAAAATGGTTTTTAGAATGGAAAGATGGCTCAGTGATTAAGAGTTCTTTCTGTTCTTGTGGCAAACCTGGGTTCTGTTTCTAGCAACTACATATCATTACAGAATCATCTGGAACTCCAGTTTTAGAGGATCTAATGTTGTCTTCTCACCCCCATGGGCATCAAACACACACACACGGAGCACACATATACATGCAGGCAAACACTCATACTCATAAAATAAAAATAAATAAATCTTTAGAAAAGTATTATTTTCTCATAAGAATGTCAGTGAAATTATTCCATGATCTTCTAACACTCAGCTTTGATCTTATATCTAATGCCAAGATATTTTTCATGCTACTAGGATTACCCTATTATCTATCTCTAGAAGTTAGTAAATTTTTTTCTTTTATGTTTTATATTATAAATGTTTACTTCAACATTCCTAGATTTTGAAAGTTCTCTTACTTTCATTTGATCCACTTGACATTAAATAGAGCTGGTAAACTTGATGAGCAATGGCCTACTTCACGTCTGGAGCTCCTACTACCAGCAGTTACTTTATTATTTCTTCATTCCCCTTTCACGTGTTCTGGGAATCTTGTATACCAACAGTGGAATTTCTGAGTCTGTCTTCCACATCTGGTAAGTTTTAACCCAGAGTATTTACATCTCTGCTCTTTCACATTTAACTTCAGAACAATTGGTTTCTTCTCCCACTATGCCAGTTTCCCTCAGTTATGTATAATCCACTATTCCTTCTACTGACTTAAAAAAGATATATTTATTTGTGTGTGTGTGTGTGTGTGTGTGTGTGTGTGTATGTGTGTGTGTGTGTGTGTGTGTGTGTGTGTGTACACATATGTAAGTGCAGATGCCCACAAGGCCAGAAGAGGGCATTGGATCCTCTGGAGCTGAGTTACAGGTGATCGTAACCAGCCCCATGTGGGTGCTGGAAACAGTTTTCTGATTCTCTGAAAGAACAGCAAGTGTTCTTCTTCTTTTAAAAAAAAAATTAAAAAAAATCTATCTTCATTTTATGTTCATTGGTGTTTTGGTTGCATATATGTCTGTGTGAAGGTGTTGGATCCCCTGGAGCTGGAGTTACAGACAGCTGTGATCTGCCATGTGAGTATTGGGAATTGAACCTGGGTCTTCTGGAAGAGCAGCCAGTGCTCCTAACCAGCTCTCTAGTCACACAGCAAGTGTTCTTAACTGTTGGCTCATCTTTCCAGTTTCCATCTATTGCATTTAAAAAACTAATCTCCAGTTTCTACTATTTATGACCTATTTTGAGAGGGAGTCTTATCATGTAGCCCAGGTTGGCCTCAAACACATAGTCATGCCTCAACCTCCTGAGTGCCTACAGGTTTGCACCACCACACTTGGCTCTAGTTATAGGTTTTGTTTTGTTTTATTTGAGATAGGGTTTCTCTGTGTAGCCCTGGCTGTCCTGGAACTCACAGAGATTCGCCTGCCTCTGCCTCCCAAGTGCTGGCATTAAAGGTGAGTACTACCACACCTAGTCCTAGTTAGTTTTTTAAATGAATGAACCATTTTCTATTATATTGCAGGAGATGTAAATTATATCTATTATATTTTCTTTATTAATTTCCTTTGGTTGTAATTCTTTGATGGCATATTTAATTTTTTTCATGGTGCTTTTTTTTTTTTTTTAAGTTCTTGTAGATTCTTGACCATCTGCCCATCTTTTTGTCTGAGAATTCCCAGGAACCTGATTCTATTCTTTGATGATTATGGGGGTGGGCCAGGTTCCTTAAGAATAGTGTAGGAGTTCCTGGTTCTTCCTGGGGACATAGCATCAGTTATCACTGAAGGTCTTGTCTGCCACACCCCCAGATTTAGATTGAGAGAAAATGCTGTGGTCAGTGATGGTGGCTTTCCTTATCCTCCCACGCCAACATGGACCCTACTTCCCTCTCTCTCTCTTTCTTTTTTGTGCTTCTTTTAATCAGAGAAGGCTTTTTTGTCATTTGTGGGATTCTGGCTAGGAGGGAGGTCAAATGGGGGTGCTTCGTCCTCCATCTGGCTCCAATCTGCATTTTTAGCAAAACAACTAAGTTTGGAAGTTTGAAACTAACAACATTAGGGCTGAGAGATTTCTTAATGTGAATATATTTCAGTAGAGTTAATGAAAACTTGGAGTGCTTACAAAGTTGGGTATATTACATGTGTGACAAATTATATATAAACCAGATTTCATTTTATTTCCTGTTTTTTCCTTCCTTTCTTTTTTTTTTTTTAATCAGCAAAGGAAAAATGGCAAGAAAAACCAAATCTCCTATAATATAGCTACACATTTTAGGGGATAATGCATATTTAAACATTTCAAAATTTGCTGTTAAAATGAATAAAACTTCACCAAAATGTGCCCCCCAAAGTATGAAGTTCCAGACAGAGAGGAACCCCTCATTCCAGACATGGTGCAAGCTCTGCCTCCAGGGGCCCATCAGACCCAGGCTGCTGTTGTTGGCAACTGTCGTTTCTCTCTTGCCTCCCCCTCTTTCATCTCTATGGTGATTTTTGTTAAATAAAGGGAATAGCTCCTGTCATGTGTCTTGGCACCCAATTTCTCAACTTTAGCTGTTACTGTCAGTCTCCACAAAATACCACCTACCTAGTCAGTCAATATTTGATGGATATCTATGGCACACGCAGTTCTACTACACAAAGGTGAGTGGGACAAGATGCTGTCCCCTCCCCTCAGGAAGTTTTGTAGAGGGGAGAAGAGGCTGTAGCGTCTGTACAGCCTATCTACTAAGTGGTACCTTACTTTGTACATCTTTATGAAGGCGACTGAATTAAAATATGTTTTACACTTGTGTAAGTAAAATTCTCTTAAAAACTTTGTTTAATTTCCTATTGGAAGTTGAACATTATACGATTCAATAACCAAAATCATACAGAAGAAAGACAATCTTAGCAAGTGCCCTCCAATCTCTGTTTTCTTGTGTGCTGAGGGCTGAGGACTGAGCCAAGGGTCTTGCACATGCCAGGCAGGAGGTGTACCACTCAGCTATAGCCCCGGCCCTTTAGATAATAATTTTTAGTAGATTCTTATTTACATTTTTAATGTTTCTTTATTTTTAAAATTAATTAACTAAAGAAAAATTTTTTGTTTGTTTTTGACACAAGATCTCATGCAGTCCAGGCTGGCTTTGAACTTGCTATATAACTAAGGATGACCTTGAACTTCTGATCCTTCTGCCTCTACCTCCTGAGTGCTGGGATTCAGGTGTGTGTCTCCAGGGTTGGTTTTATATAGTGCTAGGGATCAAACCCAGACCAACAGAGCTAGTCTTAGCCCATCTAGTTTTTCTTTCTTTCAAGATTTATATGTGTATGAGTGCTCTATCTGCATGTACACCTGCATGCCAGAAGAGGGCATCAGATCACATTATAGATGGTTGTGAGCCATCATGTGGCTGCTGGGACTTGAACTCAGGATCTCTGGAAGAGCAGCTTGTACTCTTAACCTCTGAGCCATCTCTCTAGCCCACATCTAGTGTTTCCTTATGCACCTGTACATAAATGTGTTTTTCCTTTCCCTGCCTTAAAAAGGTGACGGGCTATATACTTACCAATATATGCTGGGGCTCCCTCTCTGACTGGCAGCTCTGGGTACCCCACTATTGTAAATGGGTAACAGTATATTACATAGCCCCTTATTGTTAGCAAGTGGTAGGAATTCCAAATGTCTGCTGTTCCAGAGAGTTCCCCAGAGAATAAACTTGTGTACCTGCCATGTGTCTGTGTGAAGAGGTCTTTGTAGAACTGATTTTCAGAAGTGGAGATGCTTCATCAAAGAGCATTTGCATCCATTATTTTTGCAAATTTTGCTGGCTAGACCTTTGTTGGGGTTATACCATCCCACCTTCTCCCATTAATGACTGAGAGTCTCTTTCTTTGGGGAGAATATTTCTAATTCTTTCTTGTTTTCTAACTACCAAATCATAATGCTCTCACACCTTTTCCTGCAGCATGGGATTTGCTTCAGGGCATTATCAAAGCTTCTATTTTCACAAGTCAAACTGCTTCTGAGATGTCCTGTTAAACTTGATTTGTGGTGTTTTGGATGAGGGAGCTTGCTTTAATGTTGTTTTTCAAGACAGGATTGAGACAGGATCAGCTAAGACTGGCCTCCAACTCACCATGTGGCAGAAATGGTCCTGCACTCCACTTCTTCTGACTACTTGGCTGGAATAAGGAATCTTGAAGGAAGCCCAGAATGATGGATAGGCAAGCTGGTGGGGATTCAGGTTCAATTGGTGACTGGGAGGGAAGTTCAGGATGGGGGTGGGGTGGGGAACAGATTATTTGGGCTATCCCAGAACCATGTAGACCAGGTTAGACTTGTACTACCCTTCTTTTCCCCTGTGCTGAGACTTGTGGTGTTGCCCAGCCTCGTCCTGCGCACAGATTCCCCCCCCCCACCCGCTTTTCACAGATCAGTGAAGATTTCATTGAGGAGGAGGAGGAGGAGGAGGGGGACGGTTACAATGATGCCAGGCGGATTTAATTCCTGGAATCTGAGCTGAGCCTGGAAGCGAGGACAGACACGCTGACTTTTAATTCTGAACTTCCTGCTGTATGCTGTGGAGACATTGCTATTTAGTCTATTTAGCGATCGTGTGTTCCATGGAGGGGCGGGGTGCGCCGTGGGGGAGAAATTTTGCAATCCAGCTTCCAGGCTGGAAAGGTTGAGAGGCCACTTTCCCACTTGGTCCCTTCGGAGCAGGCCTTATCGTTGTTATTCAAATGCGTAGTAACTGAGACAGTTCCCCGAGCTGCTGGTGCCCCTGAACCTCCCGAGCAAGAGTTCTGACTTTCCACTTTCAAAGGGGAGGCAGTCAATAGTGGGGGTATCTTGTCCAGGACACCAAGACGATTTATCAGCCTGGAGCAGAGAAGGCTCAGATGGGCTAGTTTTTTGTTTTGTCTTTCCTAACCATCCTGTGGCCTTGCCAAACCCGGTTGTCTGGCTCCTGGAGGGTGTGAGCTGCAGGCGACGGACGCTGTGTGCGGTTTCCATGGTAGTGCGCCGTGGGGACTCAGCGGGATGCGCAGCCAGGTGGCTGGCGCTGGCTTACCTGCTCGGCTGCTGGCAGCCTCGGCATCGAGGAGGCCCAGGCTCCTCTTTCGGCTTCTCTTTAGTTCTTGGAGCTCTGGTTACTGTCTTTATGAGTCTGAGCTCTGTGTGAGAGACCTTTAAAAAGTTCCGTGTGACTTTATCTGGGTAGTGGACAGGATGGCAGCGATTCAGAAGGCGAGGGTGGAAAAGTACTAAAGGCGAGGCTGGTGCAAGAGGCTGAGCTTCCTGCAAAAAGGAGGTACTCCACAGCCAGGTTCCCCATCACCGACCCGCTGCCCCACCCCCCGGTGGGGGAGCGGTTCTCTTCGCAGGGTCCTTGGTCCCAGCAGAAACAATTCAAGGGCTGGCCGTTAATGTTTTAGTCAATGTTTGATCTCTTTATTTTAGGAACTCACGAAGATGTTGGCGACTTGCTGAAGCCCAATAACGCCAGTTTAATCACTACTCCATAGTTTCTAGTGAGAACTCTTTATCCAAGGATTACTAGGAATTCAGGGCGGGGCGTGGGGGTAGCACAGAGGATCTCAAACAGATAAAGATGTCAAAGTCAGGTCCAAGTTCACCGTGTTTTTTCAGCAAGTTCTTGCTGGTTTCCAGGAAGCAGGCTGTGTCTGCTCTGCTCTTTGTAGTCCACTGGTAACGGAAAAAATCGTGTATGGGGCTGGCCCTTCAGAGTGGATTTTGGCGGACCACAGACTTTATCTACAGAGCTAATGTTTGGAAGAATCCCGTGACCAGGATCAACGGAAAGGCTTGGGGTCGGGGACTTGGACTGTGGCTCAGAAAATGAAGATGCATTGTGTGGAGTCTACCCAACACAGCAGTGAAGGCAGGGGTGTTTGGGACCTCCAGAATGTCTGGCAGGACAGAGCTTCTTCACTCACTGCCCAAGACCTTGAAGAAGCAGTTGCATTCTTCTAGGATATAGGAAAGAATCAACAGAATAGAACATGTTTTAGTACCAAGAGCCACTGCCGTTCAGTTTAAGACCAATGCTGTCAGGTAACAGGCCCTCTAGAGTCCCCCTACCCTGTCCAGAAATCAGGACACATCTCCCTGTAGTTTCTTAACACTGAGCCATCTCTCCAGCCCTTTTCCAGCTTTCCATAGGAAGCTTTTCTTTGTCTCTTCAAGGCTACCTCCTGCTGTCTCTGGTATGTTGCTTTATTATTATTATTATTTTAATGTTTATTACTTCAGGTTACATCTCCATCACAGTACCCTCTTTCCACCCCTGCCAGTCCCACCCTCTACCCACAATCCCTTCCACCCCACTCCTCTCCCACCTTAAGGCTCCATCAAGGTAGCAAGGCTCTCCCCCTTTGTAAAGCTCATTCTGAGGGGTAACTTCATATCCCTAGCTGATGCTATCTCCTCAAGGAGCAAAATTTTCTTTGTTCTAGTCATCTGCCAGAAACCTAGAGCAGACACAATGAAGGATGAAACCCTTCCTCCTAACTAAATAAACACATTTTTTTCAGTTCCATATTAGGCAAAGTTAAGGAGAAGACAGTAGGCAAATCACACCACGTAATCACTCAATTGTGCAAGTTTCTATTTGTTTTTTTTTTTCTGAGACAGGGTGTGGCAGTTTGGATGAGAATGGGCCCCAGAGACTCATCTGTTTGGATACTTGATCCCCAGTTGGTGGAACTTTTTAGAAAGGATTAGGAGGTGTGACCTTGTTGGAGGAGATTTGCCACTGAGAGTGGTATGAGAGCTTTGAGGTTTCAAAAGACTGCACCATTTCTGGTGTGCTCTCTCTGCCTCATGCTTATAGATGAGGAAGAAGCTCTCAGCTACTGCTCCAGCACTGTGTCTGTCTGCCTGCTGCCATGCTCCCTGCCATGACAGTCATGCACTCACCCTCTGGACTGGTAAGCAACCATCAATTCTTTCTTTCATAAGTTGCCTTGGTCGTGGTGTCTCTTCAGAGCAATAGAAAACTAACTAAGACGGTCTCACTGTGTAGTCTTGGCTGGCCTGGAACTTGTTTATAGACCAGGCTGGCTTTGAACTTGCTGAGATCCACCTGATTCAGCCTCTGAAGTTCTAGATCAAAGGCATGTGCCACTACACCTGGCTGTGCAAGTATTTTTTGATGACTTACAATGTTTGGCCTCCAAGGTAGGAATTGAATGACCAAGCATTTGTCCCCATGACACCAATGAGGTGGCTGAGAGTTCTTTTGTTCTGCCTAGATAGAAGTTGTGGGTAGGCAAGAAGCTCTGGAAAGTTGGTTTGGGGACAGAGGGTGTAGTTCATTTGGTAGAGGGCTTACTTACCATGCACAGGCCCTAAGTTTGATCCCAGCATCACACAAATCCACAGGGGAGGCACGCACCCACAACCCAGCACTTGGAAAGCAAAGGCAGGAGGATCAGAAGTTCAAAGGTCATCTTTAGCTGGAAGCCAGCCTGGGATACAGGAGACTCTCTCACTCACAAACAAACAAAGGAACAAACACATGAAGCTAGTCTCTAGCAGCTCTCTTGTTCCCTAGTGTTTGGTTGAAGTACAGCAGCATTGGGAAGGCACAAACTGTTGACAAGTGGCCCTTCTGGCGCTTCAGTCTTCCTGCAGCCACTGTTTGTCTCAACTCTTAGCCTGGGGCCTAATGACACTTGGCCCCGAAAACTTGACAGCTCCCTCCCTGGACCTCTTCCTATGACCATAGTTGCAAGTTCTCTCCTCTGGCTCCTATGGCCTTTTCAAAACAGAGTCTCCCTCTGTAGCCCTGGCTGTCCTGGAATTCATACTGTAGACCAGGATGGGCTCAAACTCCACCTGCCTCTGTCTCCTGAGTGGTGGAATTAAGGTATGTGCCACCACTGCCTGGCTCCTTATGGCCTTTTCTTAGCCTCTCCATTCTCTCTGGTCTTCACTGTGTCTCTTCTTAGTGACCTGGCCACTCTGGAACTGCTCAACTGCTTCCTCTGTGGCTGCTGCCAGGACCGACTTCATGTCCCTGTGTCTGTCAGGACTGCCGGAGCACCAATGCCACTCAGAGCTGAGGTGTCCCGCAGGCTGTGGAGGAAGTGAGGGAACTTAGCAGCTGAGATGACTCAGGTGTTTGGACTGCTTGAACTGGAGGGTTGGGGGAGAACCCAGGATGGATGGGATCAGTGGGTGGTCTGTGACTGTCCTCGCAGCACACCACTCCAGTCTTGCTAACGAGTGATTCTAAGGCCTGTAAGCTTCAGAAGCAGTGGATAGTTGGTGGATACCTGGCCGATCGATGGTCTGTGCTGGGAGGCAAGGGGTGGTGGAGGTGAGGGTGAGGAAGGAGAAAGGGGAGGGGGTAGGGTGGATACTGCTTGCCAATGGAGCTGTGAGGAAAGGGCACTCACTGGTCACTGAGTACCAGGACCCCAAAAGAGACTGCAGACAATTTGTGCAGGAAGCAGAGTCCCAGAAAGGCAAGCTGGGTTGCTCAGGACCTCAGCACCAAGGATCGAAAGCCACCGGGACTGTTTCAATATAAAAAAACAAAACAAATATTTTTTTTTTTTCGAGACAAGGTTTCTCTGTGTAGCCCTGGCTGTCCTGGACTCACTTTATAGACCAGGCTGGCCTCGAACTCACAAAGATCCACTTGCCTCTGCCTCCCAAGTGCTGGGATTAAAGGCGTGCACCACCACCGCCCGGCTAAAACAAATATTTTTAATATTTAAAGCTCCCTTAAACTAAACCTCCACAATTGAGGGTATGTCAGAAAAGACCACCCTTTTTAGGGTTTAATGCTGCTGTGCAAGGGAAGCAGTGAGGTACCTGTATATGGAAGAGGAGCAAGAGAGGCCCGATCATCTATCCTGAGAAGGTATGTTTGGACCAATCACACTTTTTCTCCTTAGCACTGGTGACAGTGGCCCTTCTACGGGACAGGAGTGGCCCCCTGGCCAGAGTGGATATGGTTTACTCAGACTTGTGACTGAAGAAGCCTGATATAAGCTGCTTCAGAGGGCTTTCACTGAGCTGTGATTTCAGGGGCCGTGGCCGCCGGCACAGCCTTGCTGTGGTCGCCTGAAGGTGTGTGGATTGTTCCAGATGCCTCCGGCTGGCACAGGGAAGTTGTTTGACCTATGGCCTTTTTCTCAAGGTGGCTCAGCAGCAAGGGAGAGTCCTGCAGCTGCTAATTAGAGTTGGATTGCCTAATCCTAAGCATCTTTGTCTGCTTATAGAAAAACCAATTAGAAAGAGCACATATGGGGGCTGGAGAGATGGGTCAGTGGTTAAGAGTACTATTGGTTGCTCTTCCAACGGACTGGGGTTCAAATCCCAGCACCCACATGGCAGTTAGAAATTATCTGTAATGGTGGTAGTGCACGCCTTTAATCCCAACACTCTGGAGGCAGAGGCAGGTGGATTTCTGTGAGTTCGAGGCTAGCCTGGTCTACAGAGTTTCAGGATAGCCAGGGTTACACAGAGAAACTCTGTCTCAGAAAAAAGAACAGAGCACTTACAAAGTTGAAGAACTCACAAATGCCAACAGTGACCTGGACAGATTTTAAATAAAGCAGTGTCAATGCCTGTCAGCCACCGAATGCATGGAGAGGTGGGCTCCTGGGGCAAACAACCTGGGAAGGAATAATTGATGCCCTAGACTTTGGATTAGAGGTTGCAGTAGGAGGATCAGGACCTGCGGGAGGTGGGACAGATTCTATTGCTCACAGGAGAGACCTTTAAATAGGAAGATGGTTTTCTGAGAGCTGCTTTGGCTAGAAGAGGGTGGACAAGGCTGTCTTGGAAACAAGGAATTCAGACGTATGGCAACAGGGGGAGCTAGAGAAAGAACAAGTAAGGGCATGGAGGGGGTAAGAGTGTTACACCATGAGATCTTCCTCCTCGATTGGGCCCAAGACTGGACAGAGGGAGAGGGAGGGAGGGAAGGAGTGAGGGAAGGACAGAGAGAGGATATAAGCATTTATTGTAGGGTACTGTCATACATGGCTGCTTGGGCATGTCTCAGCCCTAAGTCATCTGGTAGGGCAGACTGAATTCTCAGGCAGGAGCCAACACTACAATCCACAGACAAAAATCTGTCCTTTATTAGGGAAGCCTTAGATCATCTATCTATCTATCTATCTATCTATCTATCTATCACCTATCTATCTATCTATCTATCTATCTATCACCTATCTATCTATCTATCTATCATTCATCTATCTACTTATCTATCATCCATCTATCTATCTATCTATCTATCATCTATCTATCTATCTATCTATCTATCTATCTATC
>CAJQZJ010032020.1:974054-990022 GCA_907164525.1 Lophiomys imhausi
GGGTGGGACTGGAGGGGGGAGTAGGGAGGGGATTGTGATTGAGATGTAACTTGAAGAAATAAAAAAATAAATTATTAGGCCGGGCGGTGGTGGCGCACGCCTTTAATCCCAGCACTTGGGAGGCAGAGGCAGGCGGATCTTTGTGAGTTCGAGGCCAGCCTGGTCTACAAAGCGAGTCCAGGACAGCCAGAGATATTCAGAGAAACCCTGTCTCGAAAAACCAAAAAAAAATAATAATAATAAATTATTAAAAAAATAAATTATTATAAAAAAAGAATAAAAAAAGCAAAACAGTAAAACATTTGTGTGTATGTGTGAGTGTGTATGTATGTGTGTGTTCATGTGTGTATGTGTGCATGTGTGCATGTGTGTGTGTGTGTGTGTGTGTGTGTGTGTGTGTGTGTGTATTTGTGCCATGGTTCATGTGTGGAAATAGGAGGGCAGCTTGCTAGATAGAGTCAGTTCTCTCCCTCTACCATGTGGGACTTGGGGATCAAATTCTGGCCATCAGTTTTGGTGGCAAGTGCCTTTGTTTACTGAGGTGTCTAACCTGCCCTGCTGTTTTAAGTGATTCAATTTGTAGTTTCTTTTTATTTTAAAAGTTATATTTTGGTGTGTGTGTGTGTGTGTGTGTGTGTGTGTGTGTGTGTGTGTGTGCACTTGCCTGTGCAAGCACATACAGAGGTAGGTGGTGTTTGCTTTCCTCAATTACTCTTTGCATTAGTCTTTGAGTCAGGATCTCTCCCTGGACCTGAAGCTTGGAGATTCAGACAGTGGCTTGCCAGGAAGTCCCTAGAGTCTCCTGTTTCTGCCTCTCCAGCATTGAGATTACAGACACATGTCACTGTGAACCATTGTTTCAAAATTTTATTTACCTTTATTTTATGTGCATTGGTGTTTTGCCTGCATGTATATCTATGTGAGAATGACAGATCTTGGAGTTACAGACAGTTGTGAGATGTCATGTGCGTGCTGGGATTTGAACTCAGGTCCTCTGGAAGAGCAGTCAGTGCCCGTAACCACTGAGCCATCTCTCCAGCCCCTGTGAGCAGCTTTTATGGGGAAGGGGGATTGAACTAGTTCTTCACATTTGCACAGCAAGTACTTTACCATCTGAGATATTTCTCTGGCCCTCTGGTAATTTTATTTTTTAATAAACAGGGTCTCACCATGTAACTCTGGTTGGCCTGGAATTACTAGGTAGACCAGCCTGGCCTCAAACTCACAGAATTCTGCCTGCCTCTCCAGTAATGGGAATAAAGGTGTGTGGGACCATAATGTTTTTATAACAATATAGGAAAAAATATCCTTGGAAGAGTCAGTTTTATAGACGCATATATATGTATATATGCGTGTGTGTATAATTTTATGGTCTGTATGTGTCTCTAGCCTTTGAACTTGGCTCTAAATTGTTTGCAATATTTACTGGATTTTATCATTCATTCATGATTCAAACAAAATCATTTCAATGTGGTTTATTTTATCTTCTTTGGAAATCATGGTTTTATTCTCCTTAAAAAACTATCAGCCGGGCGGTGGTGGCTCACGCCTTTAATACCAGCACTTGGGAGGCAGAGGCAGGCGGATCTTTGTGAGTTCGAGGCCAGCCTGGTCTACAAAGTGAGTCCAGGACAGCCAAGGATACACAGAGAAACCCTGTCTCAAAAAACCAAAAAAAAAAAAAAAAAAAAAAAAACTAACTATCTTCAATGAAGATGCAAGACTTCTTCTTTTGATGAGGGAAAATGGTCTTCTGAACAACAAATTGTGTTGAGAAAATTGGATAGTCACACGCAAAATGGGAGCTGGAGAGGTGGCTCTTTGGTTACAGTGAGCACTGCTCTTGCAGAGGACTTGAGTTGGTTCCCAGCACCCACATCAAGCAGCCACACGGTCAGTAACTCCAGGGCCAGGGGCACGATGCCCTCTTCAAGCCTCCCCAGGAAAGCATGACTTTTCCCCTTGCCCATCTCCTTCCAGGCATTAGACTGTTATTTAAAAACAAAACAAAAATCAGAAAACAAGTGGTATAGAGTGTGGAAAATAAGAACCCTTGTGCATTGCTGGTAGAATGTAAAAACAAAATAAAACAAAACAAACAAACAGAAAACAGCAGGAAAATGTAAAATACTGCACAAAACAGGTGGATGTTTAAGAAAAACACAACAACTACTATTTGATGCAGAAATAATATTTTGGGGCATACATACAAAGAACTGAGATCAGGCACTTGAACAGAGAGTTGAACTTGCTATGGTGGAGGCCAGTATCCTTCAGCGGGTGAATGAATGAACAAACAGAATGTTACTCAACCCTGAAACAGCAAGGACTTTCTGATACCTGGTACTACATGGTTGAACTCATTTTCTTTTTGAGACCTGGTTTCTCTATTATGTAGCTCCTGCTATCCTGGAACTCAGTATGTGGGCCAGATGGCCTTGAACTCAGATTCTCTGCCTCCCGAGTGGTGGGATTAAAGATGTGCCCAACCACAACCCCGTAAATACATGGATGGATATTGAGGACAGGAAATGAAATAAGCCAGACACAGAAAGTTAAATGTTCTCTGCAGTACACAGAACAGTCAGTTTATAGAGACAGAAAGTGGAATAGTGGTTATGAGAGGCAGGGGAAGCGGGAAGTTATTTCAGGAGCACAGAGACTCAGTTTGGTGAAAGGCTTTGGAGATGTTGCTAGTGCTGGTTGCATAACATCACAAATGTACTTAGTGGCCCTGAACGGAACATTTAAAATGATTGAAATGGTGACTATGCATATACCACCACATTGAAACAATGAAAAATTATGCTGTAACAGATTGAAAGGGCTAGGTACAAAAGACAAGTATTAGAGACCCAATATATGCATGATTGGGATCTACAAAGGAAGGCAATCAAGAGAGTGAATATTATTTAAAAATATAATGTAAGAAAAATTTCCCCAAACAAAGATTATAATCTACATATTGCGAAAGCACAGAGCATCCCAGAGAAAACTGCCACAGAATGTCAACACTGGCAGATACCCTCTAAAACGATGGGGATCTTGGCTACAGGCAGACAAAAATATTCCTGGAGGGAAATAAAATCAGGTTGGCATCACACTTCCCCACATTAGCATTCAGGAGACAGTAGGATAACATGCCCAAGAAATTCAATAAAAGAAAATGTGAGCCGAGGTCTGTGCAGCTTAGCTCTGCTGCAGGAACGAAGGTTGGAGATGAGTTTTGAATATCCAAGACCATTGACAGTACAGTGTCCATGAGCACTTGCTGAGGAGGGGGCCTGCCAGGGAACTTCAGTGGAAGATATGGTGGTGGGTAACAAGTATGTGGCCGCTGTGGCTCTCACACTGGGAGGGGTGGGGAGAAGTAAATGTTACACCCCGATGCGGCAAAGCCAGTCAATGCACAGAATGGGGAGTTGGGGGGAGAAAATAGAAAACAGAGTAAGTTACTCATCTGTCATAGAGTAAAGAATATTGTTATGACCAACAAAATCAAGTACAGGATTCTGAGCATATTTAAGATGCCAAAAGTAAAGATTAACCCAGGTCTACCTGGGTCAAAATGAGAACATGGCTGGCTGAAGTCAGGGTGTAAGACAGGACTGGGAAGGAAGAGGACAGATGTTAAAAAAAAGAGAAAGGCAGAGAGAGACACAGAGAAAAAGAGACAGGGAGATAAGAGACAGAGGAGATATAGACACAGAGAGTCCACACATCATTTTAGTAATCTCTAAGGTAAAATTTTTTTTTCAACATTCAGAGCAATAAGGAAAGAGCAGCAAGCTAAGTGCCCACCAACAGATGAATATGCAAATAAAATGCTGTGTACATGCACAATAGAATATCATTCAGAAAGAATAATGAAATCCTGTTTGTTTGTTTTGGTTCTTCAAGATAGGGTTTCTTTGTGTAACCTTGACTGTTCTGGAACTCTCTCCGTAGACCAGGCTGGCCTTGAACTCACAGAGATCCACCTGCTTCTGCTTCTCGAGTGCTGGGATTGAAGGCGTGTGCCACCCGCCTGGCAATCACAGACAGCTGTGAACTGCCATATGGGTGCAGGGATTTGAACCCAGGTCCTTTGGAAGAGCAGTCAGTGCTCTTAACTGCTGAGCCATCTCTCCAGCCCCTGAAATCCTGTTATCTGTAGATGATGGGTAGAACTGGAATGAAAGTATGCTAACTGTGATGTACCATATTCAAGAAGACAGGTACTGCATACTCTCTCATATGTGGAAGATAAAAAGACTTGACTTGAATATAAATACTGACTACTAGAGGTGTGTGTGTGTGTGTGTGTGTGTGTGTGTACAAGTGTGAACGTGCATGGGGAGACTAGAGGTGGCTCTTCAGGAGTCATGCATCTTGTTTATTGACAGTCTCACTGGGTCATGGGGCTTGACAATCTGGCTAGGCTATCTGGCCAGAGAGCCCAAGGGATGTACATGTCTCTACCTCCCTAGCACTGGGATTTCAAGCGTGTGCCACCACTTCTGTCTTTTCATATATTACTGATTTTTATGGGTATGTATATTGGATACATTTCTCTATTCATCTAATATCTAGCAAATGAAAACATGTTGCCTGCTATTTTAAGACATTAATTCCCCCCCGTAAGGATTCTTATCTAGAAAATACAAAGTACTAAACACGCTCAACAGTAAGAAATTCAGTTAGTAGATGATAAAAGAGGGGACATTTCCTGCCTTCAGACAGAGAACACTCAGACATAGGAGGCAATGATTGACAGCCCTAGTCTGGATCTGTAGTTTCTCCCAGAGGCCTGAGTGTTAAGAGCTTTGTCCCCAGCCCATAGCACTATATTGGAAGTAGTAGAGAGGCGGCAACTAATGGGAAGAAGTTAAATCATTAGAAGAATTATTTTGTGTGTGTGTGTGTGGGGGGGAATACTGGAACATCACACACTTTCTCTCTTCCCCCTTTCCCCCTCGGGGCACCATGAGGTAACAGACTTCCTCTGCCACACACTTCTGTATTGTACTGCCATGGGCCCACTGCAATAGGGCAAAGTGATCATGGACTGAACCTTCTGAAACTGTGGGTCAACACAAACATTTCCTTCTTTTAAGTTGATTATCTCAGGTAGTTTGTCACAGTAATGGAAAGCAGACAATCACACTAGATAACAGGGAAGTGCAGTTAAAGGCATGTGAGATATCACTACACACCTATCAAAACAGATAAAATAAAAAATAGTGGCAATACCAGGTGCTGGTAAGATTGCAGAAAACATTTGACTACCTACACATTTTTGGTAGGAATGTGAAATGATATTGCCACTCTGGAAAATAGTTTGGCTCCATAAAAATAAATAGAGTTATAGACATTATATAACCTAGTAGTCACACTTTTGAATATTTATCCCAGAGTCATGGAGGTGAGTGTCTGCCCAGAAACCTGCCTGGGGTTGACCATACCAACTTTACTGGGAGTAGATAAACACTAGGGAAAAGGGGCTATGCTTTAGTGGGAGCGTGGCCAAGTAAATTGTGGCAGCCCATACAACGATATGGATTACTGAACCCCTAACAGCTTGGTGGGTGTCCAGGGAACTCTGCTGAGCAAACAGGCCAACCTCAAAAGGTCACATGCTGTGTTACTTCATTTATACAATGTCCCCAGAATGTCAACAGCACAGACATTGTATTAGTTTCCTATGGCTGTTGCAATGAATTACCACAAAGCTGATGACTTAAACAACAGAAATGTACCCTCTCATAGTTCTGGATGTTAGAGCCTAAGAATCAAGTGTTGGTGGGTCAGATCCCTTCCTGAGGCCCTGCATAGACAGTTCTATGGTGGGACACACACTCATCTGCCTTCTCAGTGATGGTGAGGTGGGACACAGAGACAGGTGGGGCTTTGGAACTCACTGGGCAGCTAACCTAGCCTACAGGGTAAAATTCTAGGCCAGTGTGAGACTCTTCCAAAAAACAGAAGACAGAAGGTGCCTGCAGACTGACACCTGAGGTTGTCCTCTGACCTCTACATGTGTGCTGTGCATAGAGTTCTCACACACATACATGTGCATCTCCACACACTAGTGTACACACAAACAAGAGGGATCAATAATAGCTTTCCCAAGGGAGTGAGTTCCCACGTCCACAAGAGCAGGATGTTAACAGTTGAAGCTGCCTGCCACTCTATGTCCCCCCTGGACACACTTACTCTCTCTTTTGCCACAAACCAAGCAGCAGAAAGCTCTCATCAGACGGTGTGGGACAGCATTCAAGTCCAACTGTGAGACCCACCAGCCCCCAAACCATGACCTAATATGTTCTTTACATTTTTTTAGATATTAATTTTGTTCAAAATAGTTACTTTTTAATTTTATGTGTAAGAGTGACTTGCTATCTCAGGAGCCTCTGTGAACCTCAATTTTTTTTCAGGATAATGTGTTAACAAAAGCCCTACAGGGTGTGCGCATTCATACATGGGGCAGACATGCAAACTTAACTGAGTTAAAAGACAATGATAGGCTTAGCAACAGATATTTGTAATTATGAAAAACGATCTATAAATGCAGATGTGGGTGGCAGGTGGTCTCAAAGGATGCTGGTCACCAATGTTTGGGTCACTGCACCCCATAACCATGTTCTCCCATCCAGTGGTGAAAAATCGGCTTCCAGTTCTTGGAATCTGGGCAACCCTGTGACTTGCTGTGGACAGCAGAATGCAGAAGAGATGTCTTAGGACCTCATGATCTAGGCATTAAAAGGCCTGACAATGTCAGCTTCTGTCCCCTCCAGGCCACCATGCTGTGATGAAGGCCTGGCTGGCCACTGGAGGAGGTTACTTGGAGAAAGGCAAAAGTAATTAGAGTAACCAGAAATGAGAGTCTGCATGGGGCATGCCACTCAGCCTGACTGCTAGTGGCCATGGGGGTAACCCCAGCAAGTGACAACTGGCTTGGAGGGACCACCTGACTGAATACACTGAACCCACAGAATTTCCAGGAATCATTCATCATTGTTGCTTTAAACCACTCTTTTGAGGTAGTTTGTCTGACAGCAACAACTGCTTTTCTTTTCATTGATTGATTGATTGTGTGTATGTGTACATATGTGGGTGGTCAGAGGGCAACTTTCAGGAACTGTTTCTTTCCTTCTATTATGTGGGTCCCAGGGGCTGAACTCAGGGTGTCAGTCTTGGCAGCAAGTACCTTTACTTACCTGCTGAGCCATATCATAGGCCTGGCAATGGATACTTTAAGTAGAGCTTTTACTTTTGTAAGAAGAAACTAGGAAGATGAGTGAAAAGAAGCAGCTGCCCATTTACAGAGGAAGCAATGTCTTTAACAGTTAAGAGAGAAGCCGGGCGTAGTGGCGCGGGCGTAGTGGCGCACGCCTTTAATCCCAGCACTCGGGAGGCAGAGGCAGGCGGATCTCTGTGAGTTCGAGGCCAGCTTGGTCTACAAAGCGAGTCCAGGACAGCCAGGGCTACACAGAGAAACCCTGTCTCGAAAAACCAAAAAAAAAAAACAAAAAAAAGCAAAAAAAAAAAACAGTTAAGAGAGAAAGTCACAATGATCCCTCATAGGAGGAATCTAAACAGAACTGCCCTTAAGATGCCAGTTCTGGAAAGTCTGTCTGACCAAAGCTCCAAATCCATGCGTAGTTGGGTGTGGGTGTGGGTGTGGGGAAACAGGCTTCGTGGTGGAGAATGCAAAATTGGGTGGACCCGACAGCAAGCAGTTTGGCAAGATACGAAGTAAGGTTCCGTGTCCTCTGAACCCAGCAATCCCATCTGCAGGAATCCATCCTACACACAGATATTTACAAGTGTTAAAGGACTTGTGATTGAGGCTGCACAGGGCGGTGTTGTTTATAATTACAGAAGCTTGGAGCCCTGCCAAGAGTCTGTCAACAGGAAGCTGATTAAATAAACATGAGCCAGGACTTGGAGAAAGAATGAGAATGTACTGGAGGAGAGATTAAGTCAACGAGGAAGGTGGAGAGCACTGTGTAAATTACATTACCTTTCTATAAGGAAAGGGTAGGGCGTCAGAATCTTATGTTTTGGGCTTCCCCATGTATTCACATAAAGAAATGCAGGAAAGAGACGATTAATGAGAAAGGCTACCTGTGGGAGGTTTGAAGAAGGGGTGGGGTAGGAGCTAAAACTTCTCAGGTATTTTTATGACCTGTTTTACAGCTCTTTGTCATTTTCAGCTTTGGACCATGTAAACATACAACACATTAAAAACCAACTCCAGTCAGTAAGAGGGGAGGCAAAAATAGGACTGACTCTTGATGGATGGGGTTTCTTCTGAAGATGGTGGAACAGTGTAAAATTAGATGTCCGTTCAACTCTGTGAATATTCAAGCAAGCACTGAGCTGTATGCTTTACATAGGTGAATCCTGTGGGATGTGAAATAGGTCTTAGTAAATACTAAGAAAGACACAAGGAGTCGGGGACCGTTCAGAGGGAAGAGTGATTGCCTTCGGGCTTGAAGACCCAAATTCAATCTCCAGAGCTTTGTAGAAAAGCCTGGAGTGGAGGCTTATGCTTATGATCTCAGGGCTGAGAAGAGGATGGGCTCAACCCTGGGGCATGTGGACAGCCAGCCCAGCCTAACTGGGGCGCTCCAGGCTGAATGAGAGAGCCCCTGTCTTGGCTTCTTTCCTGTTGCTGTGATACAAAGTACGTACTGACCCTGACAAAGGCAACTTAAAGGAGAAAGGGTTTATTTTGGTCCATAGTACCTGAGGAAGAAGCTGGCTGGTCACATTGCCTCCACATTCAAAGAGTAGAGAGGGAGAGAGAGAGGGGAAAGTGAGAGGGGTGGCGAGAAAGAGAGAGAGAGAGAGAGAGAGAGAGAGAGAGAGAGAGAGAGAGAGATTGAGAACAGGAAGTGGGGCCAGGTTCTGAACCCACTTCCTTCATCGAGGCCTCACTTCCTAAAGATGGCATGACTTGTCTAAACACTGCCAAGGGAAGGCAGGAGCCTATGGGGGACATTTTGCACTTACACCACTATGCTTTCTCTCAAAACACAAGGTGGCGGGGCCGGGGAGATGGCTGAGCATGAAATCACGTACCATAGGTGAGTTCCAACCCCCAGGACTCATGTAAAAGTCAAGGGGTGTATTGCAAGTCAAGGAAGGGTATTGCAGTCCACCGGTAGCTGTTGCATGGGAGACAGATGGAAGACAGGGAATACTTGAGAGGGCCGTTGAGCGCTGTGTTCAGTAAGAGACCCTGACCCAATGTATAAGGTGGAGAGAGACAGAGGAAAACACCCTGATGTCAACCTTGGGCCTCCACATGCATGTGCACACAGGGGCAAATATACCTACAAACACACATATGCCCTCACTCATGGGAGCACATATATAGACATGCACACATACCACACCCATGTACAAAAAACAAACAAAACCAAAAAAATGATAGCTCCTGAGGACAAATCCCCACCATTGACCTCTGGTCTCTCCATGCACACACATACTCACGTGTGGCCATACAAGAGTGTACCCACGTGCACCCGCAAATACAAAGAAAGAAAGCATGTCTAGGACTAAAGAAATGGATATGGTTCAATATAATATGGGCTAATGAACAATTCAAACATGCTTGGCAGTGGACTGCTGGATGGAGTCCTCAGGCATCAGGGATGAACTCAGGTCCCAGGGTCCAGTTTGATCCAGTTTTGTCCTGAAGGCCCCAGACATGCAAAGAAGGAAAAGGGATTCAATGTGTAAGAATTTAAAAATAGACTCATGTAAAAGTCAAGGGGGACTTCTGGAATTGTTATCTAATGATCTGGTTCTATGAGAAGAGCATCTTCCCTCACCACCAAATTTACAGAGAAATAGAATTAGTAAGGCAATTTAGCAAGGGGCTTGATATCTGATCAATACATAAAAATCAATTATCTTTCCTTTCTCAAAAGAAACAACAGTGGGGAAAAAAATCAATTTACTAAAACAACAGCCACAGAATAATAGGTACCTTCCAGTTAAGCTAGCAACTATTTCGTTGGTGGTTTCTGCATGTCTCAGCTCCAATGACCTCAGCCCCACCTCAAACACAACAGAGAAGGAAAAGGGGGAGACTGGGCTGGTGTCACAGATCAATCCCACAGTTTCTGCTGTGGGGTTCCCTGTGTTGCTGCCAGGGTAGTCAGAATGCTGGAGTTAAAAGAAATGTAGTTACCTCCTTATGTGAGGGGGACATGCCTATGTCTCCAGATCCCAGTGGCTGCCTAACGTCACCAGTGATTCTGGGTCCTCAATGTACTGTTGTCTCTGTGTGCGTAGACTTAGGTCAAGTTTAATTTATAAGTTAGGCATGGGTTAACAACACTAATAAAACTGATCAATTAAAATGATACAATGAAATAAAAGTTACATGCATTCTGCTAATACTTTTTTCTTCTTTTGCAACAGGATATCACTATGTAGCCCTGGCTGGCCTGGAACTTGCTATATAGAGAGCAGGCTAGCCTTGAATTCAGCTCTGCCTACCTCTGCTTCCTGAATTAAATATTTTTTGGTACATTATTCTCTCTCTGTGTGTACATGCGTGCACACTTGTACCACAACTTGGGTGTGGAGGTCAGAGGGCAACTTCCAGGAGTCGATTTTCTTCTTCCATCACGTGGGTCCCAGGGACTGAACTCAGACCTTCAGAGTTGACGGCAAGCACATTTTCCTGGTGACCCACTTCACTGACTGGGATGTGCACTCTTTCTTGACATAGTCAATGCTGGGCTCCCTTCACAGTGCCTTCCCTGAGGAGCTGTTGTAGACGGACCCTACTGAGAGCCCCCATGTATCTCCATTCACACGTGGCCCTAAGAGGTATGACATCAGCTGTATTGCTGAGTGGGAGAAGGGAGGATGGGTCTCAGTGGCTGGCTGGGGATGTCCCCCTCAAGCTTCTGCACATAGTTTTAGGATAAATTTTATTGTGCAAGTAGGCGCTGGTATGGTCTGAATAGCACACCTCTCCAAACTTCATGCATTGAAACATGATCAGCTATATGAGGTTGTTGGGGGCATGGAGCCCTTTGGGGGAAGAGAACAGGTGATGACGGCAGTGGCCTCAGGAATAGGTGGGCTCCTTTACAAATAGGCCGGAGAGCGTTGTCATTCCTTCCATGTAGAACACAGCAAGAAGCCAGACTCTCACCAGGGACTCTGTCAACATATCGACCTTGACTTACCAGCCTCCAGAGCTTTGGGAAATACCACAGCTGGTCAGCCAGCCCATCTATCCTGTTTTGTTACAGCATCCAGAGTGGGCCAGGGAAGGCATCAGTCCCTATAAACAGACAAACCTTGGTGTTGGGTGATACAGAGGACACAGAGCAACGCAGAGCAGGAAGTGGATTGAGTTGGGCCAGCACAGCGGCCAAGACTTAGGCTTATCTGAGCACCATAGGCTTCTTGACCCATCTCTAAGCCCATCCTCAATTGCCCTTTAACCTCTGGCCCTCCCTCCATCCCACTTTCTTTCTTGTGTTAATGTGTGCGTGTTCACCAGTGTGTGCATGCACATATGTGTCATGTTTAATTGCTCTCCATCTTGTTGTTTTCCACAGGAGCTCTCCCTTTTGCCTAGAACTCACCAGTTTGGCTAAGCTAGCTGGCTACTGTCCCCCAGAGACCCACCTGTCTCCACCTCCCCAGTGTTGGGATGACAGGTGTGTATCACCATGCCCAGCTTTTATGCAAGTGTTGAGGCTTGAACTCAGGTCCTTGTGCTTGTGCAGCAAGCCCCGCTGACCTTTTCTTCTGCAAAGTCTCCTCCTCTTCCTCTGGCTATCTCAAGAGGAAGCAAAGGAGCAAAGAAACTTGAACTTGAAAAGTTTCTCCAACCCAAGTCACCTTACTTTGTGTTCCTAAGTCCTAATATACCCTGTGCTGTGGGGCGGATGTGACGGAGAGGCCCTGGGTAGATCTTCCTGACCACCAGTGGGCAGGTCTGCCCCTGAGCCTTACCTCCAATAGAGGACACCAATTGCTCCTGAGGACAGACAGAGCTGGGCAGCACAGTGTGGCCACTAGGGCATGTCTGTCTTGGGCACATGGGTGAGACCCTGAGTAGAGGTGGTTGGTCTTTTTTGGTTGATGGGTGCTGGTAGGAGAGTCACCATGAGGAGTGTCGTCTTGAGATAGAGGCAGAGCACGGATGTCTTAGTGTGCTTTCTGTGGCTGTCATGAGTAGACTGCTGGCTCCTACTAGGCTCAGCCTCCCAACATTGAGGTGTGTGTTAGAATTCTTTAAGAACAGAATGGATAGAATGAGTATATTTTGCAAAGGGGATTTATCAGATTGCCTTACATGATACGGTCTGGGTAGTACAACAAGGCTGAGAATATGGTAGCTGGTCAGTCCACGAGGCTGGGTATCTCAGCAGTCCCAATCTGGCACTAAAGGCCTGGGGATTTCCTGGAGAGCTGCTGATCTTAGAGTCCATGTTAGAAGGCAGAGGAAGCTGGATTCTGAAGTCAGGATTTGAAGGTGGCAGCAGTAGCAACAGGACAGATGCATTCATTCATCAACAGCAAAGAAAGGTGGGCAGGCAACCACTGCTTTTTCCTGGGACTTTTTTACCTCTGGCCTGAAGGTCTCACACACGTAGGGGAGGATCTTCCTTCAGTTAAAGCTCCCTTGAGATGTGCTCACGCATTTGCTCATAGCATGCTGCTTAATTGATTTCAGATCCAATCAAGTTGGCAATCAAGATTTACCATTGCTAAGAGTTAAGCCTGTACAGGAGGTTTGGTTGAGACTGGACCACATTCACACTCGTTGGGCAGTCCATTCTGATTTAACAGAACTGCTCCTGCAAAGGCATGCAGGGAGAAGCTCTGGGGCTCACAAAAAAGAAATGGAGGGGTGCCATCCCCTTCCTGTGTGTGCCTCAAGATCCAGTATCTAGAAAAAGGGAAGCTTCAGGCAGGGACTCAGCGACAAGCCAGAAGTTTTCATGTTTTCTTCAGGTTCTTGGATCCTCTTTGGGGCCTCTGGGTGGGGGTAGTGGCCCAGTACCCCTCATTCATGGAGCTGAGCTGGAGTCGGGTAGTTTAGGCTCCTATCCCTGTGGGATTGAGTATATTCTTGGACTGTATTCTTTATAGACAGCAGCTTGCCAATAACAGCATCATAAAAATGCTGTTTGCTCTTATCCCAAGGCCGAGTCAGCCCAGCGACAGGGCTAGAGCTGATCCCTCTGGGTGTTGGTAGATTAAGGACAAATTTTAGGTATCTGAGCATTCTTGCCTTTCAAAACAAGCCCTGAACACAGAATTTAGCATTTCAATTCTGTCTGGGATTTGTGGCTGCTGCTGGGGCCATCTCAGCGTGGCTTAAATGTCATGATGTAGTTTTCAGGTGGATAAGACATTAAAGATCACAGCTGTCTGCAAGAGTGAATTTTAATTAGTCAAGGGATCTCATAAAACTTTCCTAGCCCCAGGGGAGCACTTCCCCATGCTTTGTTCAGCCTTGGGTGTGCATTACCACCTCAGATGGCTGGTGATAATGTCCCAAGGACCCTGGGGCCTGCTACTGCCTGTGTGGAAACTGGTTTTACTTTTCAAAGCTTATCTGTGAGGTCGCTCAAACCAAATACCTCTGGAGAAAGAAAGAGGGCGACATAAAGACACTTTATGAGCAACTAACAATGCAGTGGGGCTCCTGTAAGCAGTCCACCATTCTTCCTCCACAGGTAGTTTATGGGATCTAGAAAAAACTGATTGTCCCAGAGGGAAGGCCATCTGGAAAGGTTTCTGCTTACCCATTACAATTTCACTTTCTCATGCCTACTTCTCTACTCCTACTATTTTAAAAAATTTTGAGGCTTTGCTGGGGAAATCCAAGAGCACCCATCTTCTTTGATACCGTTTTATATGTCCACAGAATGATGTACGACAGTCATACTTTCAGTTTTGAATGAGTTAGTTTATTAAGAACACAGCAAGCCAAAGTAAAAGAAGAAATAGCAGGAGACATATAGGTATTTAAATTCATCGGATGGGGTGCTCAAAACATCTAGCAAAAATCACCTGAGGGAGCCAGTCAGAATGTCTGATGAACAGAGGCCTGGCCAAAGCAGAACATCCCATCTGATAAGGCTTCCAAGCAGAAGAACAAATAGTAGAAGATAGTGATGACATCATCAAACTGGACGTTCACAGCATCTATGAGAAACCCACTGGGGAAGTCAAGGCAGGCAGCTGGGGCCTCGAACTGAGCCTTCCTTCTCTCCACAGCTGAGTTTCTAGGGCTGAGCTTCAGCTTCTCTCTCCCACTGCAGACAATTTTCTGTCATGGGACAAACAGTAGGGACCCCGTTGAGACAATTGACCTACCTGTTCTCAAGGATGTAATGTTTTTAATTAATTTTGGTGTTCTCTCCCTTTCTTCTCACAGAGTTGGGTGGGGGGTGGGTTGCAGCCTGTTTCCAAACAAGGGGCCTTGGAGGACACTTTGCAACAAACATGCTTGAGTTTGAAAGTCTGAGGGGAGCAGGGGTGAAGAGAGGGGAGGGGAAGCCAGGCTTCTGGAGACAGCTTCTCAGTGAGCTCAACACAGCACTTGGATTCACCTACGTAACAGATGTTACAGATGCCAGTTAGGAATCAGCAAGCCCAACTCAGTTCAGTTGGCTCTGCTGGGAGACAACAGGGGAATTCTTGGCTTTGGACAAGCTCCTAACTTCCTGGTGTGGCTCAGAGTGGTGAGAAGACCCAGTCACAGGGTGACTGAGGCAGGGGATGAGCCCAGAGCTTAGTGGGGAGGGTGAGCATGGTGTTTTGAGAAGATGGCAAACTGCATGTCAGTAACATTTGTCTGGGCAAGGGGATGGAGATGGAGCTCAGGGGTAGTGAATATGCCTACCATGCATAAGGTTCTGGGTTCAATCCCCAGCACCATGGAACCAAACCAAACCAACCCATCAAATAACTAAACACACAAATGAAACTGCCAGGATAAGATCAGACTCATGCTCCGATGGACCTTTCAGAAGCAAGAAAGTTCATAAAGGACTATTATAGATAATATATTATAGAAAAAATAGGGGGGCCAGTGAGATGGTTCAGTGGGTAAAGGTGCCTCCTGCCAAGTCAGGGGAGCTGAGTTCAATCCCCGGGATCCACATGGTAGAAAGAGAGAACAGATTCCTGCAAGTTGTCCTCTGACTGTGCATGTGCCATGGCAAGTGTGCATGCATGCACATGCAATAAAGAAATAAAAATATAATTAAAAAGAAGAAGAAATAGGACATCTGGATGAGACCTATAGCATGTAAGTAAATGTACCTCCAGAAAGCTAGAAAAATATTCCCATTGCACACCTGTGTGCAGGTGTGTGTGTGCATGTGCACTCACTCACACAGCATAAGCAACAGTAGAAAAAAAGACATAGGACTTAGTCAAAATGAAAAACTTTAGTGTTCTAAAGAAATTATCAGCCGGGTGGTGGTGGCGCACGCCTTTAATCCCAGCACTTGGGAGGCAGAGGCAGGCGGATCTTTGTGAGTTTGAGGCCAGCCTGGTCTACAAAGTGAGTCCAGGACAGCCAAGGATACACAGAGAAACCCTGTCTCAAAAAAAAAAAAAAAAAAGATTCAGGAAGATGGCGGCGACCTACACTGACGCATTCTGAACGCGGGAAAAAAGAGCCATAAAAAACACAGAGTTACTGGGCACTGTGCAAAAACCGGAGGGGCTAGACCCCCCCCCCGGGAATGCTCACAGCTCCCAAGGGACTGTTAAAAGTCCCAGGGCAAGGCTCTCCCCATCTCTCACAGACACGGAGGCCACTAAACCGGGGATTCGGGAACTCCCATTTGGTGAGGCGCCTGGTAAGATCGTTCCCAACTTACAGCAGGCAGAATCAGGGTCCACTTGGCCATAGATCGCTGTCCTATTGGGCTCCCCACACATCAGGTTGAACTTATACCCACTTAGAAAAGGTTGCAAGA
>CAJQZJ010032020.1:1090022-1128192 GCA_907164525.1 Lophiomys imhausi
TCTCTCTCTCTCTCTCTCTCTCTCTCTCTCTCTCTCTCTTTGTGTGTGTGTGTAGTTGAAGGACAGGGGTTTAAGAAGAGTTTGTAGCCAGCCTGGGCTATATGAGACTTTATCTTGGAGAAACAAAGAAAACAAAGCCATAAAACAAACAACACAAGACGGAGGGAAGTGGAGAGAAAAAGAAGAGATGGAGAAAGGTGGGAAGGTGGGGGAGGAAGGAAGGGAGTTGAGAGGAGAGGGAGGAGGGACTGTCCCTTTTATGAGACCACTGAGTTTATTGAATTGCACCCCATCCTTGGTCTCATCTCACCTGATTCTCACCGAAATTCACTAACCCCACACATGCATGAAGTTCATTTGGCTTGAAGCTCCAGAATCCTGGTGTCCCTGCTCATAGACGGAGCACTCCCTTCCATCTCTGTCCTGGCCATCATGTGGTCTGTCCCCTGTGTGTCTGTGTCTCCATCTCTCCTCTAAAGACACTGGCCAGTCATACTGGATCAGGGGCTGCCCTACCCAATCATGACCTCACTAAACTTAAATCTACAAAGATATTTCCAAATGAAGGTCCTTTCTGGTACTCTGAGTGGATGTGTATTTTGAGGGGCACTATTCTGCCCAGAATATATTCCTGCATCCACACTCACTGCCAAGTGACCATATAGCATCCCCCTCTAGGCTGGGCAGTCCTTTCCTACCCAGTCATGTTGGGCTGGGAAGTGTGTCTCACTTTGGCCAGTGGAACTCAGGCAGGAGTGACGACTCATTGTTCTAGGCTTTAGCATCATGGCTTTCTCCTTATCTTTCTAGGAGTTTCTCCCCAACCTCTGAGTGAGTGTGTGCCCCACAGTACACATGTGGACAGCTTGAGGACAGCTTCAAGTGTTGGTCCTTACCTTCCGCCTTGGTTGAGACAGGGTCTCTTGGTGTTTACCATTGCACACACCAGGCTAACTGGCCAGCAAGCAAGCTTCCCGAGATTCTGTTTTCTCCACGTCCCATCTCTTCATAGGTGTGTGGGGATTGCAGAGCTGCCCTACTGTCTCCAGATTTATGTGGGTTCTGGGACTCAGACCTGGTGTTCTTTTACTTGAGTGACAAATGCTTTACCCACTGAGCCATCTTTCAGACCCTGTAGTAGCTGCTGACCTCTCCCAAGGTTTCCATGTGAGCTGATACGCAGCAGATTTGCCCAGCTGCTCGTGCCACCCAGCTTTCAGAGGCCGGGGCCCAAGAAGGACTCTTGTTTTGACCATGATGTTCCAGTGGGCATTGTGGGTCAGTGTCTTGTGCTAATAGTTAGCTAATCCAGTGTGGAGAGGGAAGAGAAAGAGGGACAGGCTGGCCTCTTTTCAGCCCCTGTGACAGCAGCTGCCACAATGGATTAAAAAGCCTGTGTCCTCAGAACATGTTTCCTTTAAACCAAAGGAAGTCAAGACTCGAGCTCTAGTGTTCACATGTACTCTCTACTTAAAGTTGAAAAGGTGAGAGTGTTGCTCTAACCCAGTAGTGTGCTGCCTGCAAGCCTCTAGCTTGCGGTATGACAGATGGGGCTCCCAGTCTGGTGGGCTCCTCAACTCCACAGGTGCCACCCTGAAAGATTCTGCTTCTAGAAGAGGGCCTTACAGTGTGGCACACAGACCTGACATATCAAACAGAAGTCCCCAAGAGGATGGAGCGTTGGGACCTTGTAGATCGTCAGGTGGGTCACTTGTTACTTGTTCCTCCTCTACTCAGAGTGGGACACCTTGGGCTAGATTGCTAAGAAGTATCTGGCATTCAAACATCTCTTCTCTGGAAGAGTCAGTCAAAAATTGTAAGATAAAAATAAATCCATAAAAAATAAACCCAGACCAAAATGATGGCAAGAATATGCATACAGAATTCCCATAACAAAAAATCACGGAGTCTGGGCTGGGGCAGTTCAAAAGGAAGAATGCTCGCCTAAAGTGCATAGAGCTCTGGGTTTGATCCCTGGAACCTCATGAGCCAGATGTGGAGGTGCAGGTCTCACAGAGGTAGAAGCAGGAGATCAGAAGATCAAGGCCATCCTGGGCCCTTTGTGAGCATGGGACACTATTCCACTTTGTATCGTTCTAATATGGTAGCTGACAGTGAGTAATGTATATTAAAAAAAAGAGATGTTCATTTGGCTCATTATTCTGCACACTGGAGAGTCTCAGCTGCATGACAGATGCAGAAGAAGCGTAAGTTTGAGGTCATCCTTGACTACATAGTTTAAGGCCAACCTGGGGTACATGAGACTTTATCTCAAAGTGGGGGGGGGGGAGATGGAGTTTTAAGGATTGTTAAAAGAAAGAAAGAAAGAAAGAAACCTCCAAAAAGAAAGTATTTGCATAAAAGAGGAAAATCGAACACCATCAAATTTGGAATTGACTCTACAGGACTGATGTCTCACTTAAGGTTTAACCGAGTCCAAGTTCATTCTGTCTCCCAGACGTCTCGAAGGTGACATTCTAAATGTTTACACTTGTTTCATCTGTCTTTTCACTGAGTCCCGTTCCCCACCTCCTCCCTCTACTTCACACTTGTCCTCACATTGCTCACATATGCTCATCTTTCTATTTACATATATATATATCATTTTTATATATGGCTCATGGAGTCTGCCAGACGAAGAAATGAAATAGTCCCGAAAACAGCTGGAAAATTATGCAACCGTGAGACCAGCCCCGCGTACATTCTGTACTGCAGGGTTGCACAACACACTGAGTTTGTTATAAGTGAGGCTGGAAGCTTTTTTGTTTTTTTGTCTTGAGGACAACAGCTTGCTTGGTGGGGTGGGCCTCCAGCAGAAGGCGTTTTCTCTCGGAACCTTAACTTCCCCTGCTGTAGGAGAAAGCAAGACTCGCTGTTGGTGGGAGCTAGCCGACAAGAGGGAGGTCAATACCAGGGACCACTGGGTTCCAAGTCTAAGGCCTAGCAAATCTGAGACCTGGGGTCCATGAGGCCTGGGCTACATGAGACCCTCTCAAATGGGGAAAAAGATGAAATTTTAAGGGTTTCTAAGAGAAGAAAAAGAGAGAAACCTTGTATAAAAGAGAAGGATCAAACACCAAGGGGTTAAGCTGAGGCCTGGGGCCTAGAAAGGTCAAGGTTGGGGATATGGTCCAGGAGATTGAAGACCTGAGTCACTTGAGGCTGATGTTAGGGGCCTGGTGAGGCTAACCCTTAGGGCTGAGTAAGATCAAAGATCTGGGCTCTGTTTGGGACTAGACTGAGGCCTAGGGTTCCTTTTGGTACAGTCTGGGCTTCAATGAGCCTAAGTTCTGAGGCCTAGGAGGCCAAGCTACAAGGACAGGCAAGACAAAGCTCAGGGTCAAGTTTAGGCATAGGCTGAAGGCTGAGGTCCAGTGAAGTCAAGATCCAGAGCCAAGGTCAGGATCAAGGTCAGAGGTCCAGCCAGGTCTAAGCTGGGGACCCAGTGCAGCTGAGATTCACACCACAGCAAGTTCAAACTGCTGTTCTGAGACCAAGGCCTGGGTTCAGCCTGAGTTCCAGGACCTGGTGATGAGGCTGCAGGTTCTGTGGGTCCAAGTTTCACTTAGGACTGAGAGTAAGAGCCAGACTATAGGAAGGCCACCTGCTGCCATGAAGCAGGCTCAGGGAAACTTCCACAAGGCTCTGATGGAGTTCTTCACCTCTATTGTTTACAGAGCTTGGACAGAGATGGCTTTTTTGAGAACCCCCAGGTTCTACTGTTCTCACACAAAGCTACTGTTCCTCCTCAAGGATGACTCAGGTGAGCAGGGCCTTGGCTGTTAGAGCAAGCTGGGTCATTCCTGTAGTTGCCTGGTCCTGGGACTTCGTCCTCCCTCAAAGGCACATTCCACCCTGTATGGATTCAGCCACTAAAGGAAAACAATGAGATTTGTTAATCAGGCTTAAAATCTCCGCTGCTGGGGCTGAGGTGGCTCATCCACTAAAGTGCTTGTCACACAAGCATGAGGACCTGAGTTCAATTCCCAGCACTAACAAAAGACTCTGTGTGTGGTGGCAGTCACATATAATCTCAGCATTGGCAAGGCAGAGACAGAAAAATCCCTGGCTGGCTATTCTATAAAATCAGCAAGCTCTTCGTTTAGTGAGAAACCTTGTCTCAAGAACTGAGGTGCAGAGAGATTGAGAGGGGACACCCGAAGTTGACCTATGATGGTCATACATGTGCACACACATGCACACACACACACGTGAAGACAATATTATGTGTCATGTGGAATAAGGGGTGTGGTATAGGCTGAGGCGAGCTCTGCCTCAGAGGGTCTGCAGAACAGATTGGAACGGGAAGAATTTCAGGAGGAAATCAGTCCATAGCACAGACAGGTGAAGGAAGCCCTGGGGATGTAGCTATCCATTCCTCCATTCCTGGCACAGGGGTTTACACTTGGACAGGAGTCTGGGCTTCATAGGGGCAGGAAATTATATAATCCTGAGCTCTGGGGAGTCTCTGCTGCTCCACTGAACAGGCCAGTAGCCCCAACCCACAAGGCCTGCAGCCCCCGGCTATAGCTGTCAGACACAGGGCAGGTGAGGACACACTAAAGCTGGACTGGCCACTGTCTGAAGTCAGAGACAGCTTACAGCTTAGACCCCGCCGAGGGTTGCTAAGGAGTCTGGAGGCTCAGATGAGAACTGGAGGCTGCCCTGCTGCCTGGCCCTTCAGAAAGGAGATGGGAAATCGCCATGGGGGAACAGCGGCTGCCTGAAAGTCATTCGATTTCCTCTTTCTCATTTTCAGAAATGCAATTAGGGAAGCCAGAGCACCATGTGGGCTCTGCAATGCATGGCTGCCTAGCTAGAGCCGTGGGCATTCGCAGGTTGCAGGTTGGCGTGCATCTGTAGGCACGCTTGTGTACGAATCATCACACAGGTGTAGGGTGGTCTGTGTGCACCTGTGTAAATGCATGTTCACTCCAAAGCCTTACCTCTGGTCTCCTGGGCAGGCTGCCTGTCAAGGGCTTCTAACTTTCTGTTAACTTCCCAGAAGTCCCTGTTTCTATGCTCAAGCTTGGAAGACCCTGGAGGTGGTTCCTTTCCTATCGACTGTCAAACTACCAGGAGCAGTATCTCTTTGTAGGCATTTTAGAAAGTTCTGGCAACCTGATGCTAGGGTGGAGGTCTTCATGTGGCATAGTTCAGGTGCCAAGTTTTGGGATCATGCAAATACTACAGAGGGGGCTAGGCCCCAGCCCCTTCCTACCCCTTGGTGGAAGAGACATGTGGACTGAAGTGGACAGTAGCAGAGGTAACCTAGGGTGGCTAGATGTCCCTTCCCTTCCCACTTCTTTCCTTCCCCCTCTTCTCTTCACTTCCCTCTCTCCCCTCCCCTCTCCCCTCAGACAGAGCCACACATTTTTTATAGAAAATCTTTTGAGTTTCAAAAAAAAAAATCCAAGCACATAATTCAAGATAAAAAAAACCCCAAACCCCAGGGGTCCCCAGTGGGGAGCCCCAATTCATCAGTTAGCATCTCTGCATTTTAAGCAGCTGAAATGACTCTACTCCTACTTCAGATTTCCCAGTTCTCTGAGAGAAGTGTCTGGGCACCAGCGTGCTGTGGTGAGAACTAGAGATGATGGAGCCTGTACTCTTGGGGATCACCATGCCCGGGCTTCATCTTCTTCATCTGCAAGTGACTATGCTAGGTTTCATTTCACCTTTGGGGGCTGTCATGAGAATGATGGTAGGGTGGGGTAGGGAAGATGTTCTGCCCAAGAATGTTGCTGATTGGCCATGAGAGCTGACTTCCAGGGTTCTGCAGACAGCACCTATTCCATTGGGAAGAGGAAGCTGGAGGCCTGCCTGACAGTTCTCTTGGACTAGAATAGACGGGAGCACACTGGTTCTGCTATGGTTCAGCTCTAAGCCCTTCACATGTGTGAAACCATTTGAGTGTCAAAACACACTGTGATGTACAGGAACTCATCACACCCATATAGTTAAAGAAAAGGCCCCATGGGGAGGTCAAGTGAGTGTCCTAGGGGCTGTGACACAGTGGAGTAGTCCGCCTCAGGACTCTCCAGGAGTTGAAACCACCTATGCTGGTATGCAAAGGAGGAACCCTCCTTTCTGTAACCCCAGGTAGAAAGAACCGTGATGCCCGGGCCAGCAAAACCTCAGTGGGGAAGAGAATTTGAGGTGGAAAGTGGCCTTCCAAAGGAACCTTCACACAGGAAGCAGTCTGACTGGGGAGTGGCTCACATCTGTGCTCTGTTGGAGATGGATGTGAGTGTCTGATCCCAGTGTTACTATGGGGACGGGGGTCTTCACCAGATGAGTCTTTGTGGGGTTTTATCCCGTGCCACTATATCTGAGTAGAGGGAAAGAAAGAAAGCCAGGCATGTGGCACCCAACAGGGAAGACTGTGTGCAGGTCTGGGAGGGATGCTGATGTGGCCCGTGCAGGGCAGGGGGGAGGGGGTACAGGGTGTACCAAAGGAGGTGGGGACAGATTGCAGGGCTAATTAGAGGGCTGAGGCAGCTGAGGACAGCTTTGATGTGGGGGTACAGAATGGGAAAGGCCTGAGATGTTTTGGGATCTCTGGCTGAGAGCCAGTCTGTGGCAAGTGGAATAGAGGCTTGGAGAGTTGGAGAAGGAGGCTGCTCTAAGTGGTGAGTTGGGCTCTGAAATCCTCTGATGTCTAACAGAGCTGCTTTTACAGGCCGCAATAGTCCTGCCTGGGGTCACAGTCATACAGAGTCTGCCACCCCCTGGGAGTGGGTGAGATTGCCTAAGAAGGGCAAACTCCAGGGATAAGACCAGAGACTCAGGGGACCATGTGAAAAAAGTATTACCCCCACCCCCACCCACCCCAGGGCTGCCTGGAGCCACATTTGCATAAACAACAGGGTGCAGGAGTGACAAACAAAACAAAGCAAACTGAGTCCAGGAGACAGGGCTCAGTGGGATCCGTGTCCCCAGCACCAGAGCACAGCAGTGTGATAGCCAAAGCCAGGGAGGCAGTGACAAGAGGATGCTTGGGGCTCGCAGGCCAGCCAGGCCAGCAACAGGGTCAGTGAGGGACGCTGCCTGAAAACCATAAGTTGAAAGGTGATTGAAGAAGACACTCAGCATCAACCTCTGGCCTCCACACATTTGCACACATATATACACACACATGCCACACACATATGAGTGTAACACACACACTCACACACACACATATACAGCTATATAGTTTCTTCATTTCCGTCATCAGAAGAGGAGCACTATTTCACTAGGAGCAAAGATGGCCAGCTCCTCTGTGAGGCCACTTCAAATGCTCTGGAGACCTACTGGGGTCCTGGGACTTTTACTGAGGAAGCTATGCCTGAAGCTTAGGAGAAGGGGGCAGTCTGTGTTCAGGAAGGATCTTCTTATGAGCCTGGGACTGGGGGAAGGGCTCTGAGGCATCAGAGAAACATGGGTGGGAGTGGTCCCAGGAGTCCTCAGTGGCTTCAGCAGTGACCAGTGACTTTTCATCTAGCTTTCTTGCCATGGTGGGGGGGGGGGGGGGGGGGGAGAGGGTTGGAGGGGAAGAATGCTGGTTCCAAAGCTTCATCCTCAGGATCATGGCCAGCCTTATATGGAGGCTTCAGCCCTTTAAGACTCACCTCTTTGAATTCAGGAATGAGGCATGGATAAGACTTGACTAGGGATAAGGGACTTGATCTAGAAGAAACAAAGCCCTAAGGACAAAGATGAGGATGTGTGTCTTATTAAAGGGTGGGCCTGGGCCATGGACTGAGTGGCTCAGATTTTAAGAAATGGTGAAGTGACCAGAAGGGCAAAAATTGTTTGTGTACACAAAACCCCACAGTGAGGAAGAGTAGGCCCTTTACGTTTTGTATATGAGTTGATGAATTTCACACACTCTACAACTGATGTAGTGTAGGAGAACATAAACACAAAGCCACACTGGGAAACTTAACCAAGGAGGGGGTAACTGGGACTGTGTGGCATTCTTTTATTTTTAATGTTTTTATTTATTCTGTGAAATTCTCGTGAATTTATTCGGCATATTTTGGTCATACCCACCAGCATCTTTCTAATTCCCCTTGGTGCTCCTGCAGCAGCTCTCTCCCAGCTTCGTGTCCTCCATGTTTTGTTGTTATTGCTAACCCCAGAGGCCAAATAGTGCTTCCTGTGTGGAATCTTTGTTTGGAAAGAAAGGCAGTTGGAGCAGTCGCTGTTGGGTGGATACCCAGCACCCACTCTGTCTCAGGCTTCTCCCAGGAGGCCACCACCCCTGACCCAGCCAGCCTCAGTCCTCTGGTCAACAGGCTTTCCAGGAGGGCGATAAGACACCCATTGTTTGACCGTTTGCCTAGTCATCCAGGACGAGGGTGATCCCCAAGTATCAGTGCCCTGGATGCCATGGCTGAGCTCTGCAACTGACTGCCCCATGGACTTCTTGTAGGGGACATAGTACATTTCCCTAGGGTGCATATGGGCTGGGTTGTTTGTAGTTGGAGGCATTTGAAGGGACCCAGAGTGTTTTCAGGAAAAAAGTGCTAGACCAGATAGCCCTCCACCCCTGTCCCCCAGACACAGGCCAGTTTAGAGGTATAGATCCTGTCCCAAGTGAGCCTGGATGTCATTGCCTGCCACACTCAGGCATCCCTTTTAAAGTTCTTTCTGCTCTCTGCTAGGTTGAGCATATGTGGAAATGCAGTCACAAATGAGCACTGGGCTGGGTCATTCCTAGGTCCTTATTGCTTAGATTGAGACTTGTTGACTGAGCCTGCATCCCTATGTATCTAAATTTCAGGCCCTTTCAGTTCCAGGCAGCACTGATCCCAGTGACCAAGGGACACCTTCATGTGGAGCATAACAAAAAAAAAAAAAAAAAAAAAAAATGCTGCGCAAACACACCACCCACGTTCCCTCCCTTGTCTGACCTAGCTCCCTGTCAGGGTGTGCATGTGGGGGTGGCTTGGGAGGCAGCAATAGTGACACTCCCAGAAGGCCGTCAGCCACCACTTTCTGTTCAATCAGCGTTCCCCTGACATATTGCTTACCAAAGCCACTCCTGACTAGAACTCTTCCAGCACATCTGACAGGGGCCACCACACCTGCTGTTTGCCAACAGTGGAGTTGGATGGAGCTGCCTCCAGAGGCTCCTCAACAAGGTCACTCACTCCTCCCACTTGAGATGCTCTGTGCCTAGGTCCTGGTGGGAAACAGAGAGTCTGAGTCCTTTCTCACAACCCCTGGAACTTTTCTGTTTGGGAAGGAAGGTTGTGAAACACCACTGCCCCCAACCACTTGGAAGGCCCTGCCAAGGACAGCGACCTTGATAGAGGAGCAGAATGCCTTGTGGGGAGCTGCTTTCTGTGATACATCTGTGCACATGGATGACTCTCAGAGGGCTCCTGCATCTAAGGAAGTTTGTTCTGGCATCTGTGATCAGAAAACACAAGGCAGAGTAAAAAGCCAGGACCCTTCTCTGCAGAGTAATCTGAACATCCCTCCCACTGAGGGCTAGGGACAATCTCGTTCTTCCTTTCTTTCTTTCTCCCTTCCTTCCTTCTTCCCTCCCTCCCTCCCTTCCCTCTTTCCTTTCTTCCTCTTTCTTTTCCTCCCACCTTCTCTTTCTTTCTTTTTCTAAAAAGAGTTTTTATTATTCATTTTAATTTTATGTGTATTTTTGCCTACATGTATGTCTGTGCACTATGTGCATGCAGTGCCCGTAGAGGCCAGATGAGGGCGCCGGATCCCCTGGAACTAGAGTTACAGAGGCTTGTGAAATTGAACATGGATCCTTTGGAAGGGCAGCAGTTCCTCTTAAATGGGGAGCCATCTCTCTAGCCCTCATGTTCTCCTTTCTTAATGTTCCTCAAGATGAATGGCCAGGAAGGGTCCCCATGTTTTTCTGTACTTGGAGTCACTAACTGTGATCACCAGGGTTGGTTAGAGGATTGGTTCTCAGCCTGAGTTATCCTCTCCCACCACCTCACACTAGGGTGTTTAGATCGCCATGCTAATCCACTGCCTTCCAGGACCAGGCTGCTTACAACCACAAGTGATGAGCAGGTAGAGGACAGGGAGGGATGGGGACTGGGACAAGTGAGAGAGGGAAGCCCAAAGTCAAGTCATCCAAGCTCAAATGAAAACAATGGCCCACAGCCGAGCAATGGTTGAACCTGCCCTGCTGGCTTTTAGGTTTTGGCTTTGGTATTGAGATTGAATAAATAAACAGATTTGAGGAACTAGAAGCAATGGGTAGTTTGTTTCCTGTATTCTATCATTTAGCTAGTTAATTAATTAATTAACTTACAGCTCAAACTTACAGTTTCTCTAAAAAAAGATGTATTTATTTATATGGGTGGTTTGCTTGCATGTACATTTGCATACCAGAAGAGGGCATCGGATCCCATGGAACTACAGTTATAGATGGTTATGAGCCACCACGTGGGTGCTGGGAATTGAACTCAGGACCTCAACAGCCATCTTTCTAGTCCCCAAACTTGCAGCTTTTGATCTTCCTGCCTTAACCTTTGAAGAGCTGGGGATGAAATTTATGTAGTGCTTGGGATGGTATGCACTCTACTAACTCAACTGTGTATGCACATAGACACACAGACAAACAGACAGACAGACACACACACACACACATACACAGGAGGATAAGCAGTCAGCTGGGGCATGTCAGTAACCCTTGTTCTCTACCAAGTTTTAAAATGTGAAGTTTGCATACCTGATCCACCCACAACATTTAGTAGGGTTCTGTTGTGAGGACTACTGGATGTGCAGGGTTGGTGAATGGCTTCCATGGCTCCTGTTTGGGAGTCCGTCTCACACTTGCTTCTCAGCTTTAGCCTCTGCTTAGGGTAGGCATTAGTAGCTAGGATCTGGCAGCCTTTCTCACTTTTCACTTTATTTATTTGGGGGACAGTGATCTTTGACTTATGGTGAAATGGAGAGATGCTGGCTTCTCTTTCATGGAAGCGATTTAAAGTATCCTTCAACTTTTAAAGTAAAATATTAAATGCTACATAAAGAAATAACAGTAGAAAGAGGTAGGTGGCAGGAAAAAAAAAACCCTGATAATGGCCATCTACATGGTTGGGAAATGAGGGGGAGGGGATTAGACCTCTGAAATAGATGAAGCTATTTGGATTCATTTTCTTCATCTTACTTAGAGAATCACAGGAAAATGTTGTCTCCAGCAAGGCAGCCAGCCTGGCCCAACCCTGGCCTGCCTGGTTCTCTTCATCCTCCAGACTCAGTGCACATGGCTTCTTACTCGAAGTCTTCCAGGGTTCCCTGCTTCAGTGTCACCCCCCTTCTGTCACACTGGGATTCCAGTTCCAACTCTGGGACAGACTGGATCACAAGAATCATCATACTTTCAGGGTACATGTGTAGGGGAGGAGACCTTCAGAAACCGACAGACAAGTATCCCATTTAATTGGGGCTAAGCAGGAATTGGCCACACCTTCCAATTCCCCCAGGAAATATAGAAACATAATTTTAAAAACTGAAATGTCACAATTTTACCTTTCTTTATATTCATTTTTCTTTTTGAGATTTGCCTGTTTTAAGAGAGGATCTCACTCTTTAGACCAGGCTGGCCTCAAAGTCATGGTAATTCTCCTGTCTCAGACTTCCTAGTGCTGTAAGCAAGCACATAGGAAGCTACACCCAATAACCTCATCATTTTTCAGTGTTGGCAACAAGAATCCACTACATCTGAAGGCTAGATCCAGCCTCAGGTGTCCCCAGGAGACAAAGAATCTTCTGAGGGGACATGATTGTCAGGCTACAGTGACCAGTGCCCTCACACCATGTCCCGGGAATGACAGAACCAAGGATCTGAAGCCTCGATTAGAGCCGGTTGTAGTATTCATGTATTTCCCCATAAGACTGGTCTCTCCTGTTCAGAGGGAGTCGTCTCTGGGTCTTCTGCCGTAGGTCCTGGGGGCAGGGTGAATGGAAGAGCACAGAACAGGTGTCCACTCTGGAATAGCAAAACAAAAACTGAGCATAACGCATAGATGTTCCAATAGAAGGGTTCCTGAGGGAGATGCCCAGGAAGACAAGACCTGGAGTCACTGTGCCCAGGGTCAACAGCCTTGGCAGGACAATGACTCCAGGAAATGGGAGGAACCGGACCCTGCCGGAGAGGATGGATTCTCGTTGTCAGCTGGAACTCACAATAAACTGGCAGGGATGTTTGCCTTTGCCCTTGCATGTTCACTTGGAAAGGTGAAAGACTGTCCAGGACCGCTTCTGGTGGGGACAAGGGCAGAGGATGGCAGGAGGCCCACTGAGGCAGGCAAGGGCAGGAAGAGGGCCCAAGTCTGGCAGGAAGAGGCTGCAGTGGAGGGCTTGGAGAGACAGGTTGATGAGCTGGGAAAGAGACAGAGAGGAGTTGGGGGCTGAGGAAACCTTGTCTTTTAGCGGGGGTAAAAGCTGATCCTTGAGGTAGTCTGGGGGAGTGCTCCCTGGGGTAAGTACTGACTCATCTCTGGAGCCTCCATCTGGGCATGGGACCAGGCTCAGTGTCCTCCCAGACCCTCTTTCCGTTCCGATGTCTTACCCAACTCCAAAGCACAGAAAGAGGGTGAGATGGTCACTGGAGTCCCAAGGCAACGGGGTGGGACCTGCCCTCCAGAGGGTTCTCTGGGTGGGGTGCCACTCCTTCGAGGTGACACGGGACGCGCAGTGGGCTCCCCCTGGCCGGCCTCCAGCGCTTCTCTGCCGGGCGCCTCGGGGTGTCTCTGCCTAGCTGCGAGCCGGGAAGAGAGGAGGGGAGCGGGCGGCGGCCGCGCCAAGAAGCGCCGGGTCACCGCAGGCTGAGGCGCCCGCCGTCCCCGCCCTTCCCCTCGCTCGCCTTCGCCTCCTCCTCCCGCCTCCCTCGCCCGCTAGCTAGCTCGCTCCTTCGCTCTCCCCGCCTTCCCTCCGCGCTCCCCGCCCTCTCCTGCGCGCCTCGCCTCCTCCGCCCCGCGCCCTGCGGTGCTGCAGCTGCGGGCGGCTCCAGCTGCCCCCAGATGTGGGCTGGGCGGCGCGCGGGGAACTTTCGCGCCGGCTGCGAGTGCGGGGCCCCGGCTGCGGTCGGGCTGCCATGGATCCGCCGGCGGGAGCCGCTCGCCGCCTGCTCTGCCCCGCTCTACTGCTGCTGCTGCTGCTGCCGCCGCCGCCGCCGCCTCTCCTGCTGCTGCTGCCGCCGCCGCCCGCGAGAGCCCGGCTCGCCGCCGCCACCGAGACCCCAGGTAGGTGCCAGCCGCGCCCCCACGCCCAGCGACCCTCGGGCCACACAGTCCGGCTTTGCGCGCCCCGCCGCCCCCTCCTCAAGCATCGTCCGAGGCGACTTGGGCAAACTCCGCGCGCCGCGCCCCGGGCCAAGTTGGCCAACTTCGGGGCCGGGGCGGTCGCGCAGGGGGCGCACCTCGGGTGCCTTGGGACGCAGGGAGCCCCGGAGCACTTTCCGCTCCCGGTATGCAGAGTGTGGAGCTGGAGGGCCGGGAATCCCCCGCGGCGGAGCTCGCAGAACCAGCACCAGCGGGTCCGGGGGAGCCAGGCGAGGCGGCGCCCGGCACGCTCGGGAGGAACCGGTGTGGAGCGCGCTGCCTGCGGGCCCTGAGCATTGGTTAGGGTGCCCCGGAGAGGTTCCCCGGAGATCGGTGGGACCCTGCTTAAGTGTCTCCTGGGGCTTAGATGCAAGGGAATAGGGGGCTGGCAGTGGACTGACCGCGAGCTGGACCGAGGTCAGGCCATCCGTGAGAGGGCGAGCCCAGTCCTGGTTGCTCCGGAGGCCAATGGTGAGGACACTTGGGCGACAGGGACCGCCGAAAGATCGGGGTGCATGAACAAGGTACCAATGTGGAATGGTTTTTGAGGAGCCTGGTGTCCTACCAAGGACGGCATAATTAAGGAGCGAGGGCCCTCTGATGGGGTCGCCCTTTTAGGGTAACTGCGAGGTGCCCACGGAGCCTCAACTGGGAACCCACTGGGGCAGCTTTTTAGCTGGTGTGGTTCTCTAGGGGCGACGGCCCGCAGGCGACGTGGCTTCGGACTGGTGGTCCTGTCAACGCCCCTTCCTGGAGGTTTCCTAGTGGAATGTCCCTTCTCTTCAACTGAGGCAAGGGTTTGGGGGCACCGGGCTCGGCGGACAGGCTCTAAGGCTTCGAGGTCCCGCCAGTCTAACGCCCCTTTCCGTTGCAGGCGGGCCCCCGGGACACAGGGCCGAGCGCATCCTGGCGGTGCCGGTACGCACTGACGCCCAGGGCCGCTTGGTGTCCCACGTGGTGTCTTTGGAGACGGCCCGGGCGGGGGTACGAGCCCGCAGAGCAGCTCCGGACCAGACCTCGGGGTTGCCCAGAGGTAATGCTCAGGACCCTGGAGGACGCCTCTTCTATAACCTCACGGTATTCGGCCGAGACCTGCACCTGCGGCTGCGGCCCAACGCTCACCTCGTGGCTCCTGGGGCCACTGTGGAGTGGCAGAGTGAGGCGGGTGACACCCGGGTGGAGCCTCTGCTTGGGACCTGTCTCTACATTGGAGACGTGGCAGGCTTACCGAAAGCTTCCTCGGTGGCGCTCAGTAACTGTGACGGGCTGGTGAGTACTCTCTTCTAAGGACTCCCCTCTGTTCTGGCCCTAGCCTGGGCTTTGGAAACCCATTACTAGATCTCCTGGGAGGGCAGCATAGCCCGCGCTGAGGACCATCTTTTCCTTCCCAGTGCTTAGGGAGGCACTCGCCCTGCTGCAGGGGTTGGCGGGAAGGCATGATGTTTTGATTGGTCAGAGGAGGGGGGACGATTTATATGAGCCCCACCTCCAACCCCCATGTCAGGCTGCTCCTGTCTGCTTCTTGCATACAAGCATAAGTGTGTGTGTGTGTGTGTGTGTGTGTGTGTGTGTGTGTGTGTGTGCCTGCAAGCGTGCATTTGCATGTGTGTTTTGGAACGTACGCATGTTTCTTTCTGGTGACCATGTGAATGTGCATTGTCTCTCAAGCATGGAGGTATCAGTGGGCGTCACACATGTGTGTCAGAGGGACTTTGAATAGGTGTGTGTGCAGAGCTTGTGGTGGGCATGGGTGCTGGCACTTTCTTGCTTCTGTGTGCGCATGTGACAGTCTGGGGAGCAGGTGGTGATGCAGAAATGCCCAGCTAGCCCTCTGTCCCTAGGCTGACAAGGAACCAGTGATTTTTTATACTGTGTTTTCCTGTTGAAGTGTTGTTGGCTATTTGAAAAGTTAGCTTTCTCCCTCTAATTTGAGGCAAGGGGCGCATTTGGCAATGAAGGTCTTGTGGGGCAGCTCCTGATGGACGGGGTAATGATCCCTTGTGTAACTACTTGGGTCACCCATTGTGACTAGTGCCCTGGAAAGCTCACTTGCCACTGGGTGTCCTCCAGGACAATGGTTGCCACACAGGGATTCTTGGAGAAAGCCTGGATCAATGCTCAAGGCTGAGGCTGACATTGGTGGTGCTGTCCTGCCACCCAGGGGCCTGGCACAGCAGAACCGATGGCCGTTTTCTATTTTGGATTGAATGTGCAGTGGTCAGGCTAGCTGTGCTGACCAGACATCTGAAGCCACCTACCGTGGGTTCTGCTCTAATTGCTGCTCAGGGTACTCCGGCTCTGGGCAAGTGGCCATGCTTCCAGTCCTGCCATCCCCGAGCAACGCCTGTCCTCAGGGAGCCCAGGTTGGCCCTACCATCTGCACAGCGGGCAATTATACCCAGGCCCCACAACCACTGGAGATCTTTTTATGGACACACAGGAAACATCACTTGTTGCTTCATAAAAATCACTGCCTTTGGTCAGATTTACTTAGAGCCCGAGTACATTGCAAATGACTCTTACGTGTCCTTGGAGAGTTGGGTTAATTTAGGACAAAATTTTTTCTGTTGTCTCGCTAGTCCCAGCCCCTCAGGATGCCAGTGAGTTTCATAAACATAAAGGGAGGTCACTGCTGGGGACTTGGGACAGGGTGGTAGGGTCGACAGTGATCCCCTCTGTACTAATTAATTCCCACTAGAGCACTGGGTGGGTGACATCGCATCATTCATTCACCCTCCCAATTCATTTGTTCAGGCAGCATCTTTGGCTACCTTTTTTGCAACTCAGAGATGGGGCAGGTCCTAAGCCATGGGGGCATGAGGGCATGTACCCTTACCTGATTTTCTACCAAGGAATTCTTTAACTCTTTAGGCTCCCCTGTACTTTCATGATGGGCTCACTCACTAAGGACCTGGGGCTTTCCACATGGTGCCTCTAGTTGCCACAGTGACCCTGTAGGGGAGGTAGCCTCATATCTGGCACACTGAGGCTTTGAGAGGTTGAGTAACTTGTCCTAGCTGCACAGCCAATGATGGAGGGTATCTAGCCTAGGGCTGCCAGACTTTTTTTGTTTCAGTACTCCCAATTCTGGGGGTGAGGGCAGGAAACTGCTGAGATGTAATAATAAAAGGGACAGATTGTGCCCTGCCAAGCTTCAATGGGCTGTAAGTGGATACATGTATTTAATCCATCCAACAGCCCGCAACCTAGTCCCTGAAGCTATGTAGAACCCCTCCTTTGGTGCGGCACTCTTCCTTGATAACTACCTTGAGAGAGTGAAGCAGGTGAGCCAGGCTGTACTGGGTAGGCAGCTCCCCAGAACTCTTATTAAAACCAGATTCAACTTTAATGCACAGAGGCCCCAAGAAGTCTGCATCTATGATAAGCTTCCCAGACCCATGTTCCTCACTTTTGGACTACCTTTTGAGAAACAAGGATTTAGAGTCTCATTTCTCCAAGAATGGCCTATGGGGCTGTACCTTGAGTTTCTCTGAGCAAGTGGGATTTAGGGGAAAAAAATCATAAATTATACTGGGAAAGGTTGTAGCTGCATTCCCCCTTGGGGTGGTGTGTGTGTGTGTGTGTGTGCTTGTGTGAAAATTTCTGCAGTAAAGGAGTAAAGGAGTCTCACCAGTGACTGTTTCATCCAGCATACTGGAAGATGCAGCCTAGAATGTCATTTCTTTGGAGAACATAACCAGCACCCATGGTCATGTGTGCAGAAACTGTGGTGTAGACAGAAAGTGGTGGTGACAGCAGGTAGCATGACCCCATTGCTTATGTATAGGTGTTCAAGTGGGCCCTGTCTCTGCTGTCCTGAAATACATATTTGTGTATCTGCTTGCCTGTCCCTAAAGTCACTTTTCTACTTAAAGGACGAAGGCAGCGTGAGTGTGGCTATCGCTCCCCTGATCTGTTTAGTACAGCAGGACTCTAAGTGAATCCATCCACGGCACCTATCAGTCAGGTCTCTTTCAGTTACAAGTGACAGAGAATCCAAGTCAAACTAGTTTAAACAGAAAGGGGAACTTACTGGCTGATGTTGTTCTCAGCTGGAGTCCCACTGTTGTGAATCAAGGGGTCCCACCAGCACCAGGCTATTTCCTTTTTGTGACTCTCTCTGGATATTCTCAGGTGGGATGATCTTGACAGGGTTGGGATATGGCATGTGAAGATTTCCATTGAGCTGAAAGAGTAAGCAGTGCTGTTGTGCTCCCTGAAGCCACTTGAGGTTGTTCTGGCCAAAATGAGGACCCTGGACCTGCCAAGAGGCAGATTCTACTGGAGTTTGGTAAAGGGACAAGATGAGTCCCAAAGGCACAAGATGTGCTCCCAACAGTAGAGCAGGGGCTGTCTCCAACTCTGTTGCCTGTCTTTGGATCCTTTCCCCCTAACTGTATTGTCTTGTCTAATCATACTAGGAGAAGATGCAGCTAGCCCTACTGCAACTTGATATGCCAAGGTGGGTTGATATCCATGGGAGGCCTCCCCTTTTCTGAAGAGGAAGGACAGGAGGATGGGGTTACAATAGCTTCTCACCTTACCTAAGACTTACTGAGCTTAAGTGATGGAGGAGCAGCTTACATTGGATGGAATAAACAAGAGGTAAAATAAAAATTAGTTAATTTTTAATTAATTAAAAATATGCCCTACAAAGACTCATATCATAAGATATGCCACACACTTATCCCCAGACACACTGACAGGTTTGTTTGTTTTTTTTGCCAGCCATTGTTTGGAAGCAACTAACGATTACTGTGGGAAGGTGGGTTAAATCTTACTAACTGTGGGAGAGTAGGTTAAAGGGAGATTGATGTTGGTAAAAATTGTCCTTTTACAGTGAATGAAGAAAAAAAATATATCACATTGCTATGGAAGAATTGTCTAGTGTTTCTTGGGTTACACAGCAGGAAAACTAATTCACACCAATTTTATGCACTCAATAGTAAAGAAGTGAGTATGAAAAGTAATGATGATGACAGTTTGGTGCTATCCTACTATGCGCAAGGCTACCTACTAAGCATCTACAACTACAGCATAAGCAGTATGCCCCATTATCTCTTGTCGACAGATGAACAAACCAACCAAGCTTCCAAAAGCCAAGAGGGAGCCTGCTGGTTACAGTCTCGGAAGCCAGTATCAAAACCCATGTCTGTCTGATTCCAGGTTAACCTCACTACATTTGATTTTTCTTTAAGTTTGCATTTGCATGCTAATAAAATAATAGTTAATAACAATAGTAACAGAACTGCATTTAAAAGCATCTCTAATCTTTCTTATTTGTTTCCCAGAGACCTTCTGAGTCAGCAGCCCTGACCACTGTCCCTGTGAGTGGGGGAGGTGGGGTGAGTGGCACATTGATGATCTAGGGGTCTGTTCCGAGCTGGAGCTCCTCATGGGTGCGTGTCTTGACTCCTTGCTGGTGATTGATCACAGTAGGGGGTCTAGGAGGATGAGAACTTCCTACCTCTTCTTTCCTTTCAGGAAGCCCTAGTGGACTTCCGGTCTGATGTGTCTGGCTGGTCAGGACCACTGATAACAGTCTTCTGGCTGGCCTGGGGTAGGATCTGACCTCCAGAGTCTTCTGGACTAGCCTGGTCTGGTTCTCAGGTTTGAGAGAGGAGGTGCCTATCCTCTCCTAGGGGCTCATTACAAGCTTTCCGATGCATCTGGCAGAGCTTCCATAATAGAACTAAGGTCTTGGGACAACAAGGAAGTCCCTGTTTGGGAATTTGAGCATCTTTTCTTGGGGTTTCCTGTTGGACTACCATTCTGGTCAGACCATTGGGATCCCTAAAAGCCACAAAGAAAAATGATATCACTCTCAAGGACCTGGTACCTCCAAGGTCACATGCTGAACTAAGTCAGCTGAAGTGCTGGGGTGGAGAAACTCCTATGGGCTGGGGACAAGGGCTGCTCCTCACAGGGGGATCTCCTCACAGGGGTATCTTCTTTCTTTCCACCTGCCTTAGCACTGCCTCCACAGCACTGAGCTGGAGAACCAAAGAGGTACCTTAGGTCAGAGCAGAGGCACCTGCTTGCTTGGTCCCTGTAGTGTATCAGTGGTGTTAGGTTGGAGTGCCCAGTCTGTGGGTTGGAATCTGGCTGTGTTTCTCTCTAACTTCCCGCTGGGTACAGGGCTGGGATAGAAAGAAAGTGCACAGTGCTGTGGTGGCTTCCTCAGGTGGAACCAGCTGGGGACCCATCTATTCCCTTCCAGTTCAGGGAAGTGCAGGCACATTTGGAGAAAGCTTTCTTTGATGGCAGAAGTTACTTTAGGCAGAATCATGACAGCTCTGAGGCAGCTATATGGTGAATGATGATTCTTTATTGTAGCTTATGTCATGGTGGTCTTAACTCTCCCATGGTCTCCTCATCATCTACTAAATCTCCCCCAAATTCTCTAACTCTGAGGGTGAGGGATTTTTTTTTTTAATGTTTATGTATTACTTCAAGTTACATCTCCATCACAGTCTCCTCCCTCCGGGTCCCACACTCTCCCCCTTCTCCCACCTAACCTACTCTTCTGGTGTGGGGTGCCCCTACATATCAACTCCCCTCAGTTCAGCAGTCATATGAGGGCTAAGAGATTCCTCTTGCAGTGGGGGCCTACATGGCAGTTCCTCTAGGGCAAAGTGTCCCACTAACAGGTAACAAAGTCTATGTTCCTGTTCATTTCAGTCTATTGGATGTAGGATAGTTATCCTGTACTATATGTCTAAAATCCAGTGGGTGAGGGCTTTTTGAACTGTGGGAAGTGGGGAGGGATTTTTTTTGGGGGGTTGTGAATGCATTCTATTGACTGAGATTGAGATGCTGACAATGCTATATTTACATGGGGAAAGGTCCTGGGCACTGGTTACATGACTGAGCTCACCTGTGACTTCCTGTGGGGTTGTTTCTACACGTCACAAGGAAAGTAGCCTCTTGGGGACTGTGTGTGCCCCTGAGGCAGGCAGAAGTAGGGAGAGAGCTTGTCCCATGCCTTCCATTCTCAGGGTGGGGCATAAGGCCCCAATTTTGAGATTCCTGGGGTGTTGAACATGCTCCTATCTTACCCATTCCATGCCAAGTCCTCTGGAGCCACACCTAACAGCCCCTACTGTGAGTGATCTACCTAACCACCTAGGGTGGCTTCTGCCTCCTCCCTAGTCTGTCACCTTACCTAAGACTTACTGAGCTTAAATGATGGAGGAGCAGCTTACATTGGATGGAGTAAACAAGAGGTATTATGAGTCTAGTTATTTGAAGGTTCTGAGGTGTATCAGCTTCAGGCTTGGGTGGATCCAGGGACTCAGATGGTTCAGTCTCTCAGCAACTCATCCTTGGTGTTTATTTTAGAAGGCTCTTCCCCTCTCACTGCCATGAGAAAGCCATCAGCAGCCCCAGGCTCATCTTTAAACCATCCACTGTGATGTGAGACTGGCGTGCATCTCCTGCTGCCATAGAGGGTGATTATATGGAGGTTTCTGTGACTTATCAGCTGGACTGCCCATGGACACAGGACTGTCTTCTCTTCTCCAGACACCACCTTCCACTGGGGCAGGAATCGTAGGATTACTAGAGACTTCCAAACCTCATCCCAGTCCTTCATGTCAGGCCTATGCACTGCACCTGATTGCAAACTGTCCTCCTTCCTTCGTGCTCTGGTGCTCTTTTGTCTCTTCTGATTGGTCATGCCCCAGCACCCCAGCAACCCTTCCTCCACCCAACACCCAGAGCAGCTTTTACAAACCACACATCAAATTCTGCCACTCGTTTGTTTCTTATTGCTCACAAAACAAAACAAAACCCACTGGCCTGATAGTCACGGCCCCTCCCTCCTAGTTTTGGCCTGGGTGAATTCTGATCAACCCATCACTGTGCAGCCACTCTGGGCTTGTTGTTCCTCCAGCACTGGGTACTCAGGACCTTTGCATAGGCTGTGCTCTCTCTGTGGCGATCCTCATTGCCTTTCTCTTGACTTGTCTTGCTTTGTAGGTTTTAGCTGAATGGCCCTTTGTCCTGGGAGCTGGACACACACACATATCTTGTCTCATTTTGTGCTTCTTAGCAACTTGTAGTATGAATGTTCCTGGCTATTTCTACAGCATTCAGCTCTAGACTGAGTGGGGTTATCTGGGAGCTGGGGCAGGGAGAGGGGGATCTGGAAGCCCTGGGCATGGAAAGGCATGACACTTTCCCCAGAGACACAGTGCTTCCCCCTGGCCTGCTCTGATGTCAGCCACATGGTGTCTATCTTCAGGAAGTGAGCCTCTGAATGGTGGGAGCTCTGCCATTTCACCCCCAGGAAAGTGTTTGTGCACATTCATCATAGTTTTGCATGGCTTTCTGGCCCTGCAAATCTGATTTTATGCCTCATAGTTTTGATCAAGTCAAACAAGGAAAGGTAGTCTCTCCTATGTACTTATGGGAAAGTTTGACTCAATACCTTGTGTCACAGGGCTAGGGAAATGCTCTCCTCTGCCGGCTTCTCCCCGTTGCAATTCTTTAGGGATGGCACAGCAGGACCAGCCGCAGCGGGACCAGCCTGGCTTTCCACGAAGACCACTGAAGTCAGTCACTGTGACCCTGAGCCCAGGGGGACTGTCTTCTCAGGCCATCCTAGGTCATGCTGCTTGCTGGGCCCTCCCCATCATTGAATGGTCAGGAGTATTCTTGGTGCTGGTGGTTGAAGGCTTCTAGTATTCATTTAGAAGGTACCTCCCACCCACAGCTGTTCCTGTCCCCTATGTCCCTAGACGTTGGTGACCCATGAGGAGTGGAAACAGCTAGGTCTTCACTCAGGCCTGCTGTGAGTGGCACACGTGTCATGTCTGCCAGGGACTCATCAGTTTTGAGTCTCTGAGACATGTGGGGGCCTGGTACAGCACCAAGGCTGGCTTTGGTTTGTGGTGGCCTGAACCATGGCCTAGAGCATCTCACTCTGGTCTCTGAAGATCTGTAGGGATGAGTATATGTGGAGCCCCTTCTGGGAACCTGGATCTACATGGAAGGACAGGCATACCCTTCCTTACTCTTAGTTTCTTCTATGGTATGTAGGTGCATGAGTGTATGTGCAGGAAGATTTGGAGGTCCCTGACTATGCATACATGTATGCACCTTACCATAGAGACTGTGTGTATGTGAGTGTGCTTACCTAGACATGGAGACTATATGTGTACATGTATGTATGTATGTAAGAGCATGCACACACAAATGTGTGCTTGCATGTGAGTGAGTTTTTGTGTGAATGTGCATATAATTTACATGTGTGCATTCAAGTGTGTGTGTGTGTGCATGCGCGCGCGCATATGGATACATGTGTGTATGTGCATGTGTATGTTCTTAGTAGAGATTTCCTGCTGGAGTATGTCCTTAAGTGGGGTGGAGGTGCTGGGGAGAGGAAGACTCCAGCACCTTGAATTTCAGCATTGCTTTCTACCACCCCTCCTTTACTGGCAGGAGCTGTGGAATGGGAAGGCCCAAGTAGGAGCCTTTCACTCAGCTGCGTATGTTTTATATTAAATGTCAGCTGTTCAATGATTCTGCAGTGCTGCCATTAATATGGAGAAGTTATTACCGAGCCTGGAGCTGGCTCCTTGGGCTCATCCATGAATTTCAATTACAGTGCACATCGACTTCAGGGTGGGTGAGTGGGGTGCATAGCTTGCCACTTGCTGGCAAAGGAAACTCCAGTGTCCAGAACCATGGATATTGAGAGACCAGGCAGGCTCTGCCTGCTCTGACCCGAGCCTAGGCATTTCCATGGGTAACCAGGAAGTATGGTCTTAGTGTGTGGGCTGGAGGCTGCTACAGGATCAGCTGTGCTTAGCAAAGCTGTGCAGCCTGGCAGAGGCTACAACACTGTGAAACTCAGTTGGTCACATTGCAAAATGGGACTCCATCAAAACCTCCCTGGGTGTTGGAAGATGGGTGGACTGTAATCATGCACTCCAGGCTCAGGGTTCAAGGGTGTTGTTCATTTCTTTGAATCTCACTGTGTAGCTCTATTGGGACTAGAATGTTGTTGTGTATATCAGACAAGACTCAAGCTTGCAGCAGTGCTCCTGCCTCTCAGATACTGGGATTACTAGAGTCTGCCACTACCATCAGCTGCAATGTGGTACCTTAATCATGCTCTACCCATGAGTTCTCATTGGTATCCTCATCAGGGTGAATGGAGCATTTCTTCTGCCTTGAGCCTTTTGACAAGAGTCATGGCAAGCAACTGTAGTCTGGCTTTATTTACTTCTGAGTGTCTTCTACTCTTAGAGAAAGAAAGATGGTTGTGACCATCAATAGCCACCTGGCCAATGACAGAGATATGCAGTCTGCTACACTGCAACTTTTTCTGAAGACATTTTGAGTGGCAAGGGGTCTCAACACAGAAAAGTGTTAACCCCACAGGTGCCCAGTCAAAATGATGGTGGTATGAGCCATCAATGCTGAGTTGGTGTATGCTAAGCAATGCTATCATCTATGGTGGCTCACTGGTTTTGTCATGACTTTAGAGGAAGTGTATGTGAAAAATGTGCCTTAAAAACCTTTCTTCTTATCGGTCTACAAATGTGGTTTGCTTTTGGCAATGATGATGACGGTTGTAATGATGACAGTGGTGGTAATGGTGATGATTGTGGTGACGGTGATAGTGGTAGTGGTGATGATTGGGATGATGTCAACAGGGATGATAGTGATGATGGGGATGTGAGATTGGGGGATGATAGTGATCCTGATGCTGATGGTAGTGGTTAGGATGATAGTGATGGTAGTGATGGAGAATCGAGTTGGATGATGGTGATGATGATGGAAGTTATAGGGCTGATAGAGATAGGACTAGGGGCTGTTGGGGTTATGGAGGTGATGACAATGATGATAGTGATGGGGATGGGGACTGATAGTGGTAATGACAATGGTGGTTGTAATGGGGATAGGGATGATGGGGGTGAGGATAATGCTGCTGATGGTGACAATAGGGATGTTAGTGATGGGCATTATGGTGATGATAAGAAACAACTAATGACTCCAAGGCCCTGGGAGCTGACATACAGATTTTACACACAGGACAGGCAGCAGCAGGGACTAGACTGTTTGAGCTAGAGGGTCTGTCTCTAGACAGCTCTATGAACAGGATTCATCTTTGAACTTGGGTACTTCTTTTTTGAAAACACACCATAGGAAAAAATGTGTGTGTTGATGTTTTATGGAAGTTTGTTCAAGTTTCAGTAGTGGCCAGCATGGTTGTCACAGAGCTTCTGGATGCATAATAAAAAGAGAGCTGGGAACACATGGCACTTGTAGATAGTTGTGTACCATGTGTAGGTAAGGATCTGTTCCAAGAGCAATGTCACCAGGCAATTTGGTAGTGAAAGCACCGTATGCTAAGCTAGCTGTGACAGCACTAGGCCCCATAATCTTATGGGGTCACTGTTGTATATGTGGTCTGTCACTGGCTAAAATAGCATGGCATGGCATGTGACACACATTGGATGTGTGCACACTGTTGTGAGTGACCATGGAGGGCGGAGATTGATGGCAGTTCTTCTGTAACTCTCCATCATAGTTTTTGAGATAGGGTGCCTCACAGAACCCGGGACTTGTTGCTCACTGATGCAGCTGCACTGGTTGGCCAGAGAGCCCCAGGGATCCACTTGTCTCCTCCTCTGCAGTGCTGGGCCCACAGGTGCATGCTGCCTTACCTGTCTTTTTAAAAATGGGTACTGGGGATCCAAACTCAGGTTGTGCAGCAAGCACATTACCAATCACATCGTCTTCCCAGACTCTCTGCCCAGTATTGGTTTTTAAATGGACTTCACCACAAACACCAGTTGGTTATAAAGAAAACCTCAAGTTAAACAATACTGCAGATAAATTCCAAATTTTTTTTTACCCCTGGTTGTCTGTTCTTATAACAATACTAAGCAATACTAATTATTACAGCTTCAGATATCTAAGGGATTAGTGCTTGGATGCTACAGTGTCCAAAACAAAAGCAACAGGCCACATGAGGTTCCTGAACATTTGAAATGTCATTTGTCTGGACACAGAGGCACCACGCATGTAAAATACAATACAAACTGGATTTCCAAGACTTAGCATTCTTTCTGCCCCCACAAAAAGTAAAACATTTCACAGATTTTCAGTGTGTGTGTATGTGTGTGGTGTTGAGAGTTGAATCAAGGGCTTTGTGTATGCCAGGCAAGTACTCTGTCATTGAGTTATAACCGTTTCCCATAGATAGACTTTTTAAACATTTTTTTTTTATTTTTTTTATTTTTTATTTTTTTTGGTTTTTCGAGACAGGGTTTCTCTGAATATCTCTGGCTGTCCTGGACTCGCTTTGTAGACCAGGCTGGCCTCGAACTCACAAAGATCCGCCTGCCTCTGCCTCCCAAGTGCTGGGATTAAAGGCGTGCGCCACCACCGCCCGGCCCATAGATAGACTTAATGTATAGATTATCATTTCAAATAATAATTTTTGAATATACTGGGTTAAACAAAATCTATCCTAGACATAAATTTCATTCGTGTTGTTTTCTTTTCCTTTGTGGGGGGGCCTGTCAGAGGTAGTTCAGTGAACAAAGTGCTTGCCATGTGAGGACCTGAGTTCAAAAGTCCAGTTCCCAGGTAGAAAGCCAGACTTAGAGGGACATGCCATGCTCAGAACCAGGAGGATCCTTGGGGCTTGCTGAATAATCAGAATAGCTGAACTGGTGAGCTCCAGGTTCAGTGAGAGACACTTCCAAAAAAGAAAGAAAGAAAGAAAGAAAAAGGTGGGGAGCAATCATCATGCCTGGCGTGGGTCTCTGGCCTCTACATCCACGTGCAAGCATCAGAACACACACACACACACACACACACACACACACACACACACACACACACACAGAGAGAGAGAGAGAGAGAGAGAGAGAGAGAGAGAGACAGAGCGAGCTATGAAGCTTCAGGAACATGTGGCTGGGTTCTTCGCCTTGACTGGTCACATCTGTTTATTTTTTCCAGTGAATTTCAGAATTGTTTTGTCAGGTTTAACAATCCCTTGTGAATTTGATTGACAATAAATTAAACTCAAAAACTAATTAAAGGAGGAATTGACATAATCTGTCGTATTTGCTGGGAACACAGTGTGTCCTTCGTTCATGCAATTCTGTCTTCTAGTTGCTTAGTAAAGCATCATACATTTTTGCATGAAGTTCATCCAAAATTTTAAAAATCAGGGTTATTTCAAGGATTTTTGTTCTCTTTCCACCCTTGCAAATTGAAATTTTTCCCTCCATTGTTGCTTTTTATATACTTATCTTTCATCATGCGGCTTGATGCATTGATTCTAGCTGATCTCTGGGGACTCCCTCAGGTTTCTAGGTACGCAGTTGTACTGCCTAGAAACAACAACGATTTTAGAATCTCATTTCCAGTCTGCACTGTCTAGAACCTTCAGTGATGTTAAGCAGCGGCTTGGAGCATCCTCCTTTGTGCCTGACTATTGGGAACGCCACTGGTGGTTCTCTGCTTAATGTAATGCGTGCTTGAGGATTAAGATGGATTTCGTGTGAAGGCAATACCCACTGAATTCCAGTTTTCTAAGATTCCATTTTTTATCAGCAAAGAAGCAGAAATTGAGATAAAAAGTCTTAGCACACTGTCCCCCAAGCCAGTGATGTTGCAGTTATGAATTGTTGTGGGTGGGTGGTCTGAGCCTGGGGGTTTCTTCCAGTTCACAGTTGTCTACTCTGCTGGCCTGGAATTCCAGCCCAGTTCCATTCACAGCAATTGAACCCACTCATAAGAAGCCTTTGTGGGGAGTTGGGGATACTTTTCCAAGACATGTGGAGTAGGCATCTTCCAGCCTTGTGGCTTCTGATAGGATATGGCCATTGTCTTCTTGACTGAGTAAGTAGTCTGCCCTCCTCTCTGGAGTACCTACCCACTGCAGCCCTCCATACAGAAGTCTGCCCTAGTTCTAACCTGCTTATATGCAGTGTATGTAGCCTCTGCCTTCCCAGGCCACTGACACCATCTTTCACAAGTTTCCAGAATAGATTCCCCATGCCCCCCAAGACAGTTCCTTGGTGCTGGAAATCTGTGAACAGTCCTGCAAAGAGTAAAATTGTTTCCTCATTGGGGGTTCTGTCTGCTTGCTTATGAGTGGTATGGAATTTGGGAGGCTTTGAACAATACCTTGTCTAGGCTGCACACTGAGGTCCTAGGGTCTGTATTTTGCCACAAGCTACATCGAACCAGGGAAAAGCAATAGGGTGAAGGTCTGGAAGGAACCAAAGTGGAAGCCTGGCTTCTCTCTTGTTTGTGATTCTATTTCTCCATTTTCCAGGCTGTGTGCCTTTGGTGGTTTGAGTGAGATGTTCCTCCTTAGTCTCAGGCATTTGAATACTTGGTTCCCAGTTGGTGGTACTGTTTGGGCAGGTTTCAGAGGTGTGGCCTTGCTAAAGGAAACATGTCACTGGATGCATGATTTGAGGTTTCAAAGCCTCTTGTTACGAAGACACCTTCTCTGCTTTGTGGTTGGTGGGTCTAGAGGTGAGTCCTCAGCTTCTGGCTCTGGCCACCAAACCTCCACGTCACTACCTTGAACTCTAATCCTCAGGAGCTGTAAGCCCAAATAAAGTCATCTACAAGTCACCTTACCACAGCAATAGAAGAGTAATGAATACACCACCTCTTGTTCTTGAGGAACAAAGGGGAGCAAGGTTGGCTGGCCTCGTTGAGAATGTGAACAGGAGCATCACAGGTGGATTGGGAGGAAAGCAAATGACCTAGAGGGGCACTTGGGTCCCTTACCTGGAAATTCTGAGCCCCTGGCAAGGGAGGCATTTTCAGTGACATGGTTGTCTCCAAGGCTGTGTGAAGTTGAGAGGAACTAACAGGTGACAGGAGGTGGGGCAGTGATTGGTGCTTTGTGCTGGCTAGTCATATCCAGGGCTCCCGGAAATCCCTGGGTACTGAGTATGGACCCTAGAATGCTAACTGTGGTTGTGGTGTTGTCCTTTCCTCTGCCTCCAGGTCCCCAGGCCCTATGAGGCTCCCTCCCTTCTCTGAACTCAAGAGTTGGCACATTCCACTAGTCTGAACTTAATAGTTATGATCAGAAGTCTGGATCTCAAGGCAGCATGGATCTGTCCCAGGCTATGCTTGTGAGGGAATGCACATGCATTTGTTCTTTATCCTGGTTCGTGACTCAGAACTCTGTAATTTCTGGAGTGATAAGGGCTGACGGGAGCATCTTTCATTATAATTATCCTAAGACCTGGTCTTAGTGCTCTGGTTTTCCCACAGGATAGCTTTAAGTGGCTTGGAATCAGCAGAGGGATAAGAATGCTATTTGTCTTCTAGCGAGATGTCTGGTGGCTGACCACCTCACATAGCTTTGGATGGGGGAGCTGGTTGTGATTAGGGGGTTGTTGCTTTTAGTTCCACTCTGGTACTGTGACTCCTTTGTGGGGCTCGTCAAGCTTCCTGGGGTGGGTGGCATGGATGGAAGCTTCTCTCCCCTTCTAATATCTGGCTGGGTGACAGTAAGTGAAATATTTTCCTGAGTCCTGTGACCCCTTCTAGCAACCTAATCAACGTGAGCTGTCACAGGAAGCCCTCCCTGGCTTAGAGCAGCTGGTTCTGGGTGGCGCTCTGTGGCCCCACAGCTTCCACAGCCTGCACTAGCATCCAAACGCATCAGTCTTGCAGGACCCGAGCCCTGAGTAGTTAAGCTCAGTCCTGACCCCATGTGCACTCAGAGTTGTAGAGGATCCATGGGGGATAGCCACACAGTGAGGGTCAGAGCTCTGTGAGTAAAAGCAGGTCATGGGAGAGATGCACACAGCCTGGGGCTGTGACAGAGGGAGGTGGTCCAAGGCCAGCCCCAGATGCTGCAGGACAAACAAATCTCTGTGTGTGTATGGGGTGGAGTAAGGGGGATATGAGGAGACGGGTACTGTGTCCTAGCTCTCAGCCTTCTCTCCCTTTCTTCCTCCGTTCTTTTGCTCTCTTCCTGTTCCTCCTCTCCTTTCTTTCTCTTATTCCTTCTCATTTCTCCTTTCCTCTCTACCCACCCTCATCCCTCCCTGCTTTCTCTCCCCCCTTTTCCATCTTCCTTCTCCCATTCTTCCTTTCTTAGTTTCCTTCATTATCAGGATTGGGGGTGGGACACCCTTTGGAGGTGGGGGGCCTCCATCATAGGCTAGTCACTCCTGCCCTAGTCTATACTTACACCTTCTTGTATACACACCAGCTCCAGGAGCCCCCATCCTCCTGTCTTGGGTCCCCAGTGCTCATGGGTACTGCAAGGAGTAATCTCTATGGGCTGAGCAGGAATCAGGTTGGGAAAAGAGGAATGACCCACCAGAATCACAGAGCCTGTTTTCCCTCCTCCACAACTGAAACAAGAAAGAACCTTATTCCTCCTCCGGGGTGCATAGCACCCCTACCACCCACAGGAGCTGGGTTAGTTGCTGTTCAGGTGTGGTGGCTGGTGTTTGCAACATGACCCAAATTTAGGCTTACCTGGGAGGAGAGAATCTTAGTTGAGAAAATGCCTCCTTAAGATTGGCCTGCAGACAAATATGCAGGGGCATTTTCTTGATTAATGATTGATCAAAGGAGGCCCAGCTTACTTCGGGCAGTGGCATCCCTGGGGAGGTAGTCCTAGGTTGTATAAGAAAAGAAACTGAGTAAACGAGGCAAGGAGCAAGCCAGTAAGCAGCCCTACTCCACGGCTTCTGCTTCAGTTTCTGCCTCCAGGTTCTTGCCTTGGCTTCCCTCAGTGGACCATGGCCCAGGATATGTAAGCCAAATACATCCTCTCCTCCTCAGGTTGCTTTTGGTCCTGGTGTTTATCACAGCAATAGAAACCTAACTCAGACACTGGGGTTTCCCCAGTTCTCTTCTCGGCCAGCCAGACACTTTATTCTTGGTGTACCGCATAGAAAACAAGTCAAGACCACATCCATTCCTTGTTGTCCTGGCTCTCACCTCGTTGGGTGGCGTGGCCTGTGGTTGTTATCTCTCCTGTGGGAGCAGGGGAATAATAGGCCCTCCAGACTGCTGAGTTCTCATCTGGGACAAATACCTGGCATTTCTCCAATTTCAAAGTCACCAAAGTTGTTGCATTTTTCTCTCTGGAGTGTCTACAAGAGCTAAAGCTAAGGGTAGTCCCAGAGTAGGGTGTGAGTGGGCTGCTGGCCATACTTGTGGGTAGCTTGGGCCTTGATTTGTAGCCTCTCATGGCTGAAATGGATACTCCAGGACTGGGCTTGTCAGAGGTGGGAGATGCTTGCTCCTTGATATTGGGCTTTACTGCTGGGCCTGTGGCCTCACAGCCTTCCTTTAGGTCATCTGGGTTCCTGTGGACCTGCAGAGGTTGCTGAGGCTGTGCTAGCCTGGAACCATTGGCCCTGGGTACAGAATCTGGTTGATGGTGTGGGCTAGGAAGGCCTAATTATTGATGAACCAGGTGTTTCTGTGACACCAGTGGCTGCTGTCTTGTATCTTCCCTCCTTTGACACTGATGGATCCTCCTCAGCCTCGATCCTTTGCTGACCTGAGTGGATTTGTATTTATCGAATTTCCCTTGCAGCTTCCACTGCGCGTGGCCAGTTCCAATGGTTTTTCCTATTTATTACCTCCATTGCCTTGGTGTGGGAGTGACCTGGCTCTCACACACCTGTTCTAGGCTTGCTCCTCTACATTCCTCTTTTCTTTCTTCTTCTTTTAAAAGTTGTCTTGTTTTTAATGGTGTGTATGTGTGTCTCTGTGTACATGAGTACAGTGTCTTCAGAGGCCAAAGGTGTCAGATCTCCCTGGAGTTACAGGCAGTCATAAGCTACCCAACATGGGTCCTTAGCAAGAACAGTATATGCTCTTAACCATGGACCCATCTCTCCAGAGTCCACCCCACTTCCTTTTCTTTTTTCTCTTCTTTGAGATGGTTCACACAGCCCAGGTTGGCCTTGAACTCCCTAGGTAGCTCAAGATAGCCTTGAATTCCTGATCTTCTTGGCATTACCTTTCAAGAGCTGGGAGATTGTAGGCATGTATCACCATGCCTAAGCTTCCATTTACTACCTTAAAAACCATAACCCTTTAATTCAAACTAAGTACATTTCATGTACTATGTTTGGGTTGGCTTTAAGTAGTTTTTTTTTTTTTTCTGACTTGCCAACGTTGCTATCTCAGCACCACTTGCTGACCACTGTCTTGGGATGGATACTCCACCATCCATGAGGTTCTAGGAGGCAATTACTTTGTTTTTGGTCTCATTTTTCTTTTCTTTTATACACTAGCTCTGGGCTTTTTAATTACTGTTGCTTAAAGATGTGTTCAAATGCCTGAAGGGCAAATGTCACCATCAGGGCTTAAAAGCTGTTTTGGTTGTTTTAGCTTGGTCTCCAAATGGATTTTGAGTTTATTTTCTCATGACCTTACACAATAAACTGAGTAGACCTTGAGTTGGGGTGCTAATGCATGGCTACAGTTGTACCCAACATGCAATGGGGCCTCGGCAAAGTGACATCTTCATGGTGTTTAATTTCCTAAGGGAAATTAGAATGTTGTCTCAAATGTCTCTCACTGCCTCCCAATGGGAAAGAGTTTTAGAATTTTATTGGCATGGAATAAGGATCTTTTCCATTGTGTTTTATAGCAGCTTAATATGGATATTTAAGAACACTTCAAATTTATAATTCACACATGACGTTTTACTCTGACCATGTGGGACCTGCTTGTTTCAGACAAATGACACTCTTCACTTAGACAACTTCGTTCCCAATGACCCCGAGCTCAAAATGATCCATCAGTACAAAGGACACATGCATTGTGGAACTTAGTTACATACTCAGCAACCAAGGCTGAAGTGACGACTCCAAGATCCCCATAATTGCAGTTCTTAGAATGAGGTCCCCCAAACCCACTTTGCTTTTCATCATCTGCATTCAGTGACTTTTCCCTTTCCCCTTTAAGCCAAACAGTCCTCTCTTATTATAAAAGGACAAACATGAAACAGAGAATCATTTTTAAAAATCCCTTTAAAATAAATTCCTTCTTTGGCTGCTTCCCATGTCTGCATTCCTAGATCTACAAGAACTCCATTTATTTCACTTCTGGATATTTTCAGGAACTTCTCTGTGTTGTTCTCCTTTTGTGGTTGGGAGTGGTTTTTTTTTGAGGGTGGCTAAGTGTGCTATCACCTGCAAATTGTAATATTTTGGGCTCTTCTTTTTTCTATGGTTATTCATTTCATGTCTTATTACATTGGAGTGCAAAAGGAATGGCAGTCATTTTGCATGAGAACGTTTGCCATGGCCTCAGAGTATCCAGCCCAACATGTAAGGGAGCTGCCATCTGGGCCCTGTGTCCCATTGTGAATTTCCTGTGGGGATCGGATTGGTGAAGCGCTCTTGGGAAAAGCCGATGTGACAACTTGGGATACATGTGGACCCAAGGAGTTGCTGCCTTGCCTCATACTGATGACATAATTTTCTAAACTCTAGTGTTCCCATCATGGCGGGCAGAGCTTGCAAATTGGAACTGATATGCTCTGTGTCCATCCACCTGCTGCTTTGGGCGTCTCAGTGTTTGACTGAGTTGCTTGTGATGTCCTAGATTTCCAATGTCTTGAGAGTCTGGGAGATCTTCTGGGCTTGTGTCCCTGGGGTTGGAAGTGAGCAGAGATGGAGTCCTCCAGAAGGACCCGCTGGCTCCTGGCACTGCAGTCTCCTCTGCTCCTTGTACTCACGCCGACTTCTGCACTCATTCCCTGCTCAGTTCCGGGGGTAAGCACCTGAGGTTTTTCTCTTACATTGAGATAGGTGCCACGTATCTTTTAGAGCTGAGGTTCCTCACTGTCCCCTCCCTCTATCCTGCCCAAGATTTCAGCCTATGGACTGTCAGCTCCTGCAAGCCTCTGTGGGCTGAAGTCAGCTGTGGGCCCTGCTGTATTGCATATGCTTGATTCTGGCTCCTTCCCTCACCGGTGGACATGCATGTGTCATCTGTGAAAGGTAAAAGTTGAGCACAAACTGCTGTGGTGTGCTTCGAATAGAGATTTGGTGAGGTAAGGCCCACAGCTAGCACTCACTAGCCAACAGCCTTTGTCACCGCAAGGTAATATTTTCCTCGCGGCCGCTGGGAGAGGGAACAAAGTGTGAAAGTGGTTGGAAGCATACAGAACGCAGCAAGGATATTAATCACTTTGGAGGGCTTTATGGGCAGGGCTTGGGCTGAGTGTGGGCTGAGGAGACAGGGCTGGGGGAGGGGCACAGCTAGTAGAGAGAGGATGCTGTCCCTGCCCCAGACCATAATCGGCCTGGGACTCACTGCCAGCTGAGGCCATGACTCTTCTGAAATGGAATTCCCGGGTCAGAGTAAGGAGAACAGATGTTTACTGGAAGACGCCAAGGGCGGCTGACATCATCCAGGGCCCTCAGGATGTGGAAAGAGGCCGGGGTCCTCCATCCCTCCCTGCCAAGGAGCATTCCTGGGGCCAGGGCCAGGGCTGGGGGTGGACATACAAGCAGATGCAGGCGTCACGCTTTAGTCCCCTCCCCCACCTGAACATAATTAGTCAAGATGTGGAAACGATTTTCATCTTGGAAAGAGAGAAGAGCGGCTGGCCGACAGACTCCTTGGTGCGGACTGGTCCTTTGAAGAACTGCCGCAGCGGGATTTGTGGCTGGCTAGCTGTCTGGAGTCCCTGGCTGGGGATGGTGACAAATATGTCCCTCTCCCCCCTTCCTTGGACACAGTCCATCCTTTAATTTCTACTTTGGGGATGGGTCTGGAGGAGGGGTTGGTTTGCCCTTTCTATTACACCCCTGTAGCTTCTCCGTCATCGAAAGCTGTCCCCAGGCCCAGATTACTGTGACAACAAGCAACAGAAAACCTAGTGCAAATTGGCTCAGGCCAAAGGCCTCCTCCATCTTGAATCACTTTGCCTCCTCCACTGTGTGTCCTCTGCCTCAACACCTCACCTGTGCCGCTTGGCACCAGCTTGGCCACCAGAGCACAGAGAGGCTGGCCTTTTCTTTGAGGCTGCACTTAGACTTTGAGGCTGGTTCTCATGGGTTCAGTTTGGGTCATGGACAGAGGTTTGAGCACAACATTGTGGCAGAGTCAGGGAGGAAAGCTTTGATTGGTCATGCAGGTCACATGACTAGTCTGGGTGGAGTTTACCATCTGAACCTCTGGGAATTGAGGTGGGAAGGCTCGGTTGGGGGGGCGTGGCCTGTGATGGTGGAGATCCTACCTCCTTTTGGGTATCCAGGATCTCTACTTCTCCCCTTCAGCGCTCCTTCCCTCCTTCTCCCACTCTGGCCCACAGGAGGAGAACATACAGTCCTGTATGGTGTGCAGTTTGTGGGCTGAGGCTAGACGACCGGGCCACTACTCCATTATTTTCTGTCCTGTGCATCCTCTGTCTTTTTAATACGTGCGTGTGTGCGTGCGTGTGTGCGTGTGTGTGTGGGCATGTGTGTGTGTGTGTGTGTGTGTGTGTGTATGAGGAAACCATGCATGTGCCATTCTTCAAGCTCTGCCCACATTTGTGGGGAGAGGGAGCAGAGATTCTCTTTGTGGCCCAGAAGTTAAGATCATTTCTAACCAACAGTGAGCGGTCCGGAACCACCCATCTCCGCCTCCACAATGCTGAGGTTACAGCCCACCCCATCACCAGTAACTTTTTTCACGTGGGTTTTAGGGGATTGGACTCAGGTCCTCATGCTTGCAAGGCAAGCACTTTATCAATCTTAGATGGCCCGTGCTTCTATGTGCCAGGGCACCAGGAGGTCAAGTCTAGGGACCAACCAACCTAGACCATCTAGGTGTGTGGATGTGAAGTCTGAAGGATCCCTTAAGGACACATTTCTTACAACACGTCCTGTCACTGAGCCCAAGCATTGCTGTCTTTTAAGTTGTGCTGAAACATAATTTAGGTTGCATCTGCCGCAGGTGGCCGGAGGCAGTGTTGCACAGCTGTGGTTGTGGCTGTGCTGGGCATAGGCACTGCTGACTGCCGGGGCTGGCTGTCTCCAGCCTCTTCTCCCAGTATGGCTAAGGGTTCTCCAGGAAGCTTCCTGAGCCAGTAATACAAGTCTGGCCCCCGGAGAGCGTGATGGGTGCTGTGGCCCATGGTAGGACCTAGTATTTAGGTGAAAGTATGGGCCACTGTGATGATGACAGACACCAGCTAGCCTTTCCTTTCCAAGTTCTTACTTGGGGAAAGTGGGGGGCCTGGGCCCTCTCAACAGCTGGGGACCCCTCCCACTGTCTTCCCTTCTTTGTGCCAGGCCATTTCCCTTCACAGCTACTTAGGAGGGAAGGCAGCCAAAGAAAACCTGTTAGCAGGGGATGCGTGTGTGCTGAGGGCAGCTGATGGATTTTAGTCAGACACAGACCCAGCTCTCTGCCACCACCGCTGGCCTGTGCTTGCCTCTGGAGGGCACCAGGGTTCTGTCACTTCCTGAGCAACCCCTGGAAGCCTTGGTGCTACTCAGTTTTGCAGAGTAGGTTTTGACCCAGAGGTATGTTGAGCACAGAAGCCTCAGGTCTCAAGTCCCAGTCTCTAGCCCCAGGTAGGCATGGGGTTCTGAACATCTAGGCTAGGAGATCAGCTTGCTGCGCATATCTCCTTGGGGACCCCTGCAGCGCAGTTTGTTCCCAGCTTTTGGATAAGATACCAGCTTCTTCTGGAATTCTTGATAACCTTGGCCACCCCTCCCCCTAGAAGGAACCACAGCCCAGGAACACTGCCTTTGAGTTCTCCTCTGCCATCCTTGGACTACTCCAGGCCTGGCCTGTCCCTCCTCCCAATGCCCAGGAGCTGCCAAGGTCTTTGTGCTCTCCCTCCTGTCCTGCTTCTTGGATTTCAGAGGGAGCCAGAGGCTTCCCTGATGCTGTAGCTGGCGGGGGCCTTGCCTAGCAGTTCTAGAATTTGGCTCCCAGCCTCCTCGTGTCTCCTGGGTGTCTTATGTGGCAATGCGGCTCTATTTCAGGGTCTGCGGGAGCACCCGGCATTGTCTCAGGGTTTGTACTCAATGGAGAAGGTGGCTCACAGACTACTTCATGGTCCTGGGTAGTGGAGGGAAAATTGGATCAGGACTCCTGTGTGACTTTGGGCAGATTCCAATACCTCTCTGAGCCTGAGGTTGCCACCCAGGACTAATACAAAGAAGCTATGGGTGGGTGTTACCCATGCATCAAGCTGCCACCCCACCCCATGCTGGATCCCTGCACATCCTGGGACCCCAGTGGATTTGTCCTGGGGTGGCTTTACAATGGCTTGCAATGTTATGTCTTTCTTAAATTATGAAATGTCTTAAATGCCTTTGTAAAAAAATAAAAAGCATAGGAATAGCAAAAGGAGTGAATTGAAATTTCATCACTTACATTTTAGTATGTAACTCCAGCATCTTGCATGCTTGTGCTAATACTCTTATAGTAAAGGGTCATGTCATACATTTTCTTTGAGATTGTTTTATCTATCTATCTATCTATCTATCTATCTATCTATCTATCTATCTATCTATCTATCATGTATTTAACTGGCATGAAACATCCAATGTTCTCTTACCAGCATAATCAACTTGGGATATATGCAGAGATCAGGGCCCCCAACTTCTACAAATTCATGGGCCCAAGGATAATGCAGAAGTTGTAGGTGGGGATGAAGGCAAAGGAGAAGAGAAGCTTGGAGAGGGTGTGTGGCTGGAGCTACAGTTGAGAGCATTCCAGGAAGAGGGCTGAGGGTGTTAGAAGGGAAAGGGTGACAGAAAAGACACTCCTTTGTCCCTACCATGTGGGGAGATAACAGACCAGTGTTTCTCAACTAGTGGGTTATAACCACTCTGGAGTGGGGAACAACCTTTTTACAGGGTTGCCTGAGATCATTGGAAAATACAGATATTTACATTATGGTTAATAACAATAGAAAAAATGACAGTTGTGACATAGCAACAGAAATAATTTTATGGTTGAGGGTCACCACAGTATAAGAAACTGTATTAAAGGGTCACAGCATCAGGAGGGCTGAGAGCTGCCACAGCACATGAAGAAGCGGAGTCTTACAAGAGAGGCCCAGGAGCTGGTGAGATGGCTCAGTGGTTAAGAACACTGACTGCTCTTCCAGAGGACTGGGGTTCAATTCCCAGCACCCACATGGCAGCTCACAACTGTCTGTTACTTTGATTCCAGGGGTCTTTCATACATACACACATACAGGCAAAACACCAATGTACATTAAAAAAAAGGTTTAAAAAAAAAGAGAGAAGAAACCCAGTTCTGCACTGTGGAATGCAGAACTTGGAGTTGGGGCAGGGAGGGTCAGTGAATCAGGATTGCAGGGTGCATGGGGTCCCTCAGCAAAGAAGGGGCTTTGAGGACTTCAGGTTAGGAGCTAATGGGAGACAGTGTTTCTAGACTGACAAGGGAAGGTGCCAGAAAGAGGCAAAGAAGTGGAGGAGAGAGGCACCCTGTGACCACAAATGCTGCAGAGGGAGATGTCAGATTGGAGGGAATTTGTACTCCTTGGAAGGATACTGATGTGTGCACTTGTATGCATTTGTGCATAAACTCGGTCACAATGCAAAAGAGATTTTAGGTGGTTTGAGTTTAGACCAAGAAAAAGACATCAGGAGAAAAAGAGTTTGAAGCTATGAAAAAGAAAAGATATGTTTGCCAGGCATTATTTCCCAACTACCAGAAATCCAGGTAAAGTTGACTTAAACAAAAAAAGAATTTATTGGTTAATAGAAGAAGGAGAAGGAGGAGGAGGAGGAGGAGGAGGAGGAGGAGGAGGAGGAGAAGGAGAAGAAGAAGAAGGAGAAGAAGAAGAAGAAGAAGAAGAAGAAGAAGAAGAAGAAGAAGAAGAAGAAGAAGAAGAAGAAGAAGAAGAAGAA
>CAJQZJ010032020.1:1128202-1193448 GCA_907164525.1 Lophiomys imhausi
AAGAAGAAGAAGAAGAAGAAGAAGAAGAAGAAGAAGAAGAAGAAGAAAAGAGTACTGGAGAGATGGCTTAGCAGTTAAGAACACATACTGCCTTTGCAGGAGATGAGTTTAGTTCCCAGCATCCATGTCAGATGATTCACAACCACCTAACTCCTGTGGATCTGACTCCCTCTTCTGACTGTTTTAGGCACCTGCATTCATGCACACACACACACACACACACACACACACACACAGATAAAAATAGAAATAAAATCACCTTGAAAATAATAAAAGAGCCGGGCGGTGGTGGCGCACGCCTTTAATCCCAGCACTTGGGAGGCAGAGGCAGGCGGATCTTTGTGAGTTCGAGGCCAGCCTGGTCTACAAAGCGAGTCCAGGACAGCCAGAGATATTCAGAGAAACCCTGTCTCGAAAAACCAAAAAAAAAAAAAAAATAATAAAAGAAAAGAGCTCAAAGCCTTCTAGTTCCAGGCACGGCAGGATCAAGAAGTTTAAATACATCTCCAGTCTCTTCTCTTTCATTTTCTCCAAGTCTTGGCTCAGTGAGTGAGAGAGCAATGGCTCAGCCAGTCACTCCACATTCCCACAGTTTTGCTGTCAGAGGAAACAGCTTTTCCAACAACATCAGTAATAGTTCCTGGATGTAATGAACTAATGTCTTGATCTGTTTTGTGTTATTGTAAGAAGACACTGGAGACTAAATGATTTATTTAAAAAAAAAAGAAATTTATTTGGTTTCTTAGTTCTGGAGACCCAAGAAATCTAAGATCAGATGGCTGCATCTGGGAGTCTTTTTGCTGCTTCAGCTCACTGTGGAGAGTGGAAGGACAAACAGAAGCTGACACTTCCTAACCTATGCTCTGACCCTGTCCCCAGGCCCACGTCCCAGCACCTTCCAGCGAGGTGGGCACGTGAGCTCAGCTTCAGCTGCAGGCTGTGGAGTATGTATTCAAATCCTAACAACCTATTTGTGCTTGCTGTAATTGAATCTCAGCCAATCTGCTTGGCTTGGGCAGGGGTAGGGCTCCTTCCTATCTGTGACAGAGGTGTGGAAAGGTGGTTCCTAAGGCCTCAGAAGGAGGGCTGGGTTCCAGGCAGGCTCATGGCTACTGAAGAAGAGGCTAGGGCAGGGATCAGAACCTGGGTGTCCTGAGAGGGAGGGTGGGGAGAGGAGCAGAGATAGATGGTGCAGGAAAGCCTTTCGTACCTGCCCTCCAAGGCTGGGCAGGGTGGTGAGGTAGCTGGCCAGCTCTTATGGGAGTTGGCTAACTCTAGAAGCAGTCAGAGTAGGGAAGGTGGTTGATAACTGCTGCCCCAGAGCCGTTAGACTAGGAAGCAAGATACAAAAAAAAAAAAAAAAAGAAAGAAAGAAAGAGAGAAAAAAGAGAGTCCTGGGGCCATCTAGGCCAGGACTTCTCATCTGCGGTGGGCTAGAAGCATGGCAGGGGACAAATGAATGGGTGTGGACACCAAGACCCTCAGTGGGAGCAATGGGGAAACAGGCAGTCTAGTATCAGATAGGCTTTGTGTGACATGTGGCTGAAAAGAGGGCCACAGGCTGGCCTCGGCAGAGGATGGGAGTTCTGTTCTACTGGGTGAGTGTGGGCAGAGGAGGGAGGAGACCATAACCAAGATATCAAATAAACATCCATTTAGATAATGGTAAGAGCTGGGGCAAAATGCCCACAGGTGATGAAGCCACACACAGCTGACAGTGGCTGTGCGAGTGTGTACCTGTGCGTGGATGACGTATGTGCTGCCGTGAGCAATGCACTGTGTACAATAGGTGCCAGCACACAAATATGAGGCAGGTATATGAGGCAGTATGTGAGTACTTGAGCAACATGGAGGCAGTCCACTTGAGTGTACACAGTGTGGCTAGGCACAGCCACCTGACGTAGGCTCCTAACTGAGATCCATCCTGGCCTTTGGTGCCTTTCCCACAGCTAGAGGAAAGCAGAAGGGAAGCACACAGTTTTAGGGTGTGCAAAGTGAAGGCAGCAGATGGATGGCCCTTCCGAAGTGCTGAGGGCTTTTCTGCCTAGTGCCCAGGCCCTTCACGCCCTGTCTACTGCATTGGAGTTAGGGGTTTGGCTTTCCTGGAAGATCTTTCAGCACCCTGTCCCCAAAAGGTCAATGATCCACATCCCCAAACCAGGGATGAAAACGTGTGGTGTCTCCAGAGGGGAGGCACTTGGCATTTCTCCTTCCACCAGGTCCTTAGCCTCAGACTACGCAAATGCTGGTTGCCTGACCACAGCCCTTGCCTTCTAATCATCAAGATTCTAAAGCCGTAGGCCTGGCATCTGCCTGGTACCTACTGGCGTGTTTGGTTCACCCCCACTTCCTGATTGAAAACTTAATGTTGCTGGATCAGTTGTCAGAAGGAACTGACCTTCCCTAGCCCTCCTCAGGCACAGGTCTCTCTCTGTGTGTACTCTACTCTGGGGCCACCTTCCCTCCTCTCAGGGTCTCTGGCTCCTCTCACAGCTCCTCCCTCTCTGCTTCAGCCTCCTGCCGTTTTAATGAGGGCTCAGCCTCCTGTGATCCCCAGCTCAGCAGCAGTACATTTAATTAATAATCCTTCACTGCAGTTTCTCAGTGGAAATGCTGCCATTTTCTCTCACTAATTGGAAGAGCTGGTTAAGCTCCAAGATGGATGACCCTTTTCACTGGGGTGGCTTTCACTGGAGTCTCCATCGAGGTGGCTGGGCTGGGCCAGGAGGTGCTGGTTGGCCTGAGTGAGGATGTTGGGCTCAAAAGGACAGGACAGGAGCTAACTTGCCCCATCCTACCAGGTACAGGGACAGCCCTTTCAGGAGAGAGATCTGGCCCAGTCTGGAGCCCAGCCCTGACCTTTGGAGAGGACATGCTTGTGGGAACCTGATGAGCAGCAGAGCCTCACAGTCACCATCACCCAATCCTAGTGTCTCAGCTCCACCTAGCTTGAGCAAGCATCAGTGTGGGTTTCTGGATCCTTCCCATCCTCTGCCGAGGCCAGCCTGTGGCCCTCTTTTCAGTCACATGCCACACAAAGCATATCTAAATACACGCCCTCACTCACTATGCCTCAGGTCCACCTTGGCCTGCGCTACTCTACCTTTTTTGACACAGTGCCAACTGGCCTTGGCCATGTGACAGGTCCTCAAAGAGATGTGTGTTTCATTCCCTGTGAGAAGTTCCTGTCCCTCAGACAAGCAAGGGAATGTAAATTGCACAGTACCATAATTGCTGGTTATTCAGTGGTTGGGCAAAAGAAGTAAGGGTTCCTCCCTCTTCCATTGCTGGTGGGAGTGCAGGCTTGTGCAACCACTATGGAGGTCAGTATGGCGATATCTTAGAAAACTTGGAATAGCTTTGCCTCAGGACCCAGCCATACCACTTCTGGGTATACATCCAAATGACTCCTCACAGAATCATAAGGAAGTTTCCTCATCTATGTTCATAGCAGCCTTATTTGTGATAGCTAGAAACCGAAGAATGGATTAAAAAAATCTGTGGTACATCTACACAATGGAATATTACTCAGCTATCAGAAACAATGAAATTATGCAATTTGCAGCCAAATGGATGGAACTAGAGAAGCTCATCCTGAGTGAGCTAACCCAGACTCAGAAGGATGCACATGGCATCTATTCACTTATAGTCGGATTTTAGCTATATAGTACAGGATATCTATACTACAACCAATGCACCAAAGGGAACAGGAACATAGACTTTTGTTTGTTTGTTTGTTTTTTAGTTTTCCCTCCCTGGCAATAAGACACTTTTCACTGGTGGTACTGCCTTGTAGGTGCCCAGTGTATGAGGAGGCTCTTGGCCCTCATACGACTTCTGAACTGGGGCGAGGGACTGTTATGTAGGGACACTCCACTCCAGAGGAGTGGGATGGAAGGGTTAGGGGGTAGAGGGTGGGAGGGCAGGGCTGGGAAGGGGGAAAAGAGGACAATATGATGGAGATGTAACCTGAAGCAACAAATAAATAAATTTATTTATTTAAAAAAAAGAAGGGTTCCTGATAAGGGTTGCTGGACAATATCCTAGCTACTCTTGGTTGTCAGTTTGATATGATTTAGAATAACCATGGAAAGGCACCTCTGGGTGTGTCTATGAGGGTGCTTCACTAAGGTTCAGCCAAGAGGGCAAGATCCATTCTGAATGTATGGATCTTGGATGGTGTGATTCTATAATCTTTGGCTCAGTCTGGAAAAAAGGGAGAAAAAGAATCTCTATCTCTCTAATCTCTCTCTCTCTCTCTCTCATCTCTCTCTTTCTCTCTCCCTCCCTCTGAATGCAATGTGACCTCACGATTCTACTGTCCTATGACTATGGGTAGTATGTCCTTAAACTGTGAGTCCAAGTAAAACCTTTCTTCTTTAAGTTGCTGGAAACAGGTATTTTGTCATAGCAATGAGACAAGTAGCTAATATTGGCGCTAACTAACTCCTATGGAATGTTAACCGAGGCAGGTCTCAGTGTCTCCCCCAGATGTGACTGACTATTCAGGCCCCCTGTGGTACAATGACAGAACACTGGTAACCAGCTGTCTGTCCCAGGGATGACTAGAATGGGAGTTGTGGGCTTCTAGGACCTTCATGCTCCTTCCTTGCAGTGCTGATGACAGTCATCAGTATCAAAGAGGTGGCGTCTGAGCAGTCATTGATATGTGCTATGATGTCACATCCTCTACCAGCTGACTTGGTCTGGTCCTTGGGATCAGAATGCCTTTGGTCTGAGCACCAGCGTGGATTGATGAAGACCTAATGGGAAATGCCAGAAGGAGAGATGCTGAGAGCTCAGGTAGGAGGCTCGATGTCACCCCGAATTCAGCCCTTCGGCAGAGCTGGAAGGAAGGTGGGGGAGCACGTATCTAGCAGCATAAATACCAGGGGACTCTCTGGGAATTACCTGGAATCCTTCCCTCCTCCTCTGCTCCTTCCTCTCTCCCTTCCTCTGTTTAGTGGTACTAGGAATGGAACCCAGGGCATCATTCAATCAAGAAGCCTCACCCACAACCCTCTTTTCTTGTTTCCCTCCATTCTCTCTTCTCCTCTTCCTTTCCTTCCTGCTTCTTTCACCTGTTTTCATTCCAGATATTCATTCCATTACTTCTCCCTCTGCCACAGGCTTTGGGGGACACACCGTGATGATGCACAGTAGGTAGTGCTGCCCTGTTCTCAGGGAGCCTATGAATTCCCCATGAGACACATCTGGAGAGTCCAAAATGCCATCCCCTTGTGCGAGGCATTCTTTTGGAGGTAGGGACCTCCCAGAGGAGGCAAACTGAAGCCAGACATACCCACATGGTATGATTCTTCAGCTGGGACTCGCCCTGCCATGAGGTCCTCTCACCTCAGGATGCCATTCCATTGGATGAGTGTAGTTGATGTGTTTCCTGAGGGAACACAGCTGTCCTCCAATCCCAGCCTCTGTCATTGGCCTCAGGGAATAGAAGGCCTCTTCTCCCTGGAGAAATCCTTTTATCTCTTTGCAGATGTTACTATTGTTCCGGTTCTTGCTTTTTCTGTGCAGCCTGACTCCTTACCCCAGGGAGTGTCCCCTCTCCAGATCCTAGACTTTATGTCCACCTGACACTCTCCTCTTTGTAGGGATCTACCCTTTCTCTCTGGGTAGCCTTTAGAACTTTCTCTTTACCTTTGATGTCCCTGGGTTTGAGTATTGTCTCGACAGAGTCCAGGTACGAGCATTTTCTTAGCAAATGAGAGGGATCCCTCCCTGTAAGTCCACTGAAGCTGAAATCCTTCAACCACCCTTGGGACCTTCTTGGCCATTGTGTTTTCCAAATGCTTCCTCCCCATCACCCCATCCCTTCTGGGTTTCATCCATCTTGCCTAACTTGCCTGTACCTTCTCTGTCTTAACACTTTCCCAAAACATCAAGCAAGCTTTCTCCTCAAATCTCGTAGCTCCAGGGTTGGTACTTTGGCTCTTGAGTTCTACTGTCTTATTCAGGCATCAGGTACTTTTTTTCTTTTGTGCTAACTGGTTCTTGGTAGCTACTCATCCCACTCTGTGTTTCGAACATCACTCACTGTCTCATTGGGATTCCATTTCCAGTTTAGTTCAAGTTTCTTCACCTATACTGAGTGCTCTGGGCACGGTCTTTGATTCCAGGGCCTGCCATGGCTATGGCAGGTCCCAGCGGGCTGGAGGGCCCCTGCCCAGCTCATGTCCCTTCCCCTGGTGAACAGGACATGGGAGGTGGCAAGAAAATCCCCAGAGCTGGCTCCTGTTCCACCCTGCCTGTGCTCTGATCTGGGCTTGGCTGCCCCGACTCAGCATCCCCAATTAAATGGTTAATGACAATGAGAGACGCACTCTCTTTGAGGACACTCCCATGCCACCTACAGAGGTCCATTGGGCTGCAACACCTTTATATTACCTTCTGTCTTCTGCACATTATGAAGGCGACCCTTTTGTCTTGCCCTCGGTTGCCATGTAGCATGTGTTTTAGAATGTGGGTAGATAGGGGCTGTGTCAAGAAGGGGAAGTCACAGTTGAAAGATCTGGGAAGAACAGAAGAGAGAGAAGGGTGTGAAGCCTGTGAGGGATCTGAGCAGGCCTGGAAGCGGAAGACAACAGGAGGTGGGGTTAAGGTTGATGTTGAGGGAAAGGGAATCTGGGATAACCTCTGGTCTCTGGCTGAAACAACTGGAAACGGGAGGGGTGGAGCTGACTGTGAGCAGGGTTAGGGGAGCACATCAGTCTCTAATGGGAAAGAAGGCTTCTATCTACAGTCTCTGGGCCTGCGGCTCCCAGACAGTGCTGAAGGCCCAACTATATGTCCCTTTGGTTCTTGGTTGGCCTTGCTATGGGAAGGTTCAGGGACAAGAGTGTCTGAGTTAGGTGGTTCCTGTTGGCATGAAGGCTGGTGGGCTCTGTGGGCTGAGAATGGCACTTCTGGGTACACAGAAGCTGCAGGGACTCAGCACAAGAGAGTACTCTTCGAGTCCAGGGCTCGTCCTTCCATCCTGGGTCACCCCTCTTGAGCTCTGCCACACATGGCAGCTTCAGCGGGCTTTGCTTTCCTCATGTGCAAAATGGGATGTAGCCATGTCCAGTTGATGAGGGAAGGACACTGCCTGGAGCGATACAGAGAGGTGCAGGCAGGAGTAGTGAGTGGGAGGGCTCAGGAGCAGTCCTGGATGCCCAGTGGAGCTCAGCAGATTTACTACTCTTGTTTCAAAAAAAAAAAAAAAAAGGAAAATAGTGTGGGCTTGGCTACTCTGTGGGTTGGGGGAGGAGCCTCACCCATGACCCACTCTCCGCACACCCACCTCCTGCGCTCACTTAGCTCAGAGCTGGCAGCCACCCAGCTCCAAGTGAGACGTGGCAGCCAGGATGCTGAGGCCCAGCCAAGCCCCAGATGGCTGGCGCAAAGTGCTTCCCCCAAGCTGAGCAAGACAAGGACAGGGCCTGACCTGGTGGGAGAGGCAGGAAGGGGACAGAGTCTGTGAGATGCCATCTCTGGCTCTAGTTCTGGCCCAGCCCTGTACCCCATCTGAAGTCTCTGTGTAGACACAGGGGCCGGAAGCTTGGAGTTTGGCCTACTGGGGTCCATGTGGCAAGGTAAGGATCAGAGGTTCTTGCTCCGATTCTGATTGGGAGCATTTATTCTGGTACTGCCACACTCCAGCTCCTGCCAGACTGTCCTCTGACTCCATGTGTGACACACACATGCACATGTGAGGGTGTGTATGTGTATTTATTGCCTCTATATGCCATTCTCCATAGGACAACCCTTGTAGGGTTTTAGGCTGCTATTCAGTTCAGATAATTGTCATTTAAAAATACTCTAGTTGTTACTGAACTTTTAATGGAGTTCCGTCTAGATTAGCCCACTGTATATGAAAATATTGTAAATCAAAATGTAGTAAATGCAGTGTGGGGCCTGAAGAGATAGCACAGCCATGGGGACAAGAGCTGGGGCCCCAGCACTCGTACAACAAGCTGGGACTCCTGTGCACAGTCTTAAGGAGAGTGGACACAGGACAGATGGGGCTCTTTGGTTTCCTGTCTAGAGGAGAAAACAAAAGCCTCAGGCTCAGAGAGAGACTTTGCCTCAAAGGAATAGTTGGGAGTGACAGAGGAGGACACTGACACCCTCTTCTGGCCTTCACATGCATACACAGGCTCATGCGCAGGCCTACACATGTGTGCATACACACACACACACACACACACACACACACACACACACACACCAGATACACATGCACATAAAAAACACATCTTAAAAAATGACAAAATACTCAGAAGGTAGGAACCACCATATCTTAGCCTACCTTACCTTAAACACACTCAGAACTCTTACGGGAGCCGACCAGAGTGTGCCCTACTTAGTCATCCTTCAACACAGCCCATTTTAAAGAATGTCATGCAGTTTAGGTGTTCTCCTTGTGGACACATGATTGCCAGCTGTCACTCACTGTGCTGCCCAGCATCTACACAGGAAGAGTTTCCCACAGAGTCTACCTGGGAGAAGATCCAATCTCAAAGTTCAGTTTCTGTTGAATGTATGCTATTTTTGCACCATTGTAAAGTAAAAAATTTGTTAAATCATAAAGAGAGCCATTGTGAGTCTGGTGCTGTTTTTTAAAATAAATATTTTATACATGTGTATGTGCTTGTGTGTGTGAGAGAGAGAGATGTGGGGAGGTATATGCACATGTCATGGCTCACACTTGTAGGCCAGGTCAGAGGACAACTCTGTTGACTCAGGTCTCTTTTTCCATCTTCATGTGACCTCAAGAATCACACTCAGGTTATCAGGCTTTACCTGTCTGGTGCTTTTTCTTGACTGGTCACGTTTCCACACTATATCCTGACTCTCTGTTGTGGGTGATGGTCTGTCCCTCCTCTATTCTTCTAAAATAATTCTGTCCCTACTCTTAATCCTGGCTGCATCAGTTTCCTGTGGGCACTGTAATGAGTTACCACATACTCATTGGTTTAAAACAACGTAGGCTTACTATTCACTCACAGTTCTGGGTATGCAAATTTCAATAAGAGAATTGAGGTGTGGATAGGCCCGTGCTCTCCACAGGGGTTGGATGAGAAGCTACTCCATGCCTCCTTTATCTTCTGGTGGCCACCAGCGCTCTTTGGCTTGTGGGCATGTCTCTCCCTACTGTTTTCTTATGGCCCTCTTTAGGCATCTGTCTACCCTTCTTTGGTCTGTCTAGTGACTGAGTTCAGGCTGCTAGAGCAAAATGCCATTAGGCAGAAACATCAGAACCGAATGGGATTCTGGTTAAACCCACTGTGCTAGACTTTTCTCTCATGTCTGTGACAAATACCTGAGAGAACCAACATAACGGAGGTTTGTTTTGATGCCTGACTTCAGAGGTATCAGTCTGTGCTTGGCTGGCTCCATTGCTTAAGCCTGTGGCAAGGCAGAAGCATCATGGCAGAAGGGCATTGTGGGAGAAAGCTGCTTACCTCTGCAGCCAGAAAACAGAGAGGGGAGTAGGGAAAGGAGGGGCAGGGAAGAAATACCCTTCAAAGGCCTGCCCCCAGTGACCCACTTCCTCCCAGCTCCCACCTCCTAATAACTCATTCAGTCTGACCTCATCACCAATGATGCTGAAGGTGATTATGGTCTGATCACCCCTCAGTTGCACCACCATCTGGGGACAAAGTCTCCATCCAGTACATGAGCTATTGGGGGGGGGGCACCTCATATTTGAACCATTATTACTGACCTAACAGGACACTTGCTGAAGACAGGCAAGGCAAGAAGACATCACGTCCTGGTGGATCAGGATCCTTCTTAGGTACACAGAGTGAGATTCTTGCTAACCTGACCTGCAGAGTTCTATGCTCAAATGATTTTTTTTTTTTTTTTACAAGGATATGAGCAGAAAGGCTGGGGCCTGATTACAGTTTGAGGAAGCAGAGAATCTCTTGACACCATCTCCTTCTCACGTTTGTGACATCCTTAGGATGTTGTCATTCTTTGCTTGTGCCTCACAGCTGCTTGACCCTGGCGGTTGGCTGAGCAGACAATTGAGCTATGCTGAGCCCGCCCCAGGGGACACCAAAGAGTGGTATGGGGTGGGGGAAGTGCTTGGTTTGTAGCTCAGTACAGGGTAGATGTTGGACAAGTTCCTTCCAATGTCCAGCTGGAGGCAGCTCTTTTGAGTTGAGAGAGCTAGGTCTTAGGTTAATATAGCATTCCTTGATGCAGGGCTGGGCACAGGGGCTGTAGAGCAAACATCTGGTGAACATATACATCTCACAATCTCTCTCTCTTATATAATCTGGTTTGGGGAGGAGTTTTGAGAAATTGTTTCCTGTTGTTGGATGGTAGACCACATAACCGTGATTTGCCTTTGGGGTAATGGCTTGGACCTCAGACAGAAAGGAGAGAAGGCTAGGGGATTTAGTTGGTAAGTGGGCTTCAGCAGGCTGGGACAAGAGGGAGGCTTTGGCCCTAGTGTCTGTGCAGCTGGGCTACAGATGCTGTCCTAGGCAAGGCTTTCCTGGTCCCAGTGGGGTGGCCTTGGCTTTTTACTGTCCCCAGAAAGTGGACCAAGGTCCAGTTGCCTCTGTTTCCTCGGTTTCCCAGCTACAGTCTCCTTTATCTTCTCCACATCTTTGTGAGACCACAATCCATTTTCCATTTTACACAGTGAGTGTAAGTTTTCGGGAATGAGAAGAGCTTCACTCCACAAGCCACATGCTCTTGTTGAAGTTGGGGGGGCAGGTCAGAAGGTGCTTAGGCTACCTGAGTTCCTTCTGCTGGTTCCCTGGGTTAGATCAGGCCTAGGTCACTGATGCCAGTGGAACAGATGTCTGCAGATATCTGACTCAGGGTTGCTTTGGGGGACATCGTGTGACCTGGGTGCCAAAATATAGCCCTTCTCCAGACAGAGCTACGGCCCTGGTTTGGCTGCTGGAGGCTGTGGACCATGGGACGGATTTGCCTCCATAGATGGATTGATTGGACTGTCTCTACATAGGCCTACATGTTTATTGGCTCTTAATTGGCCTAAGGTGAGGGAATGTTGAGTGAATAATCTTGATGCTTCCCTGTTGAGCTTGTCTTGTCTCCACACATTCCTGTGGACAAGGAAGCCACAGAATTCCAGCCCACAACCAGGACAGGGTATTCTAGGAGGGGACCAGAAAGGTCTGAGAGCTAAGGGCAGAAACCTGCTCCTCTCAACTTCTCCTTGTATCTTCCTCAGGGTCAGGATCCTCACCTGTGTCTACACTCATAGAAAGATTAATGATTACCTGAGTTAAAGAGCAAAAATGATGCTTCTGATTGCTTCTAATGGATGCCAGGTTCTGGGATGGGTAAAGCTACCATTTGTCTCAGGGAGACAGGAAGAGGGGTGAGGAGCCTTCAGGAGGAAAGGGCCCCTGCAGCCAGCACCCTTCAGATCCACTCGAGAATTCAGCCAGGGTTGGGGAAATAGCTCAGTTGGTAAAGTGCTTGCTTGAGGGCCTGAATTTGATCCTCAAAATCCATATAAAAAGGTTGGATGTAAGAAACAAAACAAAAATGTTAGATGTGCTTGGACCTACTTGCAATCCCAATATTGAGGAGGTAAAGACAGGTCCCTGGGCTTTGCTGGCAAGTCAGTCTAGACAGATTAATGAGTTCCAGACAATTGAGAGACCCTATCTTAAAAATCAAGAGTGATATTGAAGAATGATACCCCAGGTGGATCTCTGTTCTTCATATACATGTGCACACAGGGACCTGCATACACACACACACACACACACACACACACACACACACACACACACACACTTTAAAAAGCCAGCTGGACGTATCTGCCAGATTCCATAAGGAAAAAGCACTTCCTTGAGTACTCTCAGGCTTGACTCCTCTCCTCTCTCTCATTACCACTTGGGCAGATGTTGCAAATACAGTTTAAAGGAATTCTTCTATGCACTTCGACCTAGAATAAAAAGATGAGATGTAATTTGAGGGAGGCTTGTGCTGTGGGGGTGGTTATCATGTGGGTATTCTCGCTTCCCACACCCACTCTTACCCTTCCTCTATAAGGAGGGGTGGCCCCTTCTGCCTTTCCTCCACCTGCTTGTGAAGCCAAGCAGCTCTCTTTCCAGCTGGTGTGCCGGACCTCTCCAGCTGGCATTTTGAGTGTTCTCTCTTGGTGCCTCTGAGTTCTGCAGATACCTGAGGCGGTCATTTGTCAGATGGTCCCGACATCCCTTCAGAGTCACCTGCTGGGAAAACAATTGTGTCAGACAATCCCAGTGGCTCTCTTCCCCCTCCAAGCAGGCAAACCAAATGCTTTAAACCAGGGAGAAATCGAAGCCTAGTGTTCTCAGGATGTATACTTTATTGTCAAGCTTTCTCCTATAGGTTGTGAACTTTGTTTGCCAGAGACCTAAGAGGGAAAACACAGGTCATTCTAAAATAGGAGAAGCAGAGGCTTCAAAGCCAACTGACTTTCTTATTTGCTACGTGATTGAAGGTACCAGCTACTGGTTTGGCGTTTATTAGGATTATGCTAACTTTGTGTTGCCAGTAACTGAAGGGCACTTGCTGGGCAAGGTACGGTAGAAGGGTAGGTTCATTTTGATTCCTGGATGTAGAACTTCAGGTCAAGGGGACTCATCTAGTGATGGCCTTTTTTTCTGTAGCCTTCATCATAAGGTCGAAGTTATAGATCCATACCTGTCTGTTAGCCTCTCTCCTTGCTCATATGAGGCTATGAGGATTCATTCATGACCTCCGTCATCCTAATCTCCTTTGAAAGGACCTGCTTCTAAACACCTTGGTTGGATTAAGGTTGAATTGTCTAACACAGTGTCCTTGTTTAATTTCTGTTATGAGAAAGTACACTGGCAAAATCAACTTAGGGGAGAAAGTTAATTATAACTCATAATTCCCAATTACGGTCCATCGTAACAGGGAAGTCATAGTGGGAGGGGCTTCAGGGAGCTGGTCACATGGCGTCTGCAGTGAAGAAGCAACCAGTGATAGGCTAATGCATGCATGATCAGCTTGTTTTCTTCATCCTTAGACATTCCAGATCCCCTGCGTAGGGAATAGTGCTACCCAAAGTAGGTGGGTTTTCTTATCTCAATCAATGTAATCAGGATTCCTCACACCCCATATTTCAGACATTTTACCAGGCTCCCTAGTCTATAAAATCTCTCACTCCTTTCCCAGCTGATTCTACATTGTGTCATGTTGACTAATTACAACCAGCCATCATACACAGTGAGGCTTAAACTCCAGCATGAGATTGCAGGGAGCCAGCCACACACAGCGCCAATACAGAAGTGTTCTGAGATCAGGTCAGTAAGCAGACAGTGACCCAGTAAAGAAACCAGACATCATGATTGGGAAATATTGTCACAAAGAAACAGAACGGGATGGCAGGGCAGGACATGATGGGGAAGGGGTGCTTGTAGGTCAAAGCCCTTCTAAAGAGGAGACATCTGAGGGGAGACCTGGCCTTCTGGGAGATGGTTATTGCAGATGGAGCTAACTGCGGGTGCAAAGGCCCAGAGGCAGGGGCTAAGCTGAAGTGTGCCAGGGACATAAGGAGGATCTCTGTGGCCAGAGCTTAGAGTGAGAAAGAAATGGATAGTGACGAGGGCAGTCACATGGTAGGAAGCCACTGAAGGGTTCTGAGCAGGCAGGTGACAGTTCTGATTTCCATTTTAGCGATTCTCTTGTGTAGCCATGCAGAGAGCAGTGAACAAGGTCGCGGAGGCTCAGTTACCCTGGCTGCTAGCTTGGCATGCTCACGGCACTGTGGGCAGATGGCATGGCCTGGCCTGGGAAGCCCCTGTAATGGCGAGCCTCCAAGTCCCAGTTGTCAAACACTCACAAGTAGAGTTTCTGTCCCTCTCTGCACAGAGATTCTTGTGGAATAAGTGCCTACCTTCGGGTTAGTTGGGTGCGAGATCCCTGAGAGGGCCGGAGGGACTTGTGAACCCCAAGTTCTGACTCTCTGCAGGATGAGACTTGAAGGGTCACAGCCTCTCTGTTGGGACGCGGACGCTGAGGGCAGGAATCTACATCCGTAGTACAGGGGGCTCCTTGCCCATGTCAGCAGAGCAGGGGTCTGTGCTGCGCTCAGGTTGGCTGGCCATGGGGTTTCTGTTCTCCTCTCTTAACAGATCTGGTGGGAATCTTACTTCTAGGTGTTACACCAAGGACTCAGATGCAAGGCTGACACAGATTAGAACTCTGCCCAGCAGCTGACCAACCTCTGTTTTCCTGTTGTGTCTCTTACAGGGCTTCATTCCTCCAGCCCCTGGGGAACTGGCTCCTGCCCGATTGGTACAAATGGTGGACTCTCAGTGCCCATAAAAGTGCGTGGTCATGGGAGATGAATGGTCTCATAGTCTTGTTTTCTTCTGGGGTTGCTGTTTGAATGTCAGGAGCATCCACTGCCTGGCTCTCCACTGGATGTTAGAGTTTTAGCAAGGCTAATGGACAGGGACCACATTTTCCCTTGATGTGTTTAGGGTCAGTCACCTCCGTTAGCCATCCTTTACCTGGACCATGGGGAGCTCTCAGGAGGCTCTACTTGTTCACACTGTGCTCTGGCCATGAGGGTCTATGCAGAACTCTTAATGTGTAAGTGTGTGCATGTGTGCCCTGTGAGTCTATGCATGTGTTTGAGAAGATATGCAAATGTATACTTACATGTCTGTGTGCTTGTGCATTCAAGTGGTGGGTATGAGTGTGTATTTTTATGTGTATTGAGCTGTGTGAGCTCATGTGGTTATATTTGAGTGTTTTCAAGTGATGTGTATTCTGTGCATGAGCTGTATGTGAGTGTATGTTTGCATGGTGTGTGTGTGTGTGTGTGTGTGTGTGTGTGTGTGTGTGTGAGTATATATTTGTCTGTATGGCTGTTCTGTCTTAGTTTTCTGTTGCTATAGCAAAATACTGGAGACTGGGTAGTTTTTATAGGATAGGCATTTATTCGATTCGGGCTTCTGGAGGCTGGGTAGTTGGAGAGCATGGCAGCAGTGTCTGACCAGCTTCTGGTGAGGAGGGCTTTCCTGCTGCATCATCCCATAGAAAGAACAAGCATCCTCACTCACCTCTCTTCCCTTTCCACTAATGCTGTGGTGTGCTTCTCCCGTTTTACAGCCTGCCCACCTCTCAGTGCCATTGGCAGGTGATTTTGAGAACTAACTTTCCAACATGTGACCTGTGGGGTGCACATTAAACCATAGCAAAGCACCTGGGGGCCCCACCCAGGCTCCATTGGGATTTCATTCTGGAAATGATGACTATTTGTGGGTGTTGTATAGGTGCGTGGGTGTAAGTGTGTGTATGCTGCACATATGTGTTCATGAGTGTGTTCCCAGCCATTAGGTGGCTCACTCCCAGACAAATGTCACTGTGCTTGTGGGCTTGGGTGGAGTGGTTGCCTTTGAGTCCCCCTCTCTCTTATGGTCCAGTGACATTGCTCCCTCTGGCCCCAGATGCTGGGCAGGACCGGATCCTTGGACATTTGTACTACCAGGTGGCCCCTCCTGACATCTGCCCACCTCTCTTCAGGCTTCTCTGGCTACTGGGATCAGTTTTAAAGATTTCACTGATGATTCTTCATTTCTGGGGGAAAAAAGTCTAGTTTAAGTGAATCCATCACTTTTGTACTGTTAGTAGTAATTTGAATATATCCTTCTTGGCAAAAATAGCATATTAGGGAAAGTCCTGGGGGTTCCACCCAGCTCCTCTCAGCCTCCGCCCATCTATGGGGATGGTGACATCTAAAAAATACCCCATTTAGACCCCATTCCCTGTGCTAATATGAACTTCAATGTACTTAAAGAAAGAAATTATAAAGCGATGTTTGCATATTCCTTGCTTTTCTTTAAAAATGTTACATACATGTCTTTGAAACACACACTGTAATTGCCATCCTATAATTTGCATATTTCACTCAAAAAAGGATATATCCTGGAATCCTAACTGTGTTGATGTGTAGAGTTGGGCTTGTGTTGTAAGCCCTGGCCCAGCATCCCTACATGTAGAGACCATACAGACTACTTAACAATCCCCTACAGCTGGGAACGTGGGCTGTTTTCAGTTGTTGGATGCCAAAAGCCAAACTTGGTGAATCTACTTGCTGCTTAGCTTGATAGTAGTGTGATAGTGAGTGATGGTGGTGGTAGTGAGTGATGGTGGTGGTAGTGAGTGTGATGGTGGTGGTGATGGAGGTGGTGGCGATAGTGTGGTAGCTTGGAGTGGACCAGCAGTGTAGGGCAAATAGGCATTTATAATGGTGAGAGATGGGATGTGTCAAAGCCGTATTTAGCATGTCTGGCTTCTCTGTACACAAGGACTTGGGACAGAGCCGTGCCTGTAGGTCTCCTGGCTATTTCCACACTTCTCGATAGACACATTACTTGCTCACTGATTTTTCTCATCACTGCCCCTTCCCCCCCCCCCCAATCTTTTCAGTAGGGTGGGAAGTGTTTTTCTTAGATTCATTTACTTTTATTTTGTGTATGTTTCGCCTGCATGTGTGTCTGGGTACCGTGTGTGTGGAACGTGAGGAGGCCAGAAAGAAGAGGTTGTTGGATTCCCCTGGGCCTGACGTTTACCAGAGGGGTCATTGAAGTTGGGCTTGAAAGACTGAATAAGAGTTTTCCAAGCAGTGGAGATATTCAGGGAGTCTCAGGACCAAGCAGAGGCAGCTGGAGGCTTTCACTGCTTCAGGGAGCTCATGAGGCAAAGGCTAGGTGCTCAGAGAACTGTACCCATGCTTGCTTTCCATTGGCTTCAGCCCCCTTGTCTCTGGTGGACATGTGGGGCTCACAGGCAAGTTCCACCTATGGACATTTGTGACTATGGCTTATATTCTCCCTCATGCTACTCTGGGTAGTGCATAGAAAAAGCCTGTGAGTGAGTTGGTAGCATTGCCAGGACATTCTCATTTCTCTCTCTCTGCTCTTTTCAAATCAGGGCTGGCAGTTCCTCTCATAGCCAGCTGCACCCACCTTGGAGTCCCCAACTGTGTCCAGGTTCACACAAGTCCCCAACTGTGTCCAGGTTCACACATCTGGCTATGACTGTGTGTGCTGTGTGCAGAACCCTGTCAACCTCATACCTCTTGGTTTCTAGAGCCATTCACTTTGGGTGTAACTCCCTCACTTTTTCTTCTTCAAATTATCATTATAAATGCATATTATATGTATAAATATTCTAGTTCCTTTAATGTGCCGTATACATTTCAGAATAACTGAAAACAATCCAAGATCCTACAGATGGGAATGCTAAATAGTCTGGTATCAATGGGAAACAGCGAATGGCTTTTAATATTCATCCCATGTCTCTAAAAGATCTCTCTGATAATTTGATTAGACTGGCTTTATACCCACAGACCAGTTTGTGAAGAACTGACATTTTTACAATGTTGAGTTTTTAAATCCATTAAGATGGTATACCTGCTATTTAAATTTTCTTTCATTTCTCCTTCAGAATTGTATGCTTTTTGGTGTGCAAACCCAGTACATGTATTTTAGATATGTATTTAAACATATATATTTAAATCATTTCAAATAACATGTATATATTTTGAGAGTGAGATGGAGTGGGGCGGGGGATACCTGTGGAAGTCAGAAGAAAACTTGTAGGAATCAGTTCTCTCCTTCCATCATGTGGATTCCAGGGATCAAACCAAGGTCATCAGGCTTGGTTGTGAGTGTCTCCACCTGCTGACCCATCTCACCAGCCCCCACCGCATTGTTTTTGTTTCAGCTTTATGAATAGTTTAGAAATTTATTCACTTTTAAATAGCTTAGAAATGTATTCCACTTTCCAAGATTTCATTGCGAGGACCAGTTGAGTTTTGTGTTTTGACCTTACCAAGCCTAAGTTTTTAGTTCTGGAATCATGTGTGTTGCATAGTCTCACTGGCAGTGAGCAGTGACAATGTTACGTGCCTTATCTTCTGTACTTATTTTATTAGGTTGATGTAATTCTTTTCCATATTAGTGAACTGAAATTTTACATTATAACTCATGAATAAATATTGGATTTTTATCATATTTCCCACATCATTTATATAACCATGTGCTTTTTCCTTATTCTGTTAGCAAAGTGGATTAATTGACATTAATTCATTAATTGACATTAATTAATCAATTAACTCATTAGTTAATCAGAGTGTTACTCCTGCCTGCCTTATATTTACCTTGTTGGGAGCGTATTATACTTTTTGTATAGTCCTAGATGAGATTCGCCAGTTTTTTTTTATTGAGGATTTTTGTCTTTGAGAGGGGATTGCCTTGTTTGCTTTTGTTTTTGGTTGTGAGGCAGGGCTTTAACTATGTATCCATGCCTACTTGTGAGGTTTGAATTATAAGTACCTGAGCAACACTGGAAGATAAAACATTAAACTCGGGTCTGGACAGAAGAGGCTTAGTGGCTGGGAGCAGTTGTTGCTCTTCCAGAGGACCATAGTTCAGTTCCCAGCACCTACATTAGGCAGCTCACACCCATGTATAACTCCAGCACTGAGGGTCTGACTCCCTCTTCTGGCCTCCACTGCACACACGTATGGGCATACATTTACACTGACACACACACACACAGAGTGAAATAAATCTCACATCTTAAAACATTGTTGAAGGACAGGAGAGATGGCTTAGTGGTTAAGAGCACTGGCTATTCTTCCAGTTGACCCCGGTTCAATTCCCAGCACCCACATGGAAGCTCACAACTGTCTGTAACTCACACAGACATACATAAAATAAAAATAAATAGAAATTAAAGAAAGCACTATTGAATTCAACATTGGCCATTGAATCAGCTAATCAGGACTCACATAGACAGAGACTGAAGCAGCAAGCACAAGGCCTGCATGGGTCTGTACCAGGTCCTCTGTAGATATGTTATGGCTGTCAGCTTGGTGTTTTTATGGGACGTCTAACAGTGGGAGCAGGTGTGTTTCTGACTTTTGCCTGCTCTTGGTATTCTTTTTTTTTTTTTTTTCCTTTTGGGTTGGCTTGTCCAGCATTGGTAGGACGGCTTTGGCCCTTGTCTTATTGTATCTTGTTTTGTTGTGTTCGGTTGTTGTCTCTTGGAGGCCGGCTCTTTTCTGAAGGGAACCAGAAGGGGAGTGGATGTGGGGAAGAGTGTCACTGAGGAGCTGGGAGGAGTTGAGGGGGAAACTATGGTAGGGATGTATTGTATGAGAGAAGAATCTATTTTTAATAAATAAAAAGTTACTGAATTCATTGCAGAGTTGGTTTTACTGAGGATTCTGGTCTTCTCTAGTCTATGTTGATTGGCTTTAGAGTCCTCTCCTAGCTGCCCGGCGTGTTCAGTCCACATGGCATATCTGGACAGTGCCCCACCTGCTCTGAGAACTCCCCCATGGCTGTATGGGACTGGGATAGATCCCCACTTTGGAACCAACTGACTGGGCTACTAATCCTTAGGGGGCAGATGTCGAATGAATGGTGTAATGGCTTGGAGCCTCAGCTCCACAGTCTATAAAATCACAATGATGACAATGTGCTCCTATTGTCCTCATTTTATTTTTCATTCCTTAATAACTCCATAAAATACTCATACCCTGCATAATTTATCCCCAAATATTATCATTTCAATCTGTAACAACACGAAATACCTTCTTTACAAAATGTTTTATGATTGTATTTTATGTGTGTGGATGTTTTGTTTGTTGTGTGTGTATGTGTACCATGCATGTGCCAGGTGCTCTTGGAGGCCAGAAGAGGGCATTAGATACCCTGGAACTGGTTACAATTGTTGTGAGACTCCATGTGGATGCTGAGGACTGATCCTGAGTCCTCTGGAAAAGCAACCCATGCTTTCAACCATCTAGCCATCTCTCCATCCCCATTTTTCTTCTTTTCTCTCCTCTTCTTTGATTTTGGTATTAAGTCTTTGAAATCCTGCTGTATATTTTACACACAGAGCATCTTTCAATTTAGACCAGTCACATGTCAACCTCTCAACAGCCTCCTCTGAGTCATTGCTACTACACTAGACAACACAGCTCCCGAGCATCTGACACTTTGACATTTCTACTTTGAAGTGTTAGTAATAAACACAGGTTAGCCTAGTCGAGAACAGACAGCAAGAAAACAATAGAATTTATCTGTGGTATTGCTTAATTTGAGGTTTCTTTTACAACTATCTGGAAATAGTTTGTGGTATAACTCACAAAGAAAACACACACACACACACACACACACACACAGACATTTTAATCATTGTCAGATCACATATACAATGATGGTCCCATAAGATTCTGTCACCTAGTAATGTTGTGGCATCTGGGACGCACATTGACACACTTGCCTAAGGATGCATTTATGTGTCTCATCGAGTGACACATGACTGCTCTGTGCCACTTTATAGGTGAAAAATAGTCGGGGAAAGGCCACATAGCTTGAAAGTTACAGAGAGGAGATAATTTCAAAAGAATGGTAAACTGGCATGATGTTAGATAAGCTAATTAGTTTGACTCTTTTCACAATTGATGTATATTTTAAAATATCACATAATTTCCCACAAATACACATGAATATATACATATATATTCACACACACATATACATACACATATATCCAAGTCTCAGTTGGTCCAATTCTTTTCTTCAACCCATGAGATTCAAGGATGGTGGTTAGTTAATATTGACTTTCAATTTGTTGGATTTAGAACCACCTAGAACACCTACCTCAGGATGAATCTGTGAGAGTGTTTCTGCAGAATTGTAACTGAGTGTGGGCAGCATCATAGTGAGCTGAGTATCAGAACTGAGCTCTCTCTGCTTCTTGTGTGACTGGCTGCTTCATGCTCCTGTTGCCACACCTCCCCACCATGATGGACTGTGAACCCTCAGACTGTGAGCCTAATCTAAACACTTCCCTCCTTAAGTTGCTTTTGTAGGATATTTTGTCCTAGCCATGAGAAGATAACTTGGGCTGGTGAGATGGCTCAGTAGGTAAAGACACCTGCTGCCAAGGCTGACAGCCTCAGCTGGACCCCTGGGACCCACAGGGAGGATGGAAAGAAATGATTCCTGCAGATTGTCCTCTGACGCTATATGTTCACTGTGGCACATAAGCACATGTGCAGACACACAAGAACAAATAAATGTACTAAACACAATAACAAAGGCAACCTAGAAGACAAAGCCATTGGACCTCTTACCAATGTCCTTCACTTTCTTATTTCTTTCTGGAAGGAAGGGCAGGCAAGACCCCCAGAGCTTCTACCCCTGTGATGTTGTTGCGGCAGGGACTGGTTTATCCTGCTTGGCCAGGGTGATGGGCTCCAGTCTCAGCCCAGCAGGGAGGTCTGGCCAGAGGCAGCTGCTGTCTGTAGCCTGGGGAGGCCCATGTTCACAACTGGCACTCAGCCCATGGGGAGCATACTCCTGCCTCTGGCCTGTGGGGCCTGTCCAACTTCTCACATCCTTCTTCTGGCTCTGTACAGATGAAAGGTTTTCTCCAGGGCCAGAGCAATAACACTTTATCTGTCTGCTGGCTTGCATTTCCCAGACTGTTTCCGAATTAGGTTTTATGTATGAGGATGCTTAAATAATATCATTGTGTTGATTTGGATCTCAGCTTCAAATTGCATATTTGAGCATACACATCACTCTTTCAGAACCAGGGCCCCTTTGTAAAAAGATTTATCCTAAGTTTGAGAAGGTTTTTCGAATGCTTATTATGCCAAAAGCATTGTGATCAGTACTGGGGACACAGAAATGGGAGGGGTCTGTCCTGTCCTCAGGTAGGTCATAGGCAAGAGAGCAAGGAGGAGAGACCAATGAAAAAGAAGGCGGCCAAAGCAAATCAGCAGGTGCCTGAAAAAGATGTTGTGCCCTTCTAAATCTCTCACATCCACAATTAAACATGTTTTTTGCCCAGCTTACAAAATACTTGTTTGTATAAGAAAAATCACTCCAGGAAAACAGAAAGAAAAGAGAAAAGAAACAAAGAGAATGAATTCTACTATTTTGGAGTACCCACTGTAGGAGACAACAGTCTCCCCATGGGGATGTTCAGGTCCTTGACCATAGAATCCTCAAATATGCTGTGTTAGATGGTATTGGGGAATGAGGATGGACAATGAAGTGACAGTTGTTCATTATTTGACTTTAAGAGAAGGAAATTATCTTGGATTAATCATGTGAGCTCACTGACCATTTAAGAAGGGACTCTTAAAAGTGGAGGCCAGAGTCAAGGAGAGAATGAAAGATGTCAGCTTTGAAGATGATACTAGCCAAGTATTACAAGAAAGAGGCCACTAGAAGCTGCAAAAGAACAGGAAACAAATCCTCCTTAGAGCTTCCAGAAAGATCACAACCCATTCCCATCCTTCCTCAAGCTTTGTCTTAGCCTAAAAGACTCATTTTGGACTTCTGAACTCTTGAACAACTTGCATTGTTTTAAACCAGTGAGTTTATGGCTGTTATTATATCAGCAATGGAAACTCAAAAGCTACCACTGGTATGTTGGTGACCATTTTCCATCTTGTGACATATATGATTAAAATGTATTATTATTATCATCATTATTATTGTATGGGAGGTAGTACACATGCAAAGGTCAGAGGACAGCTTTGTGGAGTCAGTTTTCTATTTTCACCTTTACATGGGTCCTAGGGATGAGATTCAGGTCACAAGGCTTGCGTCACCAAGTGGCAAACACTTTCAGCCACTGAGCTGCCTCTTCCCACCTAATGACACATACAGACATTTTTTAGAAGGGATGAGATTCAGGTCACAAGGCTTGCGTCACCAAGTGGCAAACACTTTCAGCCACTGAGCTGCCTCTTCCCACCTAATGACACATACAGACATTTTTTAGAAATGATGCCCTGTTATCTATGCCACTTTTATTATCTTACTTACTTTTGATATGTTTTTGGTCCCTTTCTGGCTTCTTGACTTGAATGTTCCATTATTTTTGTTCTGTTTTACAATCGTGAAGCACTGAGCTATGAATTTGCTTCTGGTGACAGCTTTGGTCTCAGACATGCTGATATGTTGGATTCTCAATATTAGCATGCTAAAAAGTACTTGTGATTTTGATTCTGTTAATCTGGGAGCTGTTTATGGGGCAATTTAAAAAACTCCCAAGTGGTGGGGTTTTATTATGTTAACCCGTCATGCTAATTTCTTGTGAGTACTCAGTATCTTTGCAAGTTGAGGTCAGACCTTGTTAGCTTTTATATTCAAATTTCACTATTTTAGTGACTGATGTTCCTTCTCTAGCTAACACAGGTTTCCTGCAAGAATCTGTTTCCCCAATCACTTTACTCTTCCCCTGAAGCATCTCTGAGTGTATCGAGACTCCGTCTTAGTTCTGTAGCTTTTTCCTATCCCTCTGGGTAATCAGCACCTTCCTATCCTCCAGGGCTCTTAGGCTGACTTGGCTCATCTGGGCTATTGTACAGCTGGACCTCATCTCTCCTAGATTTGGAGGCTGAAAGTCCCAGATCAAGATATCAACTGGTAGCCGGGCGTGGTGGCACACACCTTTAATCCCAGTACTGAGGATGCAGAGGCAGGCGGGTCTCTGTGATTTTGAGGCCAACCTGGTCTACATATCGAGTCCAGGACAGCCAGGGCTGCTACACAGAGAAACCCTGTCTGGTAAAAAACCAAGAAAAAAAAAGTTATCAACTGGTTTAGTCACCTCCTGGTTCATCGTGATATCGCCTCACTTTGTTCTCATAAAGTAGGTGGGACAAGGAAGCTCTGTTGGGTCTGTCTTCATGAGGACTGGAGTCTCAGTACCTCATCATTTCCCAAAGGCCCAAGTTCCTCATACCATCACGTTTGGAGGGGAGACATACATTCAGATCCACAGCAACAGGACCTCAGTCATCTTCCACAGCTGCCAGGCTCTGGTAAGAAAGGAACAGTTAGTCTCCATGGAGACTTGGCAGGGATGCCCTGGTCCAGACCGAACACCCTGGATTATGAGCACAGAGGCCACCTGGGTGCTCTGAGACTTGGAGAGTTCTGAAATTTCTTCATTTGCTGGTGTTTGCTCAGCTTCTGTAAATGTTAAGTGGGCTTTTGAAGGGAACACATAGTCTGTGTTACAGGGTCAATGGAGTATGAGGAAACTGGTTGCATCTGATACCATGGAAACTGAGGAGGCTCCAGAGAGAGACCAAAAGAGGGGGATTTGAAAGTCCCCAGTGGCCTTTGAGAAGAGGGGCAGAAGATGTGGAGTCCAGGTGTGGGGAGGGACAGCAGCAGAGGCCAGCTTGCAGAGAAGGGCATGCGAAGGGAAGGGGACTTCACTGGCTCTTGGAAAGGGGACACAGACTCTGATTACTTAAGATTGGAAGATGAGACATGTGGTTGGATAGAGAGAAAGGACTCTAGTGGGAGGTAGCTGAAGGTTGAGCAGGTAGAAGGTGCTTATCTTTTCTGTTCACGGGACTGAGTGAGTCAGAGGAAGGACACTGGCTGTCTGTGTTTCTATGCTCTCAGCTGATTCTAGCTTCTTTTTATGGCTCACATAGGAAATCATTTACCCCATTCACCCTTTTCTACCCCCTGCCCAGAGACTCATATATTGACGGCTTGGCTCCCAGCTATTTTAGAAGGTGCCTCCTTGCTGGAGAAAGAAGGTCACTGGGATAGCCCTTTGAAGGTTATACTTGTTGCCTCGCCCTTTCTTCTCGATTCTGTTTCCTGGTTGCTATGAGGTGATCAGCTGTAGTGCTCCATCACCTTCCTGGCCATGATGCGCTATTTCATCTCAGGCCCAAAGATATGTAGGAAGCTGGCCATGAACTAAAACCTCTGAAACCATGAGCCAAAATGAACTTTTGTAACCTTAAATCATGTCTATCAAACTGGCCATGGTGGTGCATGTCTGTAATACCAATGTTCCAGAGGTGGAGGCTAGAGGATCAGAATTTCAAAGTCATCCCCAGTTATATAGTGACTTCAAGACCAGCTAGGCAACATGAGACCCTGTCTCTAAGTAAGCAATAAACTTTAAAAGTGGTACCTCTCCTGTATTTTTCACAGCAATGAGAAATCTGGCCAACTTCTGGCCAAGTGCCTTGGGCTATGATCTGATGCCGTAGACACATTCTTGTTCATGGTAACAGGCAATCCTTGCCCTGGGCTGTGATCTGGCAGCCAGTGACATGTCACCCTTAATAGCAGAGAGGTGAGGACCCAAGCTTGTCCTGGGCTGTGTTTTCTCAGGACATTGGTGTGGGACTTGTGGACAGTACTGGTACATCCTTGTCCATAGTAATGGAGAGCTGATGTCCTTGTGTGCCCTGAACTGGGATCTGTTGCCATCGGTACCTTTTCATCTGTGGTAATGGAAACCTGATGTCTCTCTGTGTCCTGGGCTGTGATCTAATGCCACTGGCATCTTCTTGTCCATGGTAACAGAGGTGGGGCTTCATGCTTGCCCTGGGCTATGGTCTATCATCCATGGTTATTTTGTTGTCCTTGGTGATAGGTAGGTGATGTTCCATGTGTGTCCTGGGCTGATAGCCACCAGCCACCAGCACATTTAAGTCCATGACAAGGGCAGACTGTGTTGTGAATTTGTCTAAGTCTAAGCCCCCATGCCACAGAAGGTAAAGGGGAGATGTGCTCCGTGTTGAGATGCCAGTTTTTGCTTCAAGTCTAACCCTGATCTGTAAACAAAGCCTCCTGAAATAAGAACCCTAATGAGCGAGTCAGAGCATTCATCTGACTTACTTAGAGAACCAAGTAGTGTGCTAGCCTCTCTGGTGAAGATTAGCACTTTGCAAGCAGGTGTGAGCCTGTCAGGACAAAGCAACACAGTAAGTAACGTGTCCCTTCCCTGGTGGGAGCAGAGGAAAGTAGGGCCAGACTGTCTCCCGAGAACAGGAGGGGAGACTCTGGGCTAGCACTGACAGGTAGTGCTGGGAGTGAGAAGCCATGGGTGTCACCAAGATGACATCATGGGACTTCAGAATGGTCAGCTCTCATCACCCAGGGAAGATGTCACAGGCCTGAGGGATGCAGTGTGTATAAGCTGATTGGTTGAACTCACAATCTCTAGGAACATGGGAAGGCTTTCATTGGTTTTTAAATGTGCATGGGCTTATGTGTGTGGAGGTTAGAGGTCAACCTCTGTATTGTTGCTTAAGACCCACCCACCCTTTTTATTATTTATTTATTTATTTTAGACAGAGTCATTGACTGAACTGAGAGTTCACAAGTTCACCCAGGCAACTGGCCAGTGAGCCCCAGGGACCTGCCTGTCTCCATCTCCCCAGCTCTGGGGTTGCAAGCTACCATGGACATTCATTCCTAAGTTGTGTGTGTTTAGGGATTGAACACCAGTCTTTATACTTGCACAGAAAGCATTTTACCCACTGAACTCTCTCTCCAGCCCAGAAGGGGTTTTTGTTTGATGGGGCTGACACAGTCTAATCCCTAGTCACAGGAACAGAAAGGAAGTAAAGTTAAGCTACTGGGAAAGGGGCAGTAGAGTGGCTAGGAAATAAGATGCTTGCTTTGGAAAGATCCAACCAGAACCTCTGAAACTGCCTAAGCAGCAGTCAGAACTCCGGGGTGGAACTTTGTGCTGTCCTAATCATGACTGGGACTGTCTCAGATGCACATTCCAAGGAGAGTCACCCAGAGCATGGCTGATGGCTGTGTGTGTGTGTGTGTGTGTGTGTGTGTGTGTGTGTGTGTGCGTGCACATGCGCTGTACTGCAGGAATTCTTCCTATATAGACACTTTGATTAAAAGATGCACAGCACGATTCACAGGCTATGTGGGCTACAGCACCATGGATCAATAGAGATTTAGAGGGCCAGAGAGGGGAGGTGCTGACATTCTGGTTTGCTGCCCAGTCATTGCCCATGAAGGTTCTTGTTAGTGGGCAAGTCCAGGAACTGTCTCATCTTGTCCTGTAGTGTTGATTATGCTGTTCCTGGCTAATTTCACATTCATCCCAGAGCTGGGGCAGTGGTAGAGTGGAATAGCAACACTATTAATCCTCCATTGGGGATAACTCTCTGGAACCTGTTGGTATGGGGATGCAATAGACAGCTTTTGCCACTGTACTCCCTAACTTTGCATATGTGGTGCTTCCTTCTGCTTTGTCCATTCATTGAGACCCTCCCTGGGAACACTGACATCTATGGCTCCCTCAAAGATCATTCCTGAACGTTGGTAGTGATAACTACCAGTGCAGATCATACCCAGAGAATTCAGGAAAGAGCGATCCATCTTTCATTTTTCTGGCCATGTTAAATTCATTATTTGAACTTTCTAGTGTAAGGGAAGAATGATACATCTTCCTGCTGCCTCTTTCTTGCAATCCTTAGGATGCTACCACTGCCCTCCTCGAGTGAGCACACCCTTGCCATCCACACACCACCAACAGCAGCTTGAAAACAAAGAGGGACACCCCCCATTGTGTAAGGCAGTCTAGCTTTCTGTAGCCCACACTGAGGGTGTGGTGCCCATCATCCCTTGGGACCAAAGAAGACACAGGGAGATGGTGGTGGCATTGCACTATGACAGCCTTGAAAGCTCTCTTGGCAGATAGATGCAACCACTCTAGAGGAGACCACCCTAAAATGGCATGGAGCACTGCCCTGGAGCCAAGGGCATCGGACATACAAAGGTCATGTGCTAGCTACCATCACCCTATGTCGGAGCCCGGAGACAGCACTGAAATGGGAGTAGAGATGGAGGAGAGGTGGTGCTCTCATGCGTGGTGCGCAGCACAGCCTCTGTTCAAAGCTTGGGCAGCTGTAGTCCAGCATCCTGAACTCATTCTGTACCCATTGCCAGTAGAAGTCACCAAAACCCTGTGTCAGCACCTCCCGGTGGCCTGGTCCCACCTATGTCCCTGAAAGAAGCACTCACTGGCCGTCAGGAGCAGCTTGCTCATAATGGTGCTTACTCTGGATTTGGGGGCAATTTCATTCACCAACTCTCTTTAGATCAGTGCTGGGGGGACACCCAGTGGGGCTCCCGGCCATGCATTGAGTCACCTTTCCTGGGGAACACAAACAAATGTCTGCTCAGCCCAGAGAGGGCACTAATGGCAGACCAAAATCCCAGTTCCACCCAAGTCTAGCTTGGCTAAGCAGTTAATTTACCGGGCTGAATTACTGGAGCATGGGTGGGAGGTTCCTTTCAGGGGCATAGGTGACCCCAAACATCTGCATCACCACAAAAGCTCCACCCCGTCATGGCTGATGACCTCATGAAGCTACATCACAGAGTCCAGCCTTTAGTTAGCCTTCCACTTCCTGGACACTGTCAGCCTCCTCTCCCCAAGACTATGCGCACCGGGGAGGTTGGAGAGAGTAGTAGGTGGAATTCCATGTGAGTGTTTGGTGACTCTATCTCTTCTCATTGTAGGGAATATTAATAGACATTTATTAATGATTATTAATAATAAATGGCTATTATTATTTCTGTAGCTATTACTGTGTTGTCCTTATTTGGCTTCTGCGACTATGGGGCCAAAGTGGTCCCATAGTGATGGTTGTGGTATGGTCATTTTTTGTGTCAAACAAAAGGCTGTGCAATACAGGGTAGAGGGTCAGAGGAGAGGAACGATAGGGCCTGTGAGGACCCTCTGTCCAAGACCACTGCTTTGACTATACTGTTACGTGTGTGTGTGTGTGTGTGTGTGTGTGCGCACACACACACATCTGTACACATGATCTACCTTATTTGTTTGAGGCAGTTTCTCATGGCTTGGAGCTTACCAAGTAGGCTGGGCTGGTTGGCCAGCCAGCCCCAGGGGACCCACCTGTCCTCACCTTCCCTGCACTGGGATTACAAGTGTGTACCTCCATGTTGGGCATTTTTGTACGTGTTCCAGGATAAGATTCAGGTGCCTGTGGGACAAGAACTTTATGACTGAAGTGTCCCTCTGTGGCCCTGGACACTTGAAGAATACTTTTAGCACTTTCGCAGAATTGGGCCTCTGCATGGGTGCCGTGCTGTGCCATGGATGTCTGTGTGAGTGGTGGTGGTAGGGTTGTAGCAACCAATGGCTTGTTCCTGGTTCAACCTTTTATATCCTGGGACTTGCCTCTGTCTCCCAGTGTGATACCTGGCAGCCTGTCCTCTGTGATGGGGAGGATTCCATGCCACACCTAATCCAAAGGGCAACCTCCCTGCATCTTCAGCATTGTCCAGTGATATGGGTATACCCTGTATATTCTAGGTGCCATGCTGTTGGTCACCACCAAGACTGTTCCCAGGGTCTACAACTAGGCCCTGATGACCCAAAGAGAGCTTCAGTCCATGTGTATCGCTGTCCTTTCTCTAGGATGAAGAAACATCCCGGTGTCACCGGTGGGGACTCTCTAGTGCTTAAAGGTCCTGCTTTCTCATATTCTTCCCAGATCACCACATGCCAGATGAGGACACATGATGGACAGTCTCTAAAGGCCCACAGAGCAGCCTGGCCCCAGCCCAGACAGCCTGGCCCTGACAGTCCCGTCTCTTCCCATAAATAAACCAGACGCGCTCTTCTGTCAGATGGTGTGGCCTGGTTTTTGTTTTGGGAAATCTGGACAAGAAGAGGCAGCAGACAGCCTTGGGTTCTGGCAGGGCTTCCCAGCCCAAGAGTGGCAGCTGGGCAGGCGGGCAGAGGACGGTCGGCGGTCAGCCTGCCCCGGATACCATGGAGGGCCCCTGAGACTAGAGCAGGAAGGGTGGATCAGAAATGAACCAAAGTTGGGCAGGACACCAGATTATTTTGTGTGGGTGTTTGAGAGAGATGCCTAGAGAGGGATTCATGCCTCAGAGACCCCAGGAAGTAACAGTCCATCGTGACAAGTGGAAGTCAAAGTCCTTTGAGAACACGTCCAGACTTGGGTACCCTAGTGCACTGAACACAGAAGGTGTATCTTCTCTGTATATCAGAATTACCCTCTGAAACACTTCATTCTATCTTGGGGGAAACTGAGGCTTAGGGAGAGGAATGGTTGACCCTATAGTCTACAGTGGAATGGCAGACTGTGTCCCCATATGTACTTTCTCTGTGGGGTTTGTGAGTTTGCTCTCACCTCTGTCAGACACATCCCCTAGATAGCATATTTTATCTTCACTGCTGTGGCATAGGCCAGCATCCCCAACCCCTGATGGGACCTGGACTAACCATCACCTTTCCCCAAATTCTAGATTGGAGGTGAGGCTGCAGGCTACCTACCCATCAGCCAGCCTTTGTCCACCAGCCAGGCTACTGGGCCCATGTTGTGTACATATCCTTTCTGACCATTGGATCCTCCTGGAGGTGCCTACATGGGAGGCAGCAGGACATTGCCACCTGCTTCTCTTTCCAGTATTGAGTGCTTTCTCTGATTCTGCCATTTAGAGCCAGGATTCCATGTAGGACAAGTTGTGTCTCTAAAGGTATAAGTCATGGCTTCCAATTGCTATGTGGACTCTGCTGTGAGATCACTCAGAAAGTTCTGGGGTGTATGGATTTGTGGGAAATCTCTTAGCAGGAGCCCTAGATACCTCTAGAGACAAAGCCATCCTCCTTATAGTGGTGGAGGGGGCCAGTTGCAAGCTGGCCCCAGGCATGGATTCTGGAACAGGATTATGGCACATACTCATAGAAAGTGGAGCTGGGCTGGTCCTGGTCCCTGTTGATGCCCATTGGCCATACAGCATCTGGGCCTACTGTTCTGTGCCCTACAGATGAGAATGTTCCATTCTGGAGGGATCGGGTCCCATGTGACCATCTCCAGGAATGCTCAGATCTTATTAGAGTGGTAGATTGTTTATATGTCTGATTTTGATGCTCAAGGAAATTACAGTGTCCTATCTAGGACCCCTTCTTGATACCTAAGTTTAGCTTTGTGCTGGTGCTGCCTTCAGCAACCAGCATGGCTTCTGTGTGGTACGTGTGGATTCTATGCAGGGTGACTGTGTGGGCTGAATCCTGCCTCTCCTCCAAGTTCATCTGCTGCATGCTCCCCCTACCTCTTTTTGGAATGTGATCTCACTTGGAAAGAGGTGATTAAAATGTGTGGCCACTAATCAGTGAGGTCAGTGTCCTGAGAAGAAGAGATCAGGACACAGATACACACAGGGGAATGACTATGGCCATGTACAAGCCAGGTAGAGGGAACTCAGAGAAAGACCCAGCATGCTGGTACCGTGGCCTTAGACTTCTGCTTTTGGAGCTTTGAATGGCATTTTGATATGGCAGCACAGATGCTCCAGTACATATGCTCTCTCAAGTGGTCTCCTGTTAGTGGCTTCCTTCTGGGCATTTAATAGAACCACTGTGGGTGAGGTGAGCCTGCAGGAAATGTCAACAAGGTGGTGCTAAGCTCACCAGGCCCTATGGTCCTGGATTGTGTCCTTGAAAGCTTTATCAGCTAATACCGAGTCTGTTGGGGTGTCCCACATGGTATAGGTAACAATGTCTGTAGGTCTTGGGACCCTGTGGGTGTAGGTGGCTGATGACACTCTGACTCCATTTCCTGATCATCTGTATGTTGGTTTCAGGTACTTATTCTCCTACAAAGCTTTCTTAGTTCCCCAAGTAAAGCAATGGAGTGAATATGTCGGCACACCTAAACAAGGGCCCATGCCAACCCAGCCCAATGACCAGACCGTGCAGTGTGGGGTCAGGACACAGTAAGAAAAAGAAACTTGTACAGGCCCTCCGGGAGGCAGATGACTGTTTTACAGAGATTTTTGGATTGAACTAGCATGGGGTGCCCCAGCTGGGTGCCATCCCAGAGAAAGACCTGTGGAATACAGCATTTGGACACCGTCCTGTGTGTGTTCTTGCAACCTGCATCTCAAGGCCACGGTCTGTCGTGGCCCAGCTGGCAAGATGTGGTAGTTCAGAAAGAAGATTTGCAATTTTTGATAGTGTGGCAAATGTTCCTGCAGCAAGACTCATTTTTCTTCTTTAGTGGCTGGCGCTCTGTTATTTATGTGAATGTTAATTTGCGACTGGGGACATTCCCCGACGTGGTCCTCATGCTGATCGAGACCTGGGAAATGTCAGTGAGAACATCTGGTAGGGACAAATGTCAGATCCTATGATGGAAGGGCAGGCCTGTTGTGGTCCCAGAGTCTGAGCCTGATCCTGACCCCTGTGTCCTGGTATGGCTGGCAGCTTGGGTGTACTTCCTGGAGGTATCTGTCCCTGGCTCCAAAGCCGGGGGATGAGGGAGTTGGCTGTGAGGACCTGAATGTGGGGCATTATAGATTCTTATAGGCTAGATGGGGCAAGTCCCACAGGAGCTACATTAGTGTTACTTGACTTAATGAGGGGCAGGGTAGCCAGCCCCTGCCCTGATCACTGTAAGGCCCCCTAATTGGTGTCTCATTTATCCCATTTTCTGTCTTTGCCCATTTACACGCCTTATTTCTTTCAAAAGTTTTTATCTGTTTTATATTTAAGACCTTTATAAAAATTTCAAAAATAGAACATAGGGCTGGGCAGACAGCTCAGTGAGTAAAGCACTTGTCACACAAGCACGGGGACCTGAGTCTGGGTCCCCAAGACCCACATAAAGCTGGATATTCTGGCTCACACCTGTAATCTCAGAGCTTCTCCAGTGATATTGGAGACAGCAGGATTCCCTAGAAGTTCATGGGCACACACAGTGGTGAACTGTAGGAGAATAAACAAGGACTGACACCTTAGGGTGCACCATTGCATGTGTGTGCCCATATTCATATAGACCAATACGCATGCATGTGTAAGGTGCACATGGTCACACACACATGCACACACATTTTAAAAACACAATACAATAAAATCAAGAAGCTCACCTCAAGCCTTAATGTTACCCCTTTGTTCCATGTTTCCAAGCAGGTCTAACATCACTGTTACTGTAATGTTAACGAGAAGTTGTTATTTTGTTAGGGTGTTCTTCTGAGCACCCCACACATGACAACTCCTCTCACTCTCACTTAACTGTGTGAATCAACCCTCATTTCACTCCAACACCACTGAGGCTTACAGAGGCCTCGAGCTCAGCCAGGGATGAGGCCTGTACTTGAGTTGAAATAGAGCGAGTCGAAGGCCACACTCTCCTTTGTCAGCTACATGGATATTAGGTGTAGAGGTGGGCACCATTTTCGTCTCCACAAATGGGAGCTGCCTTCTCAGACTCCTGTGGGTCACAGACACATTTGTTCCTGGTGTATCACCCAGGAAGCCCTGCCGCTCAGCACACATTTATAAATTTAGTGACACTCTTTTGCAAGGCATAAGGTTCTTGTTTTAAAACAATTTCACCATTTATATTGATTATGATAGAGGGTGTTGTTTTCTGTCATGTGACTTACATATTCTGATTTGTGGTTTTTGTTTTTTTTTTGTCTGCTTTCTATATTCACTATTCAGCCTGGTTTCAGTTATTTGGAAAGTTTGTGTTAGTTTACTAGTGGTGATTTTTGTAACCTTAAATACTATTTATTTATTTATTCATTTATTTATTTATTTTTGAGACACAGACTCAAGTAGCCCAGGCTAGCCTTGAGTTCTCAGTAGCTGAGGACGACTCATGATCCTTCTGCCTCTGTCTCCCAAATGCTGAGATTACAGGCATATATTCCCAGACCCATCTTATTTTTCCTTTATTTTAAACAAACATATTAACTGACATCAGTAACTATCTTGTAGCTGTGAACCCATCCATGGAAGTTGGAAGCAATCAAGATATTTCTCCTGCTTTCCTCTATCCCTTCTTTGTCTTTTTGTGGGATTTTTTTTTGGGGGGTGGACACATCTCATTTCCTTTCAATTATTAAATTAACTAAGTATAAACTATTTTTTATGTTACATAGCTTTACTTCCCAGACTTCTGGGTTGTAGTCCTAGTTGTCACAGGGAAACAGAAGTAGGGATCAGTTCCTGTCCCTCAAACCTGTGATTTTCCTTTCATCAAGATATTGAGGGATTAGAGAGATAGCTCAGGGATTAAGAACATTTCCTTCTCTTCCAGAGGATCAGACTTTGGTTGCAGCACCCATGTCAGGTGGTTCACAGTCACCTGTAACTCTAGCTCCAGTGCCTTCTTCTGGCCTTCTTGGATACCTGCAGTCAAACACACACACACACACCATACACACACACCACACACACACACACACACACACACACACACACACACACACACACACACGCACACACAGAGTGACAGCTTGCGTGCATGCGTGCAATCATATCTGGGCTTCATAAAATAGGAGTGAGGAGCACTGGTAGGGGTAGAAAGCAGAATCCTTGAGAACAACTTGCAGCAGCAAAGGAGAAACAAAGCCCCTTGATGTGTCCCATAGCCCAAGTCACTGACTTGCACAAGGTTCCACACTTAGAGGGGAGAGCAAGGGCACCTACCTGAAACCCTAGGTTTCTAAACTGGAAACAGCCCAAATTTCCATTATGTAGTGGATGGACACATAAAATGTACCAATACATATGGTGGAATTATTGTCTGGCTGTAAAAAGAAATGAAACATTGATTATTCTACAATATGAGTCAACCTTGAAAACACCATACAAAGTGAGTGAATCTTGCCATAGACTCGTATGGCATAGCCTTGAGCTAGGAAATACCCAAAATGGGAATATTCATAGAGACAGAAAGTAGATTAATGGTTCCCAAGGTAACTAAAGGCTGATCAGGGTTAGAGGAACTGGGGAGAAAGCAGTGAGATGTCGGCCAACACACGTGAGCTTCCTTTGTGGTGAGGGCAATGTGCTGACATTGATGCCAGGAATGGCTTATTTGTACACAGTCAATACACTGTTTAAATGCATGAGTTGTGTGGCTTGTGAGTTACAGTTCCATAAAGCCGTCATGTTTTAAACACTGTCAAAACCTACAGTGAAAAGTTATTCCCTTTACACTTATGTTTTAAGCTTTCTGTTTAAGTCAGGGGGAGTTTCATTTAGTGTGGATGAAAAGTTAACAACTCTCTGATACTTATTGTGTGTGCGTGCACGTGTGTGCGTGTGCATGTGTGTGCCTGTGTGTGTGCTCGTGCGCAGAGGTCAGAGGAAGGCGTTGGGTATCCTGCTCTTTGCTTTATCCCTTTGAGACTCTCATTGAACCCAGGGCTAGTCTTGTGGCCACCAAACTCCATTCCTACATTGCTCTAAGGACACAGTGATGCACACAGTCAATCCTGACCATTTATGTACGTTCTAGGGCTCTGAACTCAGGTCTGCAAGTTGACATAGCAGACAGTTTACCTGCTGAGCCATTTTCCCAGTCACTTTTTTTTTTTTAATAACAAATGGAGATCACAATTCAGACTTGAGGTCTCAGCAGATAAAGGCATTTGACTGGAATTTAATAAAATTGGGTAAGACAAAAATCATGGTGATATTGAAGAGTGGCTGCATTTTGATGACCTCCCTGTGCATCTATACTGGTTCTCCTCAGGGAGGGAGAAGCAGGGCTGTGTCTCAGCTTGCCTATTTCCTGTGGGGAAATTTGTATTACAGTCTTAATTTCTTTGAGCCCCAAGAAGCTTCTACAAATGAAGCATTCTGTCTGTATGTAGTATTCTAGTGGCTCACAGGGGTCTCTTCCGTGATACCAAGTGCCTTGGGAATGGAGAGCAATGCCACCAGCATTGAGGTACAAAAGAAGGCCAAGTGCAGAGGGGGAAGGATGTGTGGGGATACTCTCAGGGGCAGAAGAGGTGGATTCTCTGGTTCTGTTGGGAGACCTCCTGCACCGGGTGATGAATTTAGCCTTCATCTCGCAGGCATCAGGAAAACTGTGAATGTTTCTGGTATTCAGTTTGCTAGTTTCTTGTTCACACCCCTCCCCCTGGACCCATGCTTGGTCCTGTTAGACTAACAGAGGGACAGAGGCTCCTAGTTCAGAGGTCATTGGCCTGACCCCTCACTTTGCAGAAGAGATGAAAGGACTGATCCATGACAGGTGCTTGAAACTGGTTCTACATTGAGTCCTTCCTCTCTGCCTGCCACTCTCTCTACCTGGCCCTCCAGAGTGCATCCCATTGGGCACTAGAGGAAGCGTTGGGGGCATATTACTTTTGCAGCCTCTTCATCTGAGCCCCAGAAACTAACTGGACCAGTTTAAGTCAAGAGAGGTGTGAAAGTATCAGAGGATGTGAAGTTAGGTCCAGAGAGGGAACAAGGTCCGACTGTCTTCAGGGCTCAATGCAGCTCAGACAGCCCTGTCTGAGTCACTCCATTCAACCCTGGGAGGCTCAGAGCCAGCCATAGCTACTCACTTCCTGGGAAGACAGAGATGTGAACAGGAATTCCTTCACGGAAAGGAGGAGAGTGGCTGGCACTTGACAAGGACTGCATCCTTTAATTCCAAATGCTCAGAGTGGGCCAGCAAGAGGGCTCAGCCAGTAAAGGGGCTTGCTGCACACACCTGATGACTTGAGTTCAGTCCCTTGAACTGACTCCACAGGGTTGTTCTTTGACCTGTACATGTATATTGTGGCACATGCATGCCCCCCAAACCAACCAACCAACCAACCAAATGACCGACCAACAAATAAACATATATTTTTTTAAATGCTAAAGGAGCCAGGCAAGCATGGGCTCCAGCACAAGGACGCTCTACAGATCCAGAGGTACAAAGCTGCAACTGTTAGAGGTGTGTGAGAGGAGTGGGGTGGGATCCATCTGATCCCATGGATTGTGTTTGCCCATCCCTTGTATACCGTTTAGAAAAGGGGAGACCGATATGCAGAAATACTGGCTATGATGCAGAGCTAGACCAAGAGTCCTCTCTGGTTTCAGGGCAGTGGCTCAAATCAGGTGCAGCCCTGTTGTGATTTGAACAGGAAACATTTCTCAGAAGCCTGCGTGTTAAATGCTTGGTCCTCAACCAGTGGTGGTATATTGGAAAGTTCTGGAAACTCTAGGTGGGGACTCCCTGAGAGTGCTCTTTTGGCCCCCAGTCCCTTCCTTACTCCTTGTTTCCTGTTCCTGCTCAAGTTGAGGATGCTCCTTTGCCCCACACCTCTGCCACCACCAGGTTCTGTGTAAGCACATGGGGACAAATTGCACTCAACCTTCTAGAACCATGAGCTAAAGCAGGTCTTTTCTCCCTTTAAGTTGCTCTCTCGAGTATTTTGGTCACAGCTAAAGCACAACTTTGTAATTCCTCAGGGATGTGCAGCTCCTTTCCCCACAAAGCCCCTAAGGTTGTTTTGCTTTTACCCCATCCTCTAAGAGGGCAACCAGGGCCTGGCTGAGTGGGCTTTGTCAGAAGGTGCCCCAGGAGTGGCAGGGCTGATCTGTGTACGCCCCCTTTAGGCCAGCAGGAGGCGGGGCTTGTCTCTGAAGGGAGGTTGGATGGTGATTGCTGGATGGTGCAATGGGAGCTCATAGTTCTATGGACAGCAACCTTGCCAGAGGCATTCATGTTGGAGAATTCTGGTGGCAAGCACAAACAAGGGGTGTGTGTGTGTGTGTATGTTTCAGGGCAAGGTGCATTTGGGAACAGCAGGGAGCTGAATCTGACTCAGCCTTCCATATCCTTCATCCTTCATAAAGGTTTCCTTTAGGCTTGGGTCAGCCTTTCTTTACCATTCTTTCTGTGCTTTCTATCCCCCCCCCCCCAAGATCTGCGGGAGTGTGTGGGAGTGGCAAGTGCATAGCTTTGTGCATGCAGGTAGAGGCTAGAGCAGGACATCAAGTATCTTCCTTTGTCGTGTTCTGCATTATTGCTTTTAGACAGGATTTTGCCTAAGTGGGTCAGACCGTGAGCTTCCAGGATCCACCTACACCCTCCTCCTCGATCCTGGGATACAGGATTTGAAGTCAGGACTTCATGCTTGCAGAGGGAGCACTCCTATCTACTAACCTGTATCTCACCCCCTGTTCTCGCTTGACTGTCACCAGCACAACTTGGATAAACACAGGACAGTCTTTGTGCTAGAAGTTGCAGAAATCATGAGTTTAAGCCACAGACCTGGTTGGATTTATGCATGCACAGGAGGTGCCTGCAGCCTCTGGCTCCCATGCGAGGAGGTGCTGAGGGCTAGCAGCCAGCTTTATCAACGTGAGTAAGATGCCCACTTGTGCTTCCTACAATACTCCAGTTTTTAGCATGTCAGAACCTTAAATCCTTTAACTTAATTCAGAGTAGCAGAGGATAGTCTTTGGATGGTAATACATTTTTAATTTTTAATTTCTATTCCCAGTGACTGCTTTACCATCAATTAAATAGCAAAGGAACTGGACCTGGAGGAAAGGAGGTTGAGTCTCATTGTGTAATATGCTGAGATCTGAACATTGGCAACTTGACTTTGTGTCCAAAGTATGGCTGGGGTTAGGGTCCTTACAGTGACAGTGAGGCATGGGGATGAGCCATCTCTGGGACCTTCCTTTTGCCCCACAGTTGAAAGCCTGGTTGGATTTGACAAACAATCACAGCCTTGTTGAATGAGAGTTGGGGCCAGAGTACCAGGCCTTCTGCAAGACACCAGGCTGGACAGACATGGGGTAGGAACACAGACCAGCAGCACTACTTTCAACAGAGTGCTCTCCAGGCTGGTGTGCCTGAGAGATCTTTTTAATATTTATTGAGTTGGGAGAGGGAACAGATTTTTATTAATAAAAATTACATGTAAAAACAGATACGCTTGCCACTGGCAGCAGGAAATCAAAGTCCTGGAAAAAAAACAGTGAAAATTAGTTCGTAGTATGTGTCTGGTTCCCTTGTCAATTCTCTGCTGCCGGGTTTTAGACAGCTGCCTTTGGGATGCATACAAAACTGTCGATCCTCTGGTGTTTTGTTAATGAACACTGCTTTCTTTGAGATGAGGCCCTTTATGGCATTATTCATGTCAGTGGTCTTGGGGGAAGGTCAGTTGATGACCTCAGGGTGATCAGTGAATAGCCTCAGACTGGTCACCCGTTAGTTTGAGGATGATCAACCTTTGGTCTTGTAGGCAGCCGGCCTTCAGGTTACAGAATAGTCAGCATATTAGTTACTTGCCTCATTGCTATGACAAAACACCTGACAAAATCAGCTTAAGGGAAGAAAGGTTTATTTTGGCACACAGTTTGAGTGTACACATTCCATGGCAGGAAAGTCATTGCAGAAAGAGCTTGAGGCTGCTGGTCACCATGTGTCCTCAGTCAGGAAGCAGATAGCATTGAGTGCACTCAGCTCTGTCTCCTTTTTACTCAGGCCGGGACTCCCGTGTGTGGCATGGTAGCACCCACATTTGGTACCACACATGGCTGTACTTCCCGTCTCCCATAACCTAATGTAGATAATCCCTCAGAGACCAGCAAAAAGATTCATTTCTATGGTAACTCCAAATCCCATAAAGTTGACAAGATCATTTACTACCATCAACCTCTGGTCTTGGGTGGTCATCTATCCTTAGAAATTGTCATGTGTTGGTCTTCAGGATGATGAGCCATTGATCCTGGGTGGTCATCCATTGGTCTTGGGGGTGGCTGTCCTTTGTTGTATTGGTGTTGGAGTGACCACCCATTGTTTTTAGGTGGGTGACTTTCCCATTGTATTCACACATTAGTACTAGAGATAGTTGTCCATTGACTTAGGGAATGGTCATTCATTGACTTTGGAGGTGAGTAGCCACTTATCTTGGGAGTGACTGGGGTGCCCAGGTGATAGTCTCCCAGTGATCAGCCACTGGTTTGAGGGGGCTGAGTGCCACACAGGTTCATCAATATGATATATGTGTGCATTTCACAGTACCCAACAGAGATGATTTGTAGGATCCTAGTTGTAAAGGAACATGTCAAACACCTCTCTCCGAGAACTCTGTCAAGTTGAGGTCTCTGGCCCCATAAGAAAACCTGAGTAAACTGGGCTTCACACTTCACATTTACCTCAGATTTATTTCTGGGTCCTCAACACCTCTTCCTTCTGGCTGCTTGACCTTAGGCCAGATGTCAATGCTACCTGGGTCTTCAGTTTCTTGGATGTTAAGTGGATAAGTTGTCATTTACCTTGCACAATTGCTGAAGGAGCATATGAACCCAGGGACATACCCACAACCAGGTCACCCAGGATTCTAGTGCCCTTCATGTGGGCAAATGTAAGGGTTCCCAGCCAAGCAGCTTGGTCTCTGGCCTCCTAATCTTGAAGACATTAAGTGGACACTGTGCCTCACTTCAGCCCTGTGACCTTCCACCAGGAGTCTTCTTGAAGAAGAGAGTCTGACCTATGATATAAAGGGGTAACCCAAGATGTCTGTTGATATCCACCAGTCAAACCCTCACCAGGTCAGGCATGGTTCTCAGGGCCCAGGGCTTCACTGTACGTGTCTTCCAGCCTGGGATATAAGGATCTTTCCAGAAGAGGGGGCTATTCTTTACCAGCATGATGTCCTAGTGATTGCCTCAATAGGACTCATCTTTCCTTGAATTCCACCTACGAGAAGCCCCTTCCAGGAGGCCTGAACTCTGATTCCTAGACGGTGTGTACCCCTGGAAGTCCTCTTCATCCTCCGAGTCTTAGTTTCCTCATTGGAAAGCAAGTAGCATATAGCTAAATAGCTTGATGTGAGGCTCACCAACAGTGCCCTAGTCCTAAGGATGTCCCGGGCCTCATATGCTGCTATAATTGTGGTAGGGGAGGAATGACAGACCCACCTCACTTACAACTGAAGAACTGGAGACCCAGAGAGCTTTGGCATCCTGTCTGAAGTTACCCATCCAGGTGCCAGGAGCCTAGCAAGCTGGACTTCCAGGTTAGCTTGTTCTCTGTAAACCCCACAGGGGTTAATTCTTATGCTCATTCAAAGGCTTCTATTAATAAAGATGGATTTGAGACACCTGTCTCCTCTGAAACCACATACATGGGAACCATCCATGGGAGTCACTCTTGCTGTCATAAACATTCTCAGCATGCACCAGTGAGCAGGGACTGCGCCCTTGTCCTTACCATCATGTGTCTCTCAGAGGACATGTCCTGATGTTTGGGGGTCAACTGGATGAGTCATAAGTGTAGGAGCCTGAAGGGTTCCCACAAAACCCTCATCCGTCACAGGCGGTTGACTTTATTCCACTTCCGTGGCCTCCTGGCCTTCCTCTCTGCCATGGACACACTGGATCCTTGAGGGCCCTTTGCTTGTCCTCTTTCCATGTCTCTCTTTACCAGGCCACCCATTGGACCCAGTATTTCTTTTTTAATGATGCTGCTGTAAAAATGACTTTCAAAGATCAAAGTTCACTCTCTCACAGTTCTGGTGTCTGAAGTCTATAGTTAGCATAGTCTGCTTAAGATCCAGGTATCTGGAGGAATGAGCACTCCCTTCTTCTAGGTCTATGTGGCTCCTGACAGTCTTTGTGGCTGCAACATGTTGACCTGTCTCCAGGGTCACTTCTTCAACTCTTCTTCTATGCTCTATCTTCCTCTTTCTCCTCTTACCTGGAGACAGGCATGTGGTTGTATTCAGGGCCCCACTGATAGTCAGGGTCATCTCCCAAGCTGTATAACCTTCCCTTAGTCCCATCCACAGAGTCTCCTTTCTACAACACATGATACCTTGTGATTAGGACCTGGGTAGATGGGGTAGGAAGACTTCTCACCAACTCCAGAACTGGAAGTACTTCTGGCCCTGGAATCTCTCTCCTAGCAGAATCAGATTTGTCCCCACATCTTGTCCCATGCTTGACTTCTTCATTTTCCAAGAATCTATATGCCCCATCCAGGCCACGCTCCCAGACTCCCAGGCATCTTCAGCTTGCTCTCAGCTCCCCATACCCACTTACATTCTTCTGGGCCACCCTGTTCACAGTAGGCTGAGAGTCACAGGGAGGTCTTCCCTGCCCAGAGGCTTTCAGGCTGCTGACTGTTCTCCCCACAGAGACCTGCTCTGCATTACATGCTGTGAGCTTTACCCCAGGTTCCTAATCTCCCAAACAGTGAGCTTGTTCCATTGATGGTGGTCCTCTTCTCCAGGCCTTTCTATGTGCTGTGTCCCTCATCTGCACGTAGTTCTCCTCTCTGGATTTTTGCCTGATAGGGAGGGTTGGGGCATATTTTGGCTAGACATCGTCTTTGTTTCTTGAGTCTGGGTCTAATGCTATTCTCTGTGTAGCTGGCCCTTCCACCAGCCCTTGCCTGTGCCGGAACGACCTTTCCCCAGTGAGCATTACCCTCTGACACCTGGGCTTTCCAAAGTTAAGGCGGCAGGCGTATGGCTGCATCTAGCATCCTATACTAGATTCACAGTGATGGCAAATGCTTAGCAGGCCCCATCAGAGTGCCAACTGCACTTCTGTCCTCAAAGCTCCCAGCTGTCAACAGCATAGGACCCACAGGGCACCCTGAGGTCAGGGAGAAGGAGGATGGTCTATACAGCTACCCTGTCGTTCTTGGTCAGGGTGATGATGTGACAGATGCCCTTTGGGTTATTTGGGGGAGACGAGTGGTTTCTGAGCATTTGGATGGGCAATTCTGGGGAGTGGACAGGGAGCCCTGGCCAGTACCAGCTAAGTTCAAGCAACAGAAATGCCAGCCCTTCTGATTGCCTGAGAAAACCTGAAGCTCTGTCATTGGCGTGGAATCCCCTGCTTCAATGACCAGTGAGAGCGATGCAAATCTCGTGTGGATCCTCATTGTGTGATGTAGCAGAATTACATCTCCCCAGGCCAGATAGTGTGAGACTTATGACTCCTGGATCACAGACCAAAGAAGCCAAGTGTGGGATTTGGAGTGGTTGTGGGCCCAGTGAGCTGGGTGGCACCAGGTGTCATCTGCATCAGAGGAAGGATCTTTGGGAGGCTCTGGGCCTGATGTGAAAGAGAGAATAGGGGTTTATTACCAGGTGTTTCAGGTGGAAGATAGGAGCAGGGACTCCCACACTACCGTATGGCAAGTTTGGGGTCAGTGGCTCATATACATCCTAGTGGCCACTGTGAGGCTCAAAACAGATGTGGGCTGAGAACCTTGAGTGACACAGAACACAGCAATCTGAATGCTGGCAGAAGGGTCCAGCAGGAATCCCCATGCCACCAACACTTGCTGTAGAGTTTGGCCTTAGGGTGAAGGTGGACAGAGGGAGGGGAGGGGGGAATAGGATTGTGGCCAGCCACAGGGGTGAATGTCTGTATGTGGTTTCCATGGCCAGGGAGTGTGTAGCTTAATTTGGTCCGAGCTATGTTTTCCAAGAAAAGTTGCAGTTTCCTTTTTTTAAAGATCTACATTTTATATTTTTAGTTGTGAACCTAGCCTTTAATAGCCAAGGCGTCTCTTTAGCTAGGGGCCATGGTGGTACATGCCTTTAATCCCAGCACTTGGGAGACAGAGGCAGGATTTGTTTGAGGCCAGCCTGGTCTACAGATGGAGTTCCAGGACAGCCAGGGCTACATAGAGAAACCCTGTATGTTCTATTTTAAGATGTGTTTTAGTTAGTTTTGTGTGTGTATGTGTGTGTGTGTGTGTGTGTGTGTGTGTGTGTGTGTGTGTGTGAGAGAGAGAGAGAGAGAGAGAGAGAATGGGGTTTCCTTGGAGGCTAAAAGAAGGCATTGGTTCCCCTGGGGCTGGAGTTCCTGGATGTTGTAGCAAGTCTGACATGAGTGCTGGAAACTGAACTTGGGTCTCTGCAAGAACAGTGGGCGGTCCTAACCACTGAGCTATCTCTCCAGTTCCTGCAATTTCATTTTAAAAGGTGAAATCTCATCATAATGTTTGGATTCACAGCATTAAAACGTATCATTTGCTTTTATTGGACTAAAAAGGGGGAGCTGTTGGGGGGGGAGATACACCTCAAATTAAAAAAAAAGTGGATAGGAAGGAGAAGGGGAAGAAGGTAGGAGGGTGGGACCAGGAGAGGAGAGAGGGACTGTGCTTGAGATGTAACTTGAATAAATAAATAAATGTTGGGAAAAAAGTATCACTTGCAGCTTTAGAGGTGGTTCACTGAGTAAAAACACTTCCTGTGTAAAGCATGAGAATTTGAGCTCAAACTTCCAGAATCCACACATAGCTGGATGTGGTAGTGTGAGTGTCTAGAATCCTAGCGCCCTATGGGAAGGAGGGAGGGAAAGACAGGAGAACCCCAAAAGCTGAAAGACCAGCGTGGGAGACAACAAAGGGACCCTGCTTAAACAAGGTGAGGAGGCCTTGCAGGTTGTCCTCTGACCCCCACATCTGTGCTGTGGCTCAGTTGGAAAAAAGCTTGCCTAAGATGTGTAAATACTTGGGCTTGGCTTCCCAGAACATGGCTTACATCTCTAATTACAGCATTCAAGAGGTGGAGGCAGGGGGTTAGAAGTTCAAGGTCAACCCAGGCTACATCATTGATTTGAAAGCCCCAACCCCATTCTCTCAAGAAAGTGTTGTTTGGGCTAAACCAAACGTGTGTGGGGGCAGATTCAGTTCTCGGATGATAGTTTTGACCTGTGCCTTGGAATGACTCTGAGTTTAGAAAGACTTTTCTGGGAGGAGTGTGGAGATGACGGTGAAGCAAAGCCTCTCTCCCTGATGGGGCTCAGTGCCTTTTCTTCTGAATGACCAGGGAAAACCAAGAAAATACCTCCAAGTGGACCAAGCAGATGAGGACCAACCCCTCACCCCCCACCACCCTGCCTGTGTTCTCCAGTTGTTAAGATGTCCCAAAGGAGGATGCTACCCACCGAGGTTCCTCTGACCCTCCTTACTACTCTTCCTTTTCTGTCTGTGTGCCAGAAGTCTGAACTTCTCCTTTGCCTCCGCAGGCTGGTCTAATCCGGATGGAGGAGGAGGAGTTCTTTATCGAGCCCCTGGAGAAGGGGCAGGCTGATCAGGAGGCTGAACAAGGCAGAGTGCACGTGGTGTATCGCCGACCACCCACTCCCAAACCCCCTCCTTTGGGGGGACTGCAGATTCTGGACACAGGTAAGGCTGCTGCAGAAGGGCAGGTGAGGTGGGGAACACTGGATGTCTCCTGACTGTCCTGGTTCCCAGGGAGACATTGGGGGAAACTCAATCCTCCTCTGCAGGCCTGATTGAGGCTGAAGCTGAGCCCCAGCCTCACTGGCTTACAAAGAAGTCAGCAGCCTGCTGCATTGGATGTGTAGCATTTTGGGAGGCTGGGGTGTTGAGGCAGAAGGCTCTGAGTTCGTATGGGTAACCAATACACTGCTTACAGGTCTAGAGACATCACATAGGGAAGAAAGTCTGTCTAGTGACCCATCTTCTGGAAATGCTGGGGGGCAGGAGAGAGCTGTGTCAATACAGTGTCCTGTGTACTCTGGACAGCCCGCAGCCCCTATCTCCTGCTTGTGTACTGCTACAGTCTCTGTGATGGTGTCTGCTTCTATCCCAGAATTTCCCTGGTCACTTGGAAGAAAAGGACCCAAGTAGTCTTTCTGTACATCCCTCACCCCAGGACATACCTTGAAAAGACTCCAGAGTAGCTCTAGCAGTCCCAATGTCTTCCATTGGCATTCATGGGATCTTATCATTTCCAACTTAGAATCACAGGGTGCTTTGGGGTCCAGGAATATGGGAGGAGCTACTGAGTGGCCTGAGTAACTGACTGGCCTCCTGGCTGTAGCCTCTCAAGTCTTGCCAAGATAGCCTGACCCTCGCTAGAGGTCTCTGGATTTGGAACACTGGATTGTGCAGAGGCCTAGGTCAGGACCTGATGTGTTCTTGCAGGTCCTAGGGTTCCCGTGTGTGGATGAGGCCTCCTTGCCTGTGGCTTGTGCCAGGCAGCTGGGCAGTTGGGTACTTAGCCTCCAGCCTTGGACCTAGATGACCTCAGCCTGAGGAACATGGCAACAGTGATGGGGAGAGGGCCCGAATGTCAGACCAGGCACATTGGCAGGCATCTAGTTTGCAAGCCTGGATGCCCCTGTCTGAGGAGCCCCTCCCTGTGCTATGATTTATTGGAATCCCATTATTCTAAGGCAGCTCCAGCACATATATTTTGGTTCTCTCTGACATTCTGGTTTGACAGATCAACTGGGCGCAGCCTGGAAGGACATCATTCTAATTTTAAGGCATCATGTCATGTACCTCAGAAAAGGAATTGTTCATTGGTACGCTGGTGTTCCCTGGAGATAATCAATACTTCTAGCTGTTCCTTCTTCTCTGGTAATGAATAGGCACCTACCTTAACTGTCAGGCTGAACTTCTGGGGGCTACCTGCTCAGCCTTCCTCAAGCCTCACTCCCACCCTTGGGCTTTCCTGCATGAGAGGAATCTTTCAGGGAAAATGGGTGCAGGAAGTGCCCCAGACCTGGAGGAAGGCCTGCCCCTGGCCTTGGTCTCTTGTCAGCCTTTGGGCAAAGTTGGCTTTTGTTTCCTAATAACAGCTGATAGGGATTAGAAAAGTCTGTCTCTTAGAGAACTCAAGGCCAGCCACTTTGGCCTTGATATTACTTCCAGTAGAGCTGGCCTCTACTGGAAGAGTCTGGGTGGTTCTGGCCTCTTTCTCCCCACCCCTGGGCTCAGGCAGGGTGAGGTGGAGCTGGCACTGTGGAGTTGGCTGGGTACCCTTGCCTTGTGTCTCCAATACCAGATTCCGTACTGGGCTTATCTTCCTGCCCTGGAACCCTTCCCCCAATGGTCTAGCTGGATTGGTTTTGTTTTCCAGACTATGCTTAGCATTTTGGCATCTTCTGTTGAGTCATCCCTCTGCCTCATGATCCCATACACACATCCCTAATGAGAACTTGGAATTGAGAACACAGGAGAGGAATTTCAAACTTGGAATCAGCCCAGAAACTACTGACCCCAGATGGTGCCAGATGAGGCCAACTGCCCAGGTCAGGATGAAGCTGAGTTGGAAGGTGGAGTGGGTGGGGCCTGGCGGTCAGTCATCAGAGGAGGACATGAACCTGTCTAAGGTTGAACTCAAGGCCACAGTCTTGTGCTACAAGTCCAGGCTCTCTAGCCGGGAGTTCAGACTGAGTGTGAGTGTAGGTGGGACCCTTGGGTTCTGGCTTTAGACCATAGGACTACACTCTAGGGCCTAAGCCTCCCTTCTGTGACTTCCTATCCAGGCTCAGCATGATGAAACCCTGTATCTCTTGAATGTGTCTGATAGTTCACAAATGGCCCGTGGCTAAGGTCGACTCACTGGCTGGAGGGGATCCAGATAGTTTATGCCAGAGCTGGGCCAAGGGCCCGGAGTGACCTCAGACAGTTCAGCTCTCCATCAGCCTGGGCCCTAACAAGGCAAAGAGTGGCAGCTGAGGAACTTATAAAATCTGTATCCCATGGCAGGGTATGCAAGCCAGCATAGTTTAATGGGCCCAGGACCCTAGGGCCTCAATACAAAAGCTTGTGTATGTATAGGAGAGGCTATGGAGTGTCTTCATGCTGGAAACTTGGCTACCCTCTCCTCTCCCTCCCTCCCCAGTATAGCTAGGCTGAGAAGACAGAACATTTAGAAGACAGGGCTAGCTTGTGGAGGCTCTGCCCTCATCAGGGGACTCATGGAGTTGGTTGGGGCTCTAAGGAGTGAATTCATTCTTCTAAGTGTAGATTTTTGCAAACTGAGCTAATCACACATGCCTGATTTCTTTCACATAACCTTTTTGCCTCTCCACTGTGTTGTGACTCAACCAAGGGGGGCATGAAGACACTAGCACAATGGCAGTGAACATCATGACTCAAATTATTCCTATCTGATGTATTTTGTTATAGCAACACACAGTAGACTCAGATACTAGGGGGCCTTATTAGTCTATTTTATATTTTGTTTATTATAGTAAAATACTTGAACTTTATAAAGAAAAGAATTTTATTTAGCTGACACCTTTGGAGGCTGAAATTCCAAGATCAGGTGATCCAATTGGTTAGGTATCTGGAGAGAACTTCACCAGCAGTGGCAGGATTGCATGCTGAGGTAAGAGACAACATCTTCAGGCAGGAAACCAAAGAGTGACACACTGAAACCAAAGCAGGGGGTCTGGTGGGAACCTAACTGTTGCAGGATGGAGAAGGCCAATTGGCCAGGCAAGAGTGAGGCTGTGCTGGAGGGTAGAATAAGTGGGGTCTGGTCATTGGAGGAGTTTAAGCTGTCCAAAGCTAAGCCCTAGGCCTCAGTCCTGCACAGTAAGCACATACTCTCCCAATGAGAGCTCAGGGCAATGTTGGTCTGCCCCAAGGCAACCACAGAATATGGTTTCAAGACATCGCAATAAATTTTGATGGGGGGGGGGTGGCGGTGGAAATCAAGACCCCAGAGAAGGGGAATCACGTGTGTCAACAAAAATGTGAGTTCTGGGTCCATCCTTGGACCCTGTCCCAGCATCCATTTCTTGTCTTTGTCTGGGGTTCTTGAAGATGGAGGCAGTACTGCTGAGGACAACAGCTGAAGCCCTGGCTGGACCAGAAGACCCGCCCTGCACTTGGAACTGGGTGATCTTGGGATATAACTCACCCTTAGGCATAAGACAGCTGTGGAACACCAGCTGGGCAGACACACATTACATCATACTTTTGGGGACCAAAGGCCACAAGTCACTGTCACTGAGCTGAAATGGAGATGTGGGCAGGGTCACATTCCCTCTGGAGATGCTTGGAGAGAATTTGCTGGCTGTCTCTTCAGGCTCTGGGCTGCTGGCTGCCCCTGGCTTGAGGGTGCATCTCTCCTGCCTGGATCACTTCTCTGTGTATGTGTCTCACCTCCCTACGTCTCCCTCTTGGAAGGTTCGTTCCATTTAAGCTTCCTCTGGGTGACCCAGGCGCACCGCCTCTCGCATCGCGATCCTTGATCTCATCACTTTTGCCAAACGTTGTTCTGTCAGGTGGCGTCACAGGAGTCACAACTCCATGTCTTCAGTGACTCCCTTTCAGCTAAGAGCAGAAAGTGAATCCGAGCAGGTCAAGCAGTGCATGGCCCTCTGGTGGATCACCCGTGCACAGGAGCAACTTGCTCCAGTCTCAGGCAGGTGTCACCCAGCAGCTGGGAAGGCTGCACAGATGAGGCCACATACACAGAGCCAGATGGCTTTGCTGTCCGGCCTTGAAGGCTGCATCTCCACTTAACTTGGGATTCTGTGAAGATCCCTGTGTCTAGCTATTCCATCCCCCTTTCATACTGACAGAGATGTCTGCACAGTGTCTCATCATCAAGACAAGAGCTGCAAATTCAGACACCTTCAATGAGATAGCAGCAAACAACAACAACAAAATCCACTCTTGGCCTGGCTTTCATCCCCTTCACTGGTTCCCAGTGGTGTGGATTAAACTCAGGCCCTCATGAGTGCTAGGCAAGCATCCTACTCCTGAATTACACCCCCAGTCTCCTTTTTTTTTTTTTTTTTTACTTCCAGTATAAACACAGACAAGAAAACATCTCTATAAAGATAAAAGCAACAGCATCAATGTGGCAGTGTGTGGCATACAGTCCCATCCTTGTCTCTGGCACAGGCCAGAACTAGAGACCCCATTTGAAGCGAAGGCTCTCCTTACTTCTCTTGACTTTGCTCTCATAGGTAGCCTCATGGATCTGGGGTGGCTGAATATTTTAGCATCAAGAGAATTCAGACAATAATATCTATGAGAACTCACCAGTGTTTTAAAATGTGGCTTCAAATTTTGTAAAAGCATCATATTGCCCAAATAAAACAGGCCCCTCCCGTTGGCCATGGCTTCTGAGACTCAGAGGCTGAAGCAATTTCAGGCTTCCCCATCAGGCTGCTTCCCCGGGGTCCCCCTGGTTATACGTTGGAATGGAAATGAGACAGGTGGTTCCTGCCCTGGGGACTTGCTTCTGGGCTGCTGTGCCCTCAAGCCCAGCTGTACACACTGCCCCAGGGCTGAGAGAAGTCAGACAGTCTTGACCTTGGCTGCTGCTGTCTCTTCAGAAGCAGCGGGTGCCAAGCCTCTGCCCGCTGCTGTCAGGCTTCGGTGTCCTCCCTGACGGGCAGAGGAGACTCCATACCACAGGAGCCGCTTTGGTATGCTGCTGCCAAGGCGAGCCTGCAGAGAGAGGATGAGGCTGTGCAGGCACCAAGTGGCTCCTCCACGTGGCTGAGTCACCCGAAAAGTCTCCACCTGTTGGCCCAGTGCCAGCCCTTTTCCCTAGACAGGGAAGCCAACCCTTCCTCATGTTACCTCTCCTTCCTCATGTTACCTCTCCTTGAGTTCGGATAGGAGTTTTCCAGGCTGTAGGGAGCCATGCAGGGAGAAGTGGGGTATGGGGGGGAGGAGGGAGGAGCTGATGCCCAGGGGCTTAGTGGGGGCTCTAGCTACAGCTGACCCAAGATCTGAGCAATGTCCTGTATGCAGTGGACAGCCATAAAAGGCCTCTTGGGATCTGACCAAGCATCCTGCACATTGGCAAGCCAGCTCAGGCTGCAGTGTGCTGAGGTTAGAGGTAGGGATGCTTTGGGTGGGGGTGGGGCAGAGCAAAGGTATGGGGAATAAAGTGGAGGCGGTCTGGATAAGTCTCTGGATGTGCAAAGAGGTGTGAGGACTCACGGGCAGGCTGATTACCAGGACTTGGTTTCGTGTGAGCTATAGGTAGAGGACCTAGCCAAAGATGAGGTCTGGTGGTGGTGGTGGTGGAGAACATGGAAGGAGATTTGAGAAACCCAAGAGGAGGTAGAGTGGGGAGGGGGTTCAGACTTTCTGGCAGCCAGGTAAGGGAGCCATTTGGTCCTGCAAGTCTTCACACCACTCTCATCTTTTTGTGGCCCTTGCAATATAGCACAGCAAACTCAGTGGCTTCAAACAGCACAGGGTAGTCTCCCAGAGCTCTGCGGGTCCAGAATTAGAAGAAGGGTCTGTGAGAGCTTTTCCGGGCTTCTCCCAGCATCTGCCTGGTGGCTACCTGCCTCCCTTGGCCTGTGGCTGCATCTTGCTGATCTCTGTGATCACATTAATACCTGCTCTTCTGCTGAAGGCAAGTTTCCCTCTTCCTCCCACTATGAAGGCATTTGTGATGGTCTTTAGGGCCTTCTGAAATAATCTTGGTCAGACTCCCCATCCCAAGGTGCTCAGTCTAATCTCATCTGCAGTTGCTTTGGGCCTAGAAGATAACAGAAGTGAATTCTGGGGAGTAAGCTGTGGACATCCTGGTGGTAATGATTCTAAGTGGTGAACCCTGGGGCCTCAGAGGAGTGTGAAGAGAGGCCTTTGGCTGGATTAGGACCGAGTTCTGGCCTTGGCTCCTATACCCATACCAGGACCCTTCTATGTGTCTGAATTCATTTCTTGAGCTTCTTGCCAGAGTCCTGGGGTCGAGCTCTCTTGTATGGTGACCCTTTTACCTCCAGTTTCCCTCATGCTGTCTATGGTCAGCTCATTGCCCTGGACCTGGTACTCAGCGCTCTCTTAATCCCACCCACTCCCCCCATTCCTGCAGCTTGGGGACCCAAGAAGAGGACTGGTTGTGAAACCTGAGGCAGCTAGCTGGCCTGGGCACAGGGAGGCGTATTTCAGAGCTGAGCACACCCTTGGCAGAGGCAGCAGTGTGCCTGCCCTGCAGGCTGGGCCCTTGGGAGAACTTTGGAAGATGCCAGGGTGGTGACGTGGCCTTACGCTGGGAAGGGTGGGTGGGGGCTGGCTCTGGGAGAGCCAGAGGCTGCACATTCCCTGAGGCCCCGAGTTGTCTGGGGCCAGAGCTGTAAGCAGAGTTAGTGGGGCCCCGCCTCCTGGCCTGGATGGCTTCCTGGCTGGGGTCTGCAGTGTGGGGTACTGCCCTGTAGGTTCTTCAGAGGCTACAAAGGCAGAAGGTGTGCATGCCACAGCTCAGGTCCCGCCCCATCCCTCAATAGAGACAATATGGGGGGGGGGAGAGTCAGTTTTCAGAGCAGTCTAGGCCTGGCACCCTGCCTAACTGATGCTAACAGTCCTGTGTGCTTGGCTGCCCTCTTCTGTCCCCAGCTTACATTTAACCATTCCTGTGCCTCAGGCCTTCCCTCCCCCACTTCCTTCCTTCTACCATTCTGTGGGTTCTGGTTTAAGGGTTAAGGGCCACCAGGAGAGAGTGGCCCAGGGAAGTTTTGGATTGTGGGTTCCTGGATAGATGACCAATGTCACTTAGAGGGTGACAATCTCAGTCCCGGCTTGGCTGTAGCCCCAACTCAGATGCAAGAGACTGTTCTTAAAAATGACTGGCGTCTCTTGGAGAAGCTGCCTCAGATTTCACAGCTGCTCCCAGCAAGCATGGGGCAGTTAGGTGAGGGCATAGCATTGTGTGGGAGCTAATTTGGTGTAGGGGAGAGTGTACATGGGTAGACCCTGCCTGGGTGAGTGAATAGGTGAGGTGTGCAGCTCCCCTGTAACTCATTTTCCCCATTTCTAAATAGGTATAATGTTGAGCTGTTGGGGTAAGACAAGATCATCCTCACATCTTCCTCCAGAACCCCTGTCTTGCTATGTTGTTAAGATCCCAGAGACATTCTCTTGGAACCTCAGGTCCCCTCAGCCTTCACTGTCTCTTCTCCAGATACAATGAAGTGACACTTTGCCTTGCTTGCCCTGGATTTGGGTTGCAAATGTCCCCCAAAGAGCTTTTCTGGCAGTACACAGTGACCACGCTGGTTTCCAGACAGCACACAGCTCAGAAATGAAGCGGCGTTCGGCTCCCAGGTGCGCCTGGAGTTTAATTAGGAAGGCTGGCCGTGTCTGCTGGTTATGCTGGCTTTTGGCTTGCCGGCTCTGCTCTCTGCAGGTCTCCAGCACAGCAGATGCCAATTCCTGGAAGAGATGCAGTGTCTCCTGGGACAACTCTGCATGTGGGTAACGTGGGTAACATTTGTGCTGGGGACCGAATTTTCTGGGTCTACTCAGACTGCACCTGGAGGGCCAGGGAGATGGCTGGGAGGACAAAGTATATATGCCTTACATGTGTGAGAAATGGAGGTCAGACCCAGCACCCATATAAAACACTAGGTGAACCTGGCACCTGCCCTGTAATCAAGTGTCCCAGAGGTGGAGACAGGGGATCCCTGGGGCAAGCTGGTGATAAGACAAGCTGAATTGTCAAGCTTTCAGTTCAGTGACAGACCTTCTTTCTTAAGGAAAGTGGGGATCAATTAAGGAAGAAACCCGATGTCAACTCAGGCATGCATACATACATACATACATACATACATAGGCATGCATGCACACACACACGCAGACATGCACCCATATACACACCTCAGGACTGTGCAAGGCTCCTTCCATGTACCTTGTGCCTCCCATGGACAACTGTAAAGGATATGTGGGCTTTGTGCATTACAGAGGTATAGGCAGCAAGCATCCACAGACTGATCCTAGACAAGGGCCTTTGGGAGACCTAGATAGAGGATCCCAATACCAGCCCTGAAGTCAGCCACCACGATGGCAAAGACAAAAAGAGCAAAGGCAGGTACAGCTCAGATACAGGACTGGGGCTCAAGGTCTGCAATCCGCCCCTCCAGCACAGCTGGAGACCTCTGACCACAGGTCCCCATTCCTCCCCAGATTCTCGGCAGGACCGTAGGCACTTCAGCCAGCCCCAAGCCTGAAGTGTTTTCTATAAAAATTTCCAATTTTTCCTTGACCCATTTTTCTTTGAAATGAATCCCAACCAACACTGTGCACTTGGCTGTGAGGAACTCTGAGCTAGGGAAAAGGTCATGCAATTAGGTGGAGATGCCAGTGTCTGGCTCTCTCCTCCCCCTTCTCGGGCTTTCTTTTGCTTTTCTTTAATCACACCTTCTCTCTTGAAGCCAAGCTGGAGCCTCATGGAGCCGTGGAAGGGTGAAGATGAGGAGCCAGGGTCAGACACCTATTCTGGGGTCTGTGCTTAGTCTAGGTCGTGGAGCTCAGAGGTGGTGTGAGCCCCAGGGATGCAGCCCCTATGGGTCCTTCAACTCGCCAGGCCTGTCCTGGCACTGGTTCTCTCACCAGTCCTCACGCCTGGCACTACCATCTTGCTCTGGTTAACTCTGACTCCCTTGCAAATGCGGCTCACCGAGGGAAGATTTGTCCAGGTCTGTGGACTGCAGCATGCTGCCACCCATTCCAGCTCACGCAGGGAATGAACACTAAGCAAAGTCAGGCTACACACTAGGGTCAGGACACCTCCACCAGAGTTCCAGACTCAGCCTGGTTCTGGTCCTCATGTGCTCTGGTTTGGAGAAGTGTTTGTGGGGGGTGGATCCCTTAAGAGGTGGGGCCTGGTAGAGGAAAATTAGATCACTGACTGTGTCCTAGTACACTGGGACCCACCCTTTTAGCCCTCCTTTCTTTTGCCTGGCCACCGTGAAGTTATTTGGGTAATCTCTGCCCCAGAATTGTACCGTAATGTCCTGCATCATCACAGGCCAAAGCCACAGACCAAAGGGCTATGGAGAGAAGTTCTTGAAGCCATAAGTTCAAATAAACGTTTCTTTCTCTGAAGTTCATTGCCTCAAATGCTTTGTCACAGTGATAGAAAGGTTAAATGGATGTCAGAAAGTGTCCACAATTGGTGGGAGGAGTCCAGCCAGAGTGACTTCATGACAGAAAGACTTAACACCTGGAAGAGGGCTTGGCAAGGTGAGGCCTTGCAGGAGAGACCAAGTTTGCAGCAGCTGGGCTGGGACCTGGGAAGGAATTGGTCTAGGAGCTAGACATGTGTGGGGAGTACGTGGAACCCTGGGGGCCAATGAAAGCTCACTAACACCTACGGAGAATGCTGTTCCCCAAATCATGGGGAGCAACATTAGTAAGTAGTCAATAGAAGCTGTAACACTTCTCAGACAGGAACCTGGACTCAGAGGGGTCCCTTGTTTGGTGCCGCATGTACATTATCCATTCATTCATTCATTCATTCATTCATTCATTCATTCTCTCAGCACCTCACCATTGTGTTCATCCCCCATGGTAGAGATGGACATGTAGACAAATCTAAACTGAACCCTCCTCTCCCAGAACTCACAGTCTGACAGGGGAGACACTGTGGGCAGAAGATTACAGGGTTTAAGACCCTTGTGATCAAATGTTAAAAGAGTCAAAGGAGTAGAAGGAGAAAAGTAGGTAAGCAAGGGCTGTGTTCCCAGTCTTGGGTGTGGACAGCTGAGCTGAGACTTGGGTGATGGGGGCCCCGGCACTGGGAAGAGTGTTCCAAGCAGAGGAAACAGCAGATGCGGCAGCTCTGTGGTGTATTATGGCTGAGCATTATTACCTTGGCTGATAAGCTCAGAACTCCTAATAGGCATGCCACCCTGATCCCATAGTCATTGCTCTCTGCAATCCTGACTCATTGGGAGCCGCTTTTCCTGGAACATAGACCAACCCCCATTTGGCTCTGGATCGGTGGGGTGAAGCAGAGGAACCCCAGATATAGCATGCTCTGGGGTGCTCTGGCAGTCCCTCTTGTACTGGGTAACAGATGTTCTGCTATGTCTTCCTAGCCCAGCCTGCTACTTTGGGGGTGGCAGTCACCCGGCGAAAGGAAGATGCACCTGTGGGGCATGCAGGTTGGTAGGTAGTTGCATGCAGCTCTCTGATGCCCATTCACACTCTCAGGCAGTGCTGGGTAGAGGATCCCCAAGGCTATCTGGGAGTTAAGGGACCCCTTGCCTATGGTGTGACCTTGTCTGAAAATTGAAGACATCCTGGCAGACTGGCCTTAGATGCTATTCTATGAATAGGAAACTGTGACTGACCCCTCACAGGGGTGAGTTGAACCAGCCCGATTGCCTCTAGTTATGACTCTGAACGTCAAACTTGCAAGCACTTGCTGAATGGCTGGGTTGTGAATCCAAGCTCTGAGAACCAGCTTGCGCTTGGGAGAAGCCAGACTGTTCCCCAGCCCAGTTTCTTAAGTTTCCTGCAGCATGGAGTCTTGACCCCCTCAGTATTCTGTCTTCCAGATATAACAGTGCTGGTCCTTGCTTTAGCTTGTGAGCCTCTGATTACTGGCGATGATGAATAGTCTTCCCTGTCTGATGTCTTTGTAGAGCCCTTCCATTTAAGTTCCTTGCCGGTTTCTCACCTGGGCTCACGCATCAAGATCCACCTTTTATCTGCTCTAGATACTCTGTCAACTTTGATATGAGCCTTTTCCCTAGGTTGTCATTCCTTGTTTCTGGTTTTGGTGGTGAGTCCTGAATGAAAGCTTGTTTTTTTCTTTCTTCAGGGGTCTGGAAGTGATGTTCCTGTCTCCTTGGAGTTGAGTTCTCCAGTTCAGGCATGGGTGCATGCTTCAGGGGTGTGAGGATGAGTGTGTGGCACCAGGTTGTGATTTCCTCTGCAGCCTTGTCCTGGAAGAAAGGGCGTGAACCAAAACTTGGGGCTAATGACAATAAGTGAAGGACAGTGGCAGCATTTGGCGATGCTTCCCCAAGTGTTCCCCACCCATCAGGGTTCTTGTAACGATCCCTGGGATTGGTTGGTGCTACAGATGTGTCTACTTTACAGATGAGGCAACTGAGGCTCTGACACTTGTCCAGGTCATAGGTTGTAGAGTCACAACATAGTTTGTAGGGCCAAGATATCCAACTGCTGTATAAGGCATGGAGGAGTGGGCCTAGATGCAACCCAGGGCTGCTGAAGCCTGGTGCAGAGCTCTCTTGGCCAGCTCCGAGACTGGGCAGGCGAGACTCAGCAGGCTCAGACCCAGTTGAAGGCTGGCCATGCCTGAAATACTTCTCAGCACCAGGCCTGCTTCTCTGCTTCAGAGCTGCAGAGATGAAGCCCAGAGAGGCTGAGTGAGGACGTCTCCAGGTCACGGAGCACATTAGCTGTGGGGAGACTCTCTAGCTTGTAGGGAATTCCCAGCATTGCGCACAGTAGCTGGCGTGCAGTTGGGGCCTAAATACCCGTGAAAATAAAGGATGAATGGAGCTGCCTAGAAAGCCTGGTCATGCCATTCTGATTCCTGAAGCACACTTGTCCCTTGCAGGCATCTGCAGGCTTGTTGAAGAGGTTGGCTTTTATCACAGTGATGCCAGAATGTAGCCTGCACTTTTGTGGCTCCTGGCTGCAAGTCCCTAAGTTGACAGAGGTGGAATGTTGCTGGTGGCATGGGACATGGGATATTCATGTACCTTTATTGGGTCTATCCCCTCATCCCTGACCAGGCTGGCTTTACAGATGTGCTACCAACCCAACAAGGCCCCAGGCCAGAAGGGCCCCACACATGCTCTAATATTCTCCTGCCATTGTCTTGGAATGCTTAATTACTTTTTGCATAAGATATTTTGCAAACAGCATAGTTGGTCCAACTCATCACTCTGTTGTTGTCAGTTTTGTCCTCGTAGCTTCCTAAAGCTGAACTCTGAGGTTAAAGCTTCTACTGTGTACCACACAGTGGTCAAAATTAGGGGTCCTGGTAAATGCTGACTCCCTTCCTTCTTAGTCCAGGGACCCTGACTTTCTAAGGGTTAACTCTTAACTTTTGTTTGGGAATGAACATCACAGGCCTGTTGAGGACAGGAAAGGCAGCTCAGGTGATACTCTTGTGATATGCCTGAGGATGGCAGTGTTGTGACTCTCAGACTCTACCCTGAGATACTGTAGAAATGGGGAGACAACCAGTGCAGCGGTAAGGGCTGGGATGGTTGTCCTGCCATCCCTAGCTAAACTTATCTCTACTCCATTGTCTTTGAACATAGACAGTCCCGTGGAAACCATACTTCACTCATTCTTTCAACTCATTAGACAAATACTCATAGAGTTCTCATAACATGGCCTGGAACTGGTAGGCTCTAGGATCTGGGACCACCCTGGTTGCCCCTCAGAATCATCCAGCTCACAGTGAACAGCCAGGCCATTACTGTCTATAGCAGCAGTTCTCAACCTGGGCGTCCTGACCCCCTGGGGGGTCAAATGACTCTTTCATAGGGGTCACATATGTGATACACAGTTATATTTTGATTCATAACAATAGCAAAATTACAGTTATGAAGTAACAATGAAAATAATTTTATGGTTGGGGGGGTCACCACAACATGAGGAACTGAGCTGTCTTAAAGAGTTGCTGCATTAGGAAGGTTGAGAACCACTGGTCTACAGCATATGATGAGAGGGTTTTGCTTGATGATAGTGGTGCAGGTCTTTAATCCCAGCACTTCGGATGCAGAGACAGGTGGATCTCTGAGTTTGAGGCCAGCCTGGTCTACAGAGTGAGTTCCAGGACAGCCAGGGTTACACAGAATCCCTGTCTCGAAAAACAAACAAACAAACAAACAAACAAACAAACAAAAAGATTAGATGGTTGTGAGTAGGACTAGACTCTACTTGTTTGGAAATCCAGTGTGAGAGGCAAGGTGAAGGCAAGAGTTGCCTACAGGGCAGATCTCAGTAGTCCTTGTGGGCTCAGTCTTGGGCTAGGGCTTCTGTGCCCTGGCTGTGAGTGGCATAGTCTGGTTTCCATGGAGGAGAGTGAGGAAAGAAGCAATGAACCAGGAGGAGGCTGCTCTGAGGATAAGTGTGTGGCCTGAACCACAGTAGCTGTAGGAGAAGATGTGTTAGTAACATACAGCAGGGTAACGAGAGCACTGGGGTCCTGGCAGGCCACTCTTGTGTTGTTCAGGGATGATGCTGCCCACGAGGTAAGCTCAAATTCTCCTTCGGGATCACCCAAGGTTAGGAAGGAGACAGGTTCCTGTCTCCTTGGGCTGTTCACTGTGAGCTGGATGATTCTGAGGGGCAACCACAGAAGGGTGGTCCCAGATCCTAGAGCCTACCAGTTCCAGGCCATGTTATGAGAACTCTATGAGTTAGGATGTAGTGCAGCTCTCTCTCTCCCCAGCCTAGGCCCTGCAGACCAGACCAGCTGGTGCTTGGAGGAATTCCCTTTTCTGTGCTGGGTTGCAGACCTGGGCAGGCCTATGTACCTGGACATTTTCTCAAGGCTTCTGTGTGGGTCTCTCTGGACACGTGTTTGAATCTATCTGCAGATCTCCAGCTGCCTGGGGTGTGGAGCCTTGCTTTGGCTTGACTGCAGGGACTCTGTGGGCTGTGCCATCAGGACCTGTGGCCAATCTTTTGATATGTAGCTTTTTGACAGTTCACGTGGCAGGGCTAGGGCCAGGGATGGAGTGGCTGTGTTTGGGAGGACAAGTGAATTTGGCAAGTGGTGGGGTTAGGAGGTCAAAGAGTTAGGATGGATAGGTTCCTTGAGACTCCCTGAGACTTCCAGACCAAAAACATGAGCTTCTAGCTGTACTTAAGGATTCAGAGGCTGAAGTGACTGGAGTTCAGTATCCAGGGGCTCATGGGGACTCAGATTAGGAACAAGAGACATGATAGCTGTTTGAATCTGTCCACTCATCCAGGAGTCCATGGCCATGAGCAGGGCTGGGACATGTGGATCCAGGATGCAACACCTGGACCCAGAAGGAATACAGCTTAGGGGAAGCCAGAACTCCCAATGACAGGATATTTGTCCCTGATACATTGCCCAGAGCCAGGGATTGGGCATCCACAGAGGGCAGGGGAAGTATGTGTGGACATCATTTTCAGCTGTGGCTAGTAGTTCTCTGGCAAGTCGTTTTGTTGAAATAATGACTGAAGTTTAGGGCTAAGCACAGAGGGGCATCTAATCCCAGTTTGGATCTTAGCTTTTGTGTATTAAGGACAGACAGTGGGTGGAGTGGGCTGGGCATAGGGGCACAGCTAGATATAGAGGGTGCATCAGGAAGGCCTCTGAAGTTTTAAGAGAGTCTGGAAATCACAATTTTACATAAAACTTCTTTTTCAAATGTTGGTGCTAATTTAAAACAAACAAGTAAATGCAATCACTGGCCAAGCCAGATGAGGTGTTTGTTATGTGGTGCCTGGGAACCTTCACCCAAGCCTACTTGCTCAGGCTGTAGTCAAGGACCCATTCTCTTGAATGTGGCTGGTGCTGCCTCTAAGTTAAAATGTACCTCGGAAATTTTTATTTTGTTCTGGGATCATCACGAGAAATCTTTCCAGTGGTTCTGTTTCTGTGAAAAGAAATCTGCGGTTGTCTTGTTTTTCTTGGAGGCTGCAGAGGAAGTCCATCTGTGGAGCATTAGCGAGAAGCGGCGTGGGCAGGGCATGGGGACACTCCATCCAGGCTGGACAGAACCTTGGATGGAGATGGGAGGACTGGAGCGAGGGTGGCCATTTGGTTTGGATGGGCCCCCAGCTCTCTGGAAATGAAAGGCTGGCTTGCCCAGGGCAGCATGAGGCCACTCCACCGCTCTAGCCAGGCAATGCTGGACTGGCCAGACAGAGACTGTGTTTGTTGGATTTGCCACTTGAGCCCAGGGGACTGAGTTTCATCTTCCCTGGTTGCCTACTCATCCTAGACCCTCATGTCAGGACATCGCTAGATCCTGCAGCATGAGGAGTTAAGAGTATACAGCAGTCATAAGAAAATTCTTCCACATGTCCACCCCAAGGCATGATGGGAAGGTCACATGACTGCACCCCTTTGCTCTGAGCAGCAATCTGGAAGTTGTGTACAGCTTTAGCCTTGATCACCAAAGCCGAGTTTAGATTTGTCCCTGTTCCTTACACTGGGAAAGGACATAAGTCCCTCACACACCCTGGAAGCAACAACAAGCCTTGAAGAAACCACTTTGAATCACTTAAGATGACTCACATCTTAAACCCTCAGTGGAGGGCAGGGTCTGAGTGTTCCTAGAATATATGTGTGCCCCATAAGCTACAGCAGGCAGTGGAGAGCTCAGCTTGGCTCTTTGGGTCCTGGCTCTCACTTGGCCTCAATTTGCTCATTTAGAAAATTGGGCGAAGGAGTATTAGACTGAAGCCAGGCTTCACCCACAGCTCACCCGTGAAATCCCTGCATCTTCCTATGGCTTAAGAGACAGTCTACAAGACTGGATACCCTGAGACAGGCAGCTCACTGTGCCTTGAGCTGTGCTGGCCACTGAGCCCTGCTGCGTGGGTAAAATATACCTGTGCTCCAGCCTGAATGAGACCTGGGGCCAGTATAATCTGGGAGGAGTCTTTCTGGGTCTTCCTGGGGGAAGACAGATGCATCAGAGATCAAAGCCTGAGCTACAGAAAAGCATGAAAGAAGTGAAGGGGAAAAAGGTCCATTTGATTGAACTGGTGTATATGGTGAGGTGTGGAGGCAGACACCCTCCTCCAGCCCCATCAGCCTGCCTGGTAGGATACCAGCCAGTTCCTGGGCTTAGAAGTGCCCATGTATTAAGGCTCAGCAGCCTGTGGGGTTGGGTTAAAGGGGACTGTGGTAGACACCAGGCAGCCTGACATCACACCGGAAGACCCATCTTCTTTCTTTCTGTGCATGAATATGTTCCAAGAGAGGAGTAGGAAGTGGCTACAGTTCAGCAGTGCTTGAATCAACCAGTGGCTAAGGGTTGGCTCGAAGGGAGCAGGGTTTTTCAACCCACTGTCTTTTGAAAGGAGAAAGGGGAACCTTATTTCCATGGTCTTGGGAGATGGGACTGCCTTGAGCTTTGCTGGCCTGTGAGCCAGGTCCTGGCTGGCTCTTAAGAGAAAGAAAAGAAAAAAGGAGATAGGTGTGACAAGGGAAGATGGGGACAAGGCTGATCTAAGAGTTGTTCTAGCCTTCAATATCCCCCCTCCCCCCCGCAAAGTCCAAACCCACACTCCAAACCCTCTCCTGACAGCTTGCGCCAGCTGGGAATGGCACTCCAGCATCAGGAAAGTAGACCTTTGTCCCGTGGTCTTAGGAGATGGTGATCCCTTGAAGTTTTGGAGACTTACTTCTCAGCCAAGCTCTGGACATTATTGAGATCACCCCTATAGAGCTGGCCTCTGATCATTCAAGGATTGTTTTATACTTAAAAGGATTAGAACAGGGGATGGGAGCAAATGGCCCTGCTGTGCCTTCCATCCTAGACTTTATTGCCTGATTCAGTTGACTGTGGATGTGAATAATTCACTTTCCAGGGGTTAGAGTCCATCTGTCTACTCAATCCTTCCAAGCATCATACCCATCCAAGCATGCATGCTTGCATTCATCCATCCATACATCAGTCCATCTATTATCTATGCATGCATCTATTCACCATCCATCCATCCACCTACCCACCCATCCATCTAGCCATCCATCCACCCATCTATCTATCTATCCATCTCTATCCATCTGGTTATCCACCATCCATCCATCCATCCATCCATCTCTATCCAACCGGTTACCCACCATCCATCCATCTAGCCATCTGTCTCTCATCCTTCTAATCATTTGTTCACCAGTCCCTTGGAAAGCATTTGTCAATACCACTAATGCCCTCCTCTTCTAGCCATAATTTTCTCCATAGGCCTCACGTCCAAACACTATTAGTATATTACATTGATGGTTCTATGTCTTTAAGGAGACACATTCAAACAATTCTAATGTAGGTAGAGACCCTTCTAAGCAAAACCTGTGCACCTAAGAGATTTCTAGAGTTCAGAAGACAGTGAGAACTGCCAGCTATGGGTGGACAGAATACTTTGTACTCTGTTTTCTTCACATGGATTAAAAAAAAATCAACATGGAGCTAACATGATGGCTCAGAGGGTAAAGGCACTTGCCACCAAGCCTGGTGAACTGAGGAGAGCACAGGTTGTTGTCTGAACTCCCCCTACCTACCCCCTCCACAATCGCCCCCACCCCTGTTCAGCCCCTGAAAGTCCACTCTCATTCCAGTTGGGGAGGGGGGAGGGGGAGGGAAAAGAGATGAGAGATTAAAAACAAAAGGCCAAACAAAGCTAGTATTTAGAAGGATTTCCCAGCCTTTTGTAGGAAATGGGTACCCGGGCACTCAGTCTTCATTAGTCTCCCGCTGGGCCATTCTAAGGAGCTGTTCTTTGCATAGGGGAGACATGTGCTCTGTTCCAACAGACCTGTGATCTCTACTGATTCCTTGGCTTGGAGTCTGAGGTTCCCTGACTGTGTATTGTTGTTCTGTTGTCTGTCTTTTAGCCAATGGGTTACTTTCTTGGGCCTTTTTTTTTTTCACACTGACTATCTATAATTAATGTAGCCTGTGGTTGGACATGGTAGACATTTAAATATGACCCACTACTACCTTATTCAGGATGTCTATCCAGCATCACTCTTCAGTTCCAGAATATTTTCACACTCTAAGTGGAAGCCTCTTGCCCATTGAATACTCACTCCCTACCCTTTCCCCAGGCCCCTGCTACCAGGAAGATATGTGCAGACTTCTGCTCACCCACATGACTGCTCTGATTGGTTCTCTTCCTCAAGGCCCAGGGCAGCTCATTCTCACCCCACTCCTGTGGGTGCCCTCTTCCATACTTCTTGTACCCCTAGCTCTGCCAAGCAATTGGCCGTGCTGTCTCTCAGAGCGATGTGCCTGTCCAGGTCCCTGGTTCCTTCTCCTGACTTGCTCATGTGACACAGGCTGACTGCCATTCCAGTGGTAGAACTGGGATAAAGTCTACAGAGACCCTCTATCTCCCCATACATCTCACGTATCTCCTGGGAGCACCCAAGGGTGTGAGGCAGTCAGCAACAGAGGAGACTCTGCCCTCAAACCGTTCTGTCATGCTGCAGCATAAGGGGTAGCCTTCTCTAGGCTGGAGTGAGGTTACTGCTGGCCCTGACATGACCAGTTCAGTCTCCACAGAAAAGGCATGTTGGTAAGAGCCCTAATTTTCCATGAGCATCTCCAGCCGGGACATGCGGAATCGATGTGGGGCATAGCAACAGAAATCATTCCTCATATCTTTACACCACATGGATCCCTGCATCAGCTGAACTGGAGCGGACTTACAGAGTCCGGGCTCATATCGGTGTGGACACATATACACATGTGTACATGTGTGTACATGTGCCACTGGGGCTAGAACCAGGACTGGGGCAGCTAGCACAGCTAGGAGAGAATGTATTAGGGAGAAGGGGGCCTTTTTCTTATAAGACAAATGAGAAAGGGGAGCAAAGAGGCTGAAAAACTAAGACACACTGAAATCATACAATAAGATGAGGAAAACAAATGCAAATTTCTCAGTAGCCAGTGCATGTGAGTACATGAAGCCCTGCAGCCTGAGACGGAGGTATTATATTAGATAAACAAGATGAAATCCAAACCGAGCAGCACTATGCTATCACCAGATACAGAACAAAGCATAAAGGCGAGAAAAGGCTGAAGGTACAGGAATGAGGTAGAACTATCTGGCAGCCAGAGCCCAGCCATTGTCCTATCAATCCTAGACAACAGACTCGAGACAGAGAGGTGGTGAGGGAGAGACAGGTCAATGTTTAATGAGAAAAGGTTCGTTTCTCCCACGACGAGGCTGTGCTTGCAAAGGTATAATCATTTGATAAAATGGCCTCCATGAATCTGAAATAAACTTTCCTTTCCTGAGGTGGAGAAAGGGCCAAGTCTATTATCTTTTTGAGGAGACATAAGGCTTTCCCCTCCTTCTCTCTAATTAGTATTAGATTAAGTGGATAAAAAAAAGAAGAAAAGAGTCAACAAAGATAAGGGATTTCTGAATAATAGATGTGACCAGCTCGTTTTAATGAACACAGATGAATTTTGCTTGAGTTTCTCTCAAGCATATGTACAGCATCGTGGAAATCATATATATATATATACATATATATAATACAATTATATATCTAATTGTGAAAATTATTTATACAGCATCGTGAAATCATATATACACCACTGTAAAAATCTATCACTCAAGTTCAAATCTCATGAAATTTCAACAAATTATGAGACAGATCTTGCTCCTTAACCACTGTGCCTCAAAATTAGAAATTGATAAGATTACCCCCACCTCCCTGTCCAGGACAACTCCCCAGTATTTGGAAGTTTAGAGGAGATCTCTTAAATAATTTGTGGGTAAATTAAAAAAAAAAACCAGAAAGGGAGCTTGGAAAAACATTTTGAAAATCTAATGATTATAAAAACACCATATATCAAAATTTAAATGAGAATTCATAGGAGAAAAAAAAGAAACTTGTAAGTAATAGAGATCAGCCTCCAACTTCCAAGAAGTTGAGCGTTAATCAAAAGAACATAGAAAGCATTGCTTCCCAGGGCTAGAGAGATGGCTCAGTGGGTAAGATCACTGGCTGCTCTTCCACGGGACCTGGGTTCAAAATTCAGCACCTACATGGCAGTTCACAAACATCTGTAACTCTGGTCCTAGGGTATTTGTCACCGTCTTCTGGCCTCTGTGGGCACTGCATTCATGTAGTGCCCAGACATACATGGTGGGTTAAAAAACTTTATTATTATTATTATTATTATTATTATTATTATTATTATTTTAACCCATGAAAACCTCCCCTCTGGCCAGCATAATTGGTAGTAGGATACAGGTCGGTGTTGACAGATTTTATTTATTTATTTATTTATTTATTTTTAATGAGAAATAGATAATTCTGTAAGAAATTTCAGAAGTGTGTGTGTGTGTGTGTGTGTGTGTGTGTGTGTGTGTGTGTGTGTGTGTGTGTGTGTGT
>CAJQZJ010032020.1:1203822-1281969 GCA_907164525.1 Lophiomys imhausi
AATGAGACAGACAGACAGCATGGCTGGCCCTTGAATGAGACAGACAGCATGGCTGGCCCGTACTATGTCAAAGACAAGGCCTGGGTCCCCGCATCCTATTTAGCTTTAACTGTCAACCTGACATAGCCTAGGGTCATCTGAGAATGGAGTCTCTACTGGGGCAGTTAGTTCCCAGATCAGATTGGCCTGTAGACAGGTCTGTGGGGGATTGTCCTGGGGCAGTTAGTTCCCAGATCAGATTGGCCTGTTGACAGGTCTGTGGGGAATTATATTGGTTGATGACTGGTTTGGGAGGACCCAGTCCACCGTGAGCAGCACCATCCCCTGCCCAGGCGGTCCTGGCCTGTATCAGAAAGCTAGCTCAGCATGAGCCTTTGAGTGAGCCAGCAAACACCAAGTTCCTGTTTAAGATCTGCCTTCACTTTCCTCAGTGATGGGCGGTGACCTGGACGTGTAAATCAAGTGAATTCTTTCCTCCCCTAAATTGCTTTTGGTCATAATATTTGTTACAGTAACAGAATGAAGCTAAAACGTTTCTTCCCTCTTGACTTGGCTCCCTCTTGTGTAGACTTCCTTCTCAGATCATCGTAAATTGCTCCACATAAGTGACTCCAGGATTTTGGTACAAGCTTTACAGACCAGGGAGGAAGATCGTGTTTTGTTTGTCTTTCTCATTGTCTGGATCTCATGGAAGACCATTGTCTCAGTTATTTTGTTGTTTATATGATAAAATCCCCCCTCCCCCCCGACAAAAGTAAGTTAAAGGAGAAGGGGTTTCTTCAGCCCACATTTCAAGAGTACAGTCTATTGTGGCAGAGTAGTCATGGAGGCAGAAACATGAAACAGTTGCTACCTCATGCCCACAGTCAGGAAGTAGAAGAGAAACAAACTTCTGTTCAGTTCTCTTTCTCCACTTCTGTAGATCTTGATCTACAGATGATCCAAGCCAGAAAATGGTGTCACCCACACTGGGTACTCCACAGTCTTCCCATCTAAATTAACAAAGTCAAGAAAATCTCCCAAAGGTTTGTGTAGAGACCCCCTTCCCAAGTGATTCTAGATCTGTCAATTCATACTACACAATACAAGCCCTGATTAGACCACATGGCCACTCCCTGGACGAACTGTTGTGACTAGAGATGTGTCTACCAGCTGTGGATTATGGGCCCTTCCTGGTATCCTGCTGAGGGTGGACTAGATATGATGTACCCACCCATCAAAGTCACATCAGATGAAGCAAGCCCTTTGGTGAGCAAAAAAGGGAATCAAGCCATCACGATGGCCCCCGTTTTTTCCTCTAAAAAATATATGTAATGGAAAGATGGCTCAGCTAACCACTGTTTGTGCAGAAGCCCTGGGTTTAGCTCCCAGCACTCACATGGTCGCTCACAACCATTTGTAACTCCAGTTCCAGGGAGTTGGATACCCTCTCCTGACCCCCACAGGCACCATACATGAATGTGGTGCATATACATATATACAGGCAGAACACTCGTACACATAAAATAAAATAATCTTTAAAAATGCCTATAGATAAGTACTCATGCAATTTTACATGTCCAACAGTCCGTCCATTACAAATGGTTTGATTTATGATATTTTTTTCTGATGACATAAAAAACAACATCCCTGCATAATTTTGGAGCTGGGGAAATGGCTCAGTGGGTAAAGAGCTCTTCATGAGTGTAAGTGTCGGAATACGAGTTCAGATTCTAGACACCCATACAAATGTGGGGCAGACACAGCAGCCTGCCTGGAACCCCAGTGCTGTGGATCCCTAGAACAAAGTGGCTACTTGACCAGCCAAATAGGCCAGTGGTGAGTTCAAGGAGAGACCCTCCTCAGTGTGTAAGATGAGGAATGATCAAAGAAGTCAAGCTCTGGCCTCCACAGACACATGGAAACATGGACGCACACATGCATACTTACATAAACAGGAAAAAAGAAAAAAACATAATGAATTTGCATTTGGTTCTTGTCCCAGATTAGGCAGCAGCGAACTGAGGTTCCTACCAGCCATGGAATACTGCTCTAGTAATCTAGGCTACTTGGTAGGCTTGATATATTGTTTTGTGAGCTAGAGTAGTTTCAGTTAGGAGGGGTTAGTGGGGCAGTGGTCCATTATGTGCAGAGGAGCATCTGTAGTTAATCTGTGTCCTCTAAATCTCTCTGACCTACTCAGAACTTAAAAATCACACTTCTTGAGAGCCATCTCTCTTGACTGTGTGTGTTCCTTGTGCAAAAATGAATGAGCACTTCCTAAAAAACTGAAATGAATTCAGATTGTGCAAGTCAAAAGAAGAGCACACTTGAGTTGTACCCAAGTAGTAAACTTCTCCAAGGAGACTGTGGTCACTGGACCTTCATAAATGGAAAGTGCCGAGTGGCCTTTGACATGGTGATTTTCACATCATTTTTGAGCGTCTGATTGATTTTGACTCTCTGGATGAAACTCTGACTCACAGAGGTTCAGAATAACAAACCCAACTCGCCAAGCCTTGCTGGATGATGGGAAAATCGTTCTGGGTTGACCCAATGCTCCATCATTTCCCACAAGTTTGAGCTCTTCTCTGGCAGTGTGTGCCTGCAAAGGGCTGGGACAGCAGGCATCAGCTATTCATTTGTCACAGATAAATCCTGTGGTATTTCTATCTCATATGCGGTCCCTTTGGATCCTGCCAAGGCTTACAGTGGCATGTGGCATGTGGCCTCTGGTTTTTACAATGTTCACTTCCTGAATTGTGTAAGAAAGTAGACTGAGCAAGCAGTAAACATATTCTTCCATGGCCTCTGCTTCAGTTCCTGCTCTAAGTTTCTGCCCTGCCTTTTCTCAGTGATGGACTTGTTAGCAGAAGTGTAAAATGAAATAAACCTTTTCCTCCCCAAGTTGCTTTTGGTCATGGTGTTTCCTCACAGCAATAGAAACCCTAACTAAGACAGGAACCAAGACTCAAGTCCAGTCTTTGCATCACATTCTACTACAGCTGGGTTTCCTCTTTTACTTTAAACTGGAGATATCCTCCTGGGTTAATGCAGACTCATTCCATGAGTTACTTTTCAAGTTGCTGTAACCAAATAAGCAGCATAAGGAAAGGAAGGGAAAGACTTGCTTTGGCCTGCAGTTTAAGGACACAGTCCGGCCTGGTGACCAAAAGCATGGTGCAGGAGTGTAAGGTAGCTTGTCACATTGTTTATGCAGTCAGGAGGCAGAGAGCAGACAGGAAGTAAGGTCAGGCTATAAACTGCCCCCACAGATCCCCTTCCTCCAGCAAGGCCCCGTTATGTAAAACTTTCACAGCATTCCAAAACAGCACCACTGCTTAGGGACCAGGTGTTCAAATAAGAGCCCGTGGGGGACATTTCACCCTAAAACCACAACAGTCACTAAGACTGCCACTGTTTAGGAGAGTTGAGCCCTGTGTTCCTTTTCACCTACTGTTGAAACTCCAGAAGTAGTGGGGAGCTCAGACTCCAAGTAGAACGAGTTTTCAGGTGTCCAAGGCAGTAACCAAGACCTCTGTTGGTGACTGTACTGGCAGTGCTTGCCAGGGTCAAAAGTATCAGGGTCTAGAGTGTGAGGCAGTCTTCCCTTACCAAAGCAGTGGACTCTACCCCTTGGCATGTGCCTTGGGAACTCACCAGGTCATGGAATCAGGGTCTGCCAAACCTCCCACTAGGGTGACCATGACAACATCATTCAAAGTTTCTAGACAAGACTCAACAACTGACTTTCTTTGATGATGCTTTTTCCTCAAACCTTTAGTCTTAATTTGTTTTCTGTTGCTATAACAAAAATACACAAGGCTGGGTAGTTTATGAAGGACAGAAGTTCATTTGGCTCACAGGTCTGGAGGCTGGGCAGTCTGACAGCATAGTGCTGGCATCCACAAGTGTCTGGTGAGGACTTGAGGCTGCGTCATAAAGTCATGGGGTTGTTGCATGGGGAGATAGAGCAACCAGTTCAGGCTCTTCTCCGCTTCTTTGAAAGCCACGATTACCACTATGGGGGTGCCACCCCCATCACCTCATCTAATCCTGATGAATGTCCCACCTCCCAATGCCATCAACAAATGATTTGGATGGTTATGTTCTATGCACATGAACTTGCAGGGACCATGTTCAAATGGCAATGACCTTTGGCCAGTGGTCCCCGTCCCTGAGGTCTTTTGCAGTAGTATAACACTCTCTGACTCTCTTTTACCAGGACCCATGCTCCTACACTTCTGAACACCTTCATTCCAGCTAGGATCTGCTGCATGTTGACACCGTTGCCTTGCTAATCCTGCTGATGTCTCACCATCCTTGCCCAATTGCCTCATTTTGAAGCCCATGTGCATCCTTGCAAGTGCTCTGGCTTTGTGCCATTTGCAGGACAAGCATAGTCACGGTGAAAGTAAAACCCTACACCAGCCCCGCACCTGATGGAGGGGACCCCTCAGCCCTTCTGCTGATTACAGTGGTGCCCCGCACCTGATGGAGGGGACCCCTCAGCCCTTCTGCTGATTACAGTGGTGGTCATCAGCAAGAACCTCACCTCATCTCTGGTCCAGGTGACTTTTCCTCTCTTTCTTCTTTGCATGCCTCTAACATCTTACTATCCTCAGCCGTGCCCGGTGACTTCCCTTTCCTATTGGCACAGACAAAACTCCCACAAGAGTGGCCACTGTCTCCATTAGTCTCCAACCCTTGAATCCCATGAGTCTCAACATCATTTCTGTAGATGTCAACCTACCAAAGCCATTTTCTTCAAGGTCACTGATGGTTTCACTGCTATTGAATCCACAGTCTGGTCCCCACTAGTTATTCATGGCATGTGATGGGCCACCCAACCTGCCTCCATGAGGTGCTTTAAAGAACATTATAACACCTTCATATTCTCTAACCACTATTATTCACACAGTGAAGACATTAGTTTCCCTTGGTGCTCAATTCCTTTCTTCCCACCTTTGAAGTGCTGGCACATGCCTGGGGAGCCCTGTAGCTCCCCTTGTCACTCTCAGAAATATTTCAACTGGAAATGGAAGTATATAGCAATGGCTCTTTGAACACAAATACATTCGAGAATAATGCATTTGAGGATAATATGCAAGAAGTATGGCTACACAAGCCTAAGGACTTGAGTTTGAGTCCAGAGCCAGGAAAAAGCCAGGACTTAAGGTGTGAGCTTGGGATCCAGTGTTGGGCAGGCATGGACGGCTGGATCTCTGGGATCAGTGGTCAGCCAGCCTAGCATATGTGGTGAATTCCAGGACAGTGACAGACCCTGTAGACAACACCTGGAGGAGTGATACTCAAGGTTGGTCTCTGACCTCCCCACACTTAATAAAATATACAGATATACAAATTTATTGGTTTTTCAAAACACATGAGAGCCTGACCACATTCTCAGCAGCTCCACTTTTCTGTCATTATCTTTCCTGGCAGGTGGCGATGGCCTCCTTGCTTCCTCCTATCCTTCCCTTACCCTCTCTGCCCCTTTCCCCTCCCTGCCTGTCCTAACCAGTGGTTCATTTCTTCTTTTTTTCTCACAACCTTAGTAAGGTATAAGTCATGCCCAATCAATTCATCCAAAGTATATAATTAATCAAAATATCAATGTCTTCTTAGAGTTCCTGACTGTCATTATGGCCAACTCTGTACTATTCCAAAAGTAACTCACACATGGTAGCTGTCAGCCTTCATTTCTGTCTCTCTACCCTCTAGGCAACCACCAATCTACTTCCTGTCTCTGTGGGTTTGACTTTGCCGGGACTTGCTAGAAACAGGATCCTGTGTCGAGTCCCTTAAGTCAGCAAATCTTCGATGCCTTCCATCAGATCATGTGTGCCCAAGCACTCAGGTCCCTCAAAGGCCTCTGCTTCAACTTAGAAGACAATATTTTTATCATCCACTAAACTGTGATGGTTAATGTCAGCTCGGCAGGGTCGAGAATACTAAAGACACATGTGTGTGAGGGATTTCTTGATTAGATCCGTTGAGGTGGGAAGATTCACCCTGAGTGTGGTGGTCTGCACTCAGGAACTCTGACCCAAAATCAACCTTTAAGTTGCATTTGTCAGAGGATTTCATCACAGCAATGGGAAAGGCAACTAACTCGTGAACCCTGTGTGCTCTGGCCCTCTGCTTCTGCCTCCTGTTCCTCCTCACTCACCTTATTTCTGACGTTCGTGATTCCTCACCCTTCTTCCCATACCCCTGCACAGGTTCTTCCTTCTGCCTAGCATCTCTTTCCTCTGGTGTCGCCGGATCCTGTCTCTCTGTCTTCACCCCCATGCCATGCACATCTTTATGGACATGTTGTCTTTTGGTGAGATCTAACCCAAGCCCTCCTGTAACCTCCCAGCCTGCCTTTCCCCAGCCCATCTTGTGTCTCTGGAATTCCCAGTTCCTCTGCCTTTCTCTTTCTTCCTTTCCAAACTTCTCACTTGTGTTTTGTAAGTGAACTGCTGGGAAGATATTGAGGTTTACAGCCCAACCCTGCTTTCTGATCTGCCCAGAGGTCCATATGACCCCACTACCACAGTAGGGAGCAGCTTCTGCACCACCACCACCACCCCCTTTCTTACCATGAGGTTCATCCTCAGATTGTGAACCAAAATAAATCATTCCTCCCTTAGGTTGCTTCTTTTCGAGTGTTTGGTTGCAGCAATGAGGGAGGTAGCTAATTTAGACTCCCTGATGAAAATCCCTGGTTATCATCCCTGGGGTGTGTTCAGCTATCAACATGTCAGTCAACATGTTGAAGGTAGTGATTACTGGGTGTGTGTCTGAAGAAACCAAACCATCTGCACTCTCATCTTCACTGCATCATTCACAATTGGAAAATACACAGTCAAACAAGATGTCCATCAATGGGGAGGAAGGGCTAAAGGTAATACAGCACACAAATACAATGGAATGCTATTTCAGCCATCAAAAAAGTGAATGGAATCTCATTGCTGTAGCAGCATGGACACAGAGCAACACAGAGAGTGAAATAAACCAGACACGGAAAGGGAAAGATGACATTCTGTCACTCGTGTGTGGTAGCTGAGAAGGTTGATTTCAGGTAGCTGAGCATGGGTTTCATGTGCCTGTAACCTCAGCATTCTGGAGGCTGAGCCAGGAGTATCACGAGCTCAAAGCCAGTCTGAGTTATGTAGCAAGACAGGGTCAAGGGGGGAAAGGAAAAGGGAAAGGTGGAGGGAGAGTGGGAAAAGAAAAGATTACTAGAGTCTAAGGAAGGTGGGAGCAAGATTGGACAACAGTTATAAAAATAGAAAGGTCATCTTTTTTTTTAAAAATAAAAATATTTTTATTTTATGTGCATGAGTATTTTGACAGATATATATATCTGCAGAAGGAAGAACCTGTGCAGGGGTATGGGAAGAAGGGTGAGGAATCAGGAATGTCAGAAATAAGGTGAGTGAGGAGGAACAGGAGGCAGAAGCAGATATATATACACCATTTGTGTGCAGTGTCCACAGAAGCCAAAAGAGGGCATTAGATCCTCTGGAACTAGACAACAGTCAGTTGTGAGCTATGATGTGGGTGCTGAAAATGAATCTGGACTCTCTGGAGGAGCAACCAGGATCTTAACTGCTGAGCCATCTCTCCAGCCCTCATGCTTCTAAAATACTCTACAGCACAGGCAGGTGGCTATAGCTTGCGACAACTTCTGTAATCTATTTATTTACTTTGTAGAGTCAGAGTCTTGCTGAATCACCTAAGATGTTCTCACATTTAATTTCATCAGCCTCAGCTCCCTCAAGTGCTGGTATTACAGGCACATGCTACCATGTCCAACCATATTATATGGTCCATAAAGGACTACCATGTCCAACCATATTATATGGCCCATAAAGGACTGCAAGTTCACAGGTTCCCAATCCAGAGAAATGAAAAATGTTTAAGGAACTGGTGGTTGTAATTTCTCCGATTAGGCTGTGATTCATGGTGTGCAGGATGAACAGAGCACAGCCCCTTAACCAGAGATACAGTGTGTCCCATTAGCACACAGTGCCCATAACTAGATACAACACTTTTGTGTCAATGAAAAATAAACAGAACAAAACTCTGCAACATTAACTTTGAAAGTAGATAGCAGATGGGTCACACATTCCCAGCAGGGGAAGCCAGGACTGGGTTCCCAGAGGGACAGCAGCTGCCTTATCTGCAGTGTGTTTCAGGGAGCCAGTGCCGCTCCAGTTCCCTTGAGGGCTCCTCCAGGCTCTCGGGGAATATCTGCACCCCGATTGGAAAGCCAGCTTCAGTGCCTTCATGGTGGTAAGTCTGTGACACACAGAGTTCCACCAAGATCTCTCCATGCACCCAGGCTGAGTGTGTTTGTTGAGGGGACATTCAGAACCTTTGTGGGACGAGAAGGAGGCCACTGGAAATTCTGGTTAAGTATTTGTCCTTTAACATCTCCAAGGTTGTGACTGCAGCCAGCTACCTTGTACCATGTGCTTCAGAGGGGCAGATGCCTTCTCAGTCAGTCTTTTCTTCACTTTTGTCAAACACCTGGTTTCTGTGCTTTGGTAATTTCAGAGATGAAGTAAAAACCAGAAGACACACATGTTCCAAACTGCTTCCTTTCCCCTGACATTTCCCCCACAAAGCCTCCGTGGACAGACACCACACGGAGGGCAGCTCAGAAGCCTCTCACAGGTTTCACCTTCACTAATTCCATCAATAGAAAAGTCAAGCACCATGATTTTGATTGTTGTCTATTTTTTTCCTAGCTCTAGAACAGCTAGTGCCCTGTGCTGCCCTGCACTGTGAAGCCATAGTTAATGGGTCTGGTTTGGCTCACAATTCTTAAGACTTCAAAGTAGCTGAAAGGATGGTATCTCCGTCAGCTTGAACTCCTACAGTAAAAATTCCCTAAATCTGAGTAACCTAGGCAAGAACCTCATAGTTTTGGAGATTGAGAAGTTTGGTTTGGAGGCATTGGTCGATGTATGGTAAACACAGTTCATAGATGTTATCATCTGTATTCTTATATAGTGGAAGGAAAGAGCCTGCTGGGATTCCATTAATGCAAGCCCTGATCCTATTCTTGAGGCTTCACCCCTTACCTCATCACCTTTCAAAGGCCCCCCATCACTGGCAGCTGGAGTTCTCCATGCTGCTCCTGAAGCAGCCTAAGGAATTCTTTTCAGAGATTTCTAAGCTCATGAGACATGGGGACTCTTTTTTTTTTTTTAATGTTTACTTATTACTTCAGGTTACATCTCCATCACAATACCCTCTTTCCACCCTTCCCAGTCCCGCCCTCCCACCCTCTACCCCCATCCCTTCCATCCCACTCCTCCAGAGTGGAGTGTCCCCACATATCAGTCTCCCACCCCAGTTCAGCAGCCATATGAGGGCCAAGAGCCTCCTCATACACTGGGGGCCTACAAGCCTGCACATGGGGACTCTTGACTGCACCGCAGAAAAGAATTTCAGGGCCAGTCAGTAGGAAACATGGTTGGAATTTATTAAGAAAATATCTTTAGAATTTTTAAAAAATTATGTGTATGTGTGTAAGGGGAGTATGTGCACCTGAGTGTAGATGCCCCAGAGGCCAGTTAGTGAGCGCTGAGAACTGAATTTGTACCCTCTACAAGTAAGTGCTCTTAATCCCTAAGCACTCTCCTTAGACCTAAGAAAATGTTGATAATACAGATTTAAGTAGAGAGAGAGAGAGAGAGATATTAAGAAAAGGGATATCTGTATATAACCTTGGACAGTTGTTTTATGGCAATTTTTAATGGAAGGGAGGATTATTCATGAGTTAAGGCAAGGAATTCCAGGAATGGGTCTGGATTTTTCCAGACTGGGGTTACTCTCCTCTTCTGTCCTCATGTGGGGTTGTTTGTTGTGGCATGGTGTCAGATGCATGATGGGAGCAGGCGATGCTGCAAAGCTCTTGAAGCAAAGGATGGTTGGCCTCATCTGGTTGAGCGGGTTGTTTCCTGCTTGAGTTGGTCTTGTAACTACTGTTGGAATGATCACATGGTGTTTTGTGCATCGAAGCTTTACAGCTGGTTACATCAGACTTCAGCAGTTGGCCCATTTGTCTAACTATCCTGCTCAGCTCCACCCATCCCATCCCGTTGAGAACCAGGCTTCTGCATATAAACTGGGGGTCCAGAGCAGATACCATGGGGTGATGTCCTTTATCAGAGTCTCCAGAGCAAACCCTATTCCTTGCTGGGTCTCAGGGCCTCAGAAGGGTTCTTGGTAAAACTGGCAATAAGTCTCCTTGTGTGCCCTCATGGGAGTGGCTGGGACAATTGGAGCTGATGCTCATCTTTTCCTGTCCCTATGTTCTTTGATAGAAAGGAGTGAACATGAGTCCTGAGCCTGGAGGGAGGGAAGATCCCAAACCCAGTATAAAGAGGCAGTGGCCTCTCGTTATCAATTCCTTGGGTGAGTGTGCTCAATGTCCTGCAGGAGGCTGTGCAGCTGGAAGTCAGGATGTGACTGGCCTCAAGGCTAAGCAGAGTCTCTATTTGGGGGCTGGAACCACATGGTAGGGGGTGGGTTTGAGCACATGTTCAACAGCTGCTGAGGCAGGAAGGTATCTGAGGCCAGGATTCAGCCAGAGTGGGAACAGGAGGCAGGAATGAGGCTTGAGCACCTCAGAGAAAGGATAAGAGCCAGAGGAGAGGGTAATTTTTGTTTTGGGCAAAAGCCCAAGACAACTAGAATGGTTGGAGCCATGCGGATCCAACATGGATCCCTGACATGGACTAGGAGCTCTGTCTGGGGCTCAAGAGGTTCATCTGGAGAGAGGGACCCAGCAACAAACAGGATCAAATTGGTGAATGTCAAAACTAGATTCTGTCTTTGATCCAGGAAGAGGTGGTCTTGTTTTCACCTCCATCCTCATGCCCTGCCTCTCCCAAGGCAAGATCTGGCATGTGAGCCTTCCTCTGGCTCTTTGCTGGGGGCAAGAAGATGGGAACAAAGCCCCATTAGCTGAGGCTATCACGGTTGGCAGATTATGGGCACACAAGCAAAGGCCCTTGGTCCCCTTCATTTCACTTGGTCCCCTTTATTTCACACACTCCAAGCTTCTAGCCTCTTCTTGGCCAGGAATGAAGCCTGAGGGTCAGTCTGACCCATGTTCTTCCCTCTGAAGCTTATGGTCTTGGTGGCAGAGCTCTGCAAGTGAGTGATTTATAGTTCCCAACATCCATGCTTTAGTGGAAGGAAATTAGATACAGGCACGGGGAGAGTCTATACTAGCTTCTCCAGGAAAGCAACTGCCGGGACAATGAACCATGGTTTCAAAGTTTGGATAGGAGTCTCCCAGTGCTTTGGTTCACTTTCTCTTACTCTAATTGAATACTACAGGTGAGATGATTTATTTTAAAAGAAAAGAGTTTATTTGCCCCATGGTTCTAGAGTTTAGAAAGTTCAACAACACGACACTGGCACCTGGTGAGGACCTTCCTGCTGCGTCATAACAAGGCGGATGGGATCACATAGTGGGACAGAGTAAGTACACTAGCTCAGTAGTACCTCTTCTTATAAGACTACTGATGCCATCACGGGCACCTCCCCACTATGATCCCAACTGATCATAATTATCCCCCCAAGCCCACCTCCAGGCACTATCTGACCATACAGATTTGAGTATTAAATTTCCAATACACTGACTTTGGAGGCTGCATCCAAACCATAGCATCCATGAAGGGCAGGGGTTGGACACTCTGGGCAGAGTAAGCCACATTCCCACACTCCAGCATGCACAGGAGTTTGGTGCAGGGACCCACAGATCTTTGAACAGGAGCTGAGCAGGTGTTGGTAGGTGGGGTGGGGTAAGGAGGTGATGTGAGGCGGTAGGGCCCTCAGGATGCCACAGACAGGGTGTCTCACATTGTACCTCCTCTGGCAACCAATGTGGGGGTTTTAATGATGAGGCAAGGTTTAGTGGAGGCTCCAACTTTTATGGGGAGAGGTCAGAGAGAGGAGACCACATACTTTGGCAGATAGGAGAGGGCCTACAATCAAAGCAAGAGATGTTGAATGTTACCAATTTCTTGCATATGCAGATGAGACACCTGCATGGACTGGGGAAGGGAAAGACACCAGGTTCCATTGTGCTTGGCACTGCAGGTATGTCATGTACCATGTAAGAGTGACTGCAGGCAGCTGGGTGGTAGAGCCCAGGAGGACATAGGGTGCCCTACTCTATCACTCTTTGCCTTATTCTCTTGAAATGAGGGCTCTTAGTTAATGTGGATTTTGGTTAGTGGTCTGCAAGCCCCACCCACCCTCCTGTCTCTGCCTACCACAATGCTAGGGTTATAAGTCCATGTGCAAGCATAGTTTTGCTTTTTATGTGAGTTTTGGAGACTCAAACTCTGATCCTCATGAGTAAGCACCAAGCCTTCTGTGCACAGATCCATCTCCCCTGTCCCAGCTATTGTTGTTTCAAAGATCTGCTGGGATGTGTTCAGACGTGAGAGCCAGGGGTGGTTTTGTACATTTCCATTCTCCAGGAAGTTAAAAATGGTATATTCTGTGACTTCAATTAGACCAACAAATAAAAAGGGTTTAAAGTGTCAACACTTGGAACCATAGGAGTGTCATGAAACTTTAATAAAAGAAACGTAAGCGTGAATATAAGCTTAATGGTGAGAACTGCCAGTTAGTGGCTCTTTTTCATTTATTAAGTAACAGATTGTGCTAGCAGTAGCCTCAAAGACATAACAAATAACCGTTATCTGCAGTCCATGCAGGCTCCTTACCATTCTGCCTGCCCCACACAGGCTTACATGAGAACTGTCCTCACACCTCTCAACAATGCCCCAAGTCGCCCTAGTTTCCAAATCAAGAACTGAAGACTAATTCAAAAACAATTACAGTAACTTCCTTAAAGTGTCAGAATTCATTTGAGAGCCTCTTGAAACACAGACTACAACAATGCTCTGGCTCAACACTCAGGGAAATGCCCAGGGTTCTGATTTGGGATCTGACATTTTAGTGATGGTGGAATTGAGATGTTATTACTCACCCTCAGCAGAAGGCAGATAATTGTAGATAACTCTGGCACTTCTGTGAGGATGAATTGACTGGATACTGGCAACCTACTTCAAACAATGCCAGAGTCAGTTTTAGAGAGATGTGACCCTTTATTAGGAAGCCCAAATGGTTGCCATGGTAGCAACCAGGCCTGCAAAGTTATGGTTACACTTGGGTTGGTCCAATCTCTCACAAAAACACTTTCTTCCCCAGATGAAATGCTGTTTCTTCATTTAACTACAGAGTGAAGTGTCATGGGGGCTCAGAAACCTGTGCTAAATGTAAATCTGTCTTCTGGAAGGGTCAATTCCACTTTAAAAAGATGTATAAGTTGTGAGTCCTTCATTGGAAATGCTCAAGACCAGAAATGTTTCTGATTGCAGATTTTTTTTCAGACAAGATTTTTGCATTACATGGTGATATGTCTCAGGGAAAGGACCAAGGAATGCAATGAAATTTATTTATGTTTTATGTACACCTGTATCCACAGCCTGGGGTATTTTATAAGGTGTTTTTAATGCCCTTGTGTTTAACAGCTATACATCATCAGAGGTCAGGGCTGCAATTTTCTTCCTTCCTTTCTCTCTTTTTTTCCCCCCAGATTTCTTGTTTATTTATCGCTGTTTGCGTCCCCATGAGTGTATGTGCTCAGGCCAGGAGAGGGTGTTAGGTGTCTTTTTCTACCATGCTTTATCTGTTCCTTTGAGCCAGGGTCTCTCCTTGAACCCAGTGCTCACATTTCTCTGCTAGGCCGAAAGCCAGAAAGCTTCAGGAGTGTTTCTTCCTCCTATCTCTCTCTGCCCTCCTTGGAGCCTGGGTTACATGCATGGGTGGGGCACCTGACTCATTAGCTTGATGCCGGCATCTGAACTCTACTCCTCGAGGTTACACAGCCAGCACTTGCAAACACTGATCTATCTGTCCAACCCCAGGGATGGAGTTTTGCTTTTTGGATGTCATGAGGAACTCAAAACATTTCTGAATTTGAATCTTCTGGTTAGGAACACTTAATCATTGACTAAAATTCACACATTTTTCAGAGACACAATGCAAGACTAGAATAAAGTTCTACCTTTTGGTAAACTGGAGTTTTGCCTTAATTTCTTAAGAAATTGCTAAATTTACAAGAATTATATGGAAATTTAGATTAAAATTGTGTACAGACTTGAAGCAGATCAGATACTATCAAATGAGACTTGAGACAGGAATTATCTCCCCGAGAAATAGCTTTCCCTTCAGCTTGCTTGTGGAGCTCTGGTCTGTTCTGAACCCGGACCCTCAGGTGGTGGAAGTGCTGCTTGGACCCAAATAAAAACTCAGTCTGTGACCCCAGAATCTGTGACATTTTCTCCTTCTGAGGAGTTTGGATCCAACATGGTAAACTCGAGGTGTCTTGCCTCTTACCAGTCAGTTTCATTAGTCTATCATTCTTTTTAGAAGTTTTATTTTATTGTTGAAAGGTAAGGCGCCACACATGTTTTATGTGTACAGTTTGGACATGTACAACCATCTGTAATGTTGCCAGCACTGTCAGAAGACTGAGTGTATTAGATACCACCTGTTCTCATGCTCCTAACCATTTTATTTTATGCTTAAAGCACTTAACATATCTATCCAGTTTCACAAATTTGGGTTTCTTCTCTTTCCCTCTCTCCCTCTTTCCCTCCCTGTGTTGAGACGGGTCTAACTCTGTAATCTAGGCTAGCCTAAAATTCAGTAAGTAGCCCTGACTGACCCTGAACTCCTAGCAATTATCCTGTTTCAGTCCCCCATGTGCTAGGATTACCAGAACCACCATACTAGACTGATAAGTAGGTTTCCTGTTGAGGTTTGTTTGTTTTGTGGTGTTGGGGTTGAACGCAAGACCTTAGAAATGTTAAGTATGTGCCTTACAACCAAGCCACATCCCCAGCACTGAGATGGTTCACTAGTTAGGAGCACTTGCTGCCCTAACAGAAGAACCCAGTTCATTCTCATCACCCATGTCAGGCTCATAGCTGCATACATCATGCATAGTCACATGTATGTTCAGCTTCAGGGGATCTGATACCCTCTTCTGGCCTCCATGAGCATTTGCATACACACATATGCACATTATACACACACACACACACACACACACACACATATATTTTAAGAACAACCTTGGGTAAGGCTTGAAGGAGGTCTTCCTAAATTTCAAGCTGTGTCCTTCTGGGACTCATTTGTTTTAGAATTTGGGGGAGAGTAAAGAGCCACCAGTATGCAAGCATGGGCTCAGAAGTGCCAAACAGGCTAATTTGTTTGTTTTATGGGGGTGCCCCACTGTATTATTAAAATGAATTAATATCAATCAAGTACAAAAATGGTGGCCTTTACATTTATTAATTGGTTTTATTTGTATGTGTGTTGTGTCTGCATGTGTGTCTGTGTACCACGTACATGCCTGGTGTTTACAGAGGCCAGAAGAAGATGTCAGGTCCTCTAAGACTGTAGTTATAGACAGTTGTGAGCCTCCATGTGGGTGCTGGGAATTGAACCCAAGTCCTCTGGAAGAGTAACCAGTGCTCTTAACCATGAGCCTTCTATGATCTCCACAGTGAGCATTTTTAAGTAGCCATGGTATATAGGAAGTGCGTACAGATCCCAACACCCAGCTGTGTATGGCGCCAGCCAAGCTCACAACCCCTGGCGGGTGGACGTTTCAGAAATGGAAGGTGAGGTTGGAGTTATTAAGCCCCTGTTCTCCTCCAAGACTCACCCTGTGAGCCTATACACACACTCTTCCTGGTCCTTAACGTATAGTTGATGTATATTTGAAGCCAGCATTCCCACGGTGCGGGGCCTAGCATGTGCAAGTCCATGGCCAGAAGACCAACATGTGCTTTTCAGTGCAGAGCCCACAGAAATATGCCAGCCTCGGAGTTCACTGGGTCCCGGATGGTGAGGTTAAGTTTTCTGGCGATCCATGATGCACACCCACCCACCTCTCTATGAGTCCTGTTTGCCTGCCTTGCTGTCCTGGATCCCTGCTGCCATGTTCACCCATTCATCCTTATACCTCTGTCTACTTGCCTGGCTCAGTCTACCCACAGTGCTACTTGCCCACCCCTCCCACCTACACGTCCCACCCACCACCCTGCCCTCCCAGTCACTCATCCTGCCCACTCTGCACTTTTGAACACTCCAATCCTCTGCCCCATCCCTCGGGCTCTGCCCTCCCCCACCCCACAGGGACTGCCTCTCTCACTAAGCCACTTACTCCTGTAATAGATTTCCTCTGGCAAGCCCGGCTTATCGATCCTCACTCTCAGGGATTTGATTACGGTGTTTTCGAACAAAGTCAAAAGTAGATTCCACGACAGGGGCTACAGTTAAGTAATTACCGTGCCTTGGTGCTGTGTGCCAACGCCCAGGACGAAGCGGGTAAAGACGTCAAGAGTAAAAGGTCAGAAGATGAAATTAGAAAAAATGAGAAGGTGTTGTCAAGGGATGCCTGGTGAAGACTGGCACGGATTTACAGCCGACCTAGAACTCTGAGCAAGGGAGCTGTAGAAATGAGCCATTTCACGCGTAATCACAGTTTCCCACAAGGTACTTAGGGAATGAGGAGGGAATTGAACTTGGACAATTAGCGCAATTAAACATTCATGGTGCCTGCCACCCACTTCCTGCCTGGGGATATCTTTGGAGCAGAAGCATGGCTCTCTTCTTGGAGGTGACTTCAAGAGCAGCTGGCAGAAGGTGGTGTGTTGTGGGGCTGAGTCCTGAGCTAGGACAGGACCCTAGAAAGCGTTGTGCTGGTGGCAACATAGACTGGCAGAAGACTGGGTGACCCTGATGTGGTTGTCATGGAGATGGGCTTGCTGACCCATTCCCATATTGGCTTAGTTTCAAGTCACATGAATTTGAGTCTCTGTCACCAGCTCTACTTTGATTTTCTTACAAGGACATCACATGGGTGTCCTTGCCTTTACCCTGCCTTAACTTTTCTTGGACCCTGAACACTGACTCTGAGAGCCATTGCCAGGATCATTATGCCTACTTTTCACATGTGGAAACTGAGGTTCATGGTTGGGAGGGTGGTGGCTTGACCATGTCACAAAGCTGGGAGGCAGTCTTGTTGGGATCAGACCCCAGCTTACTTGCTGACATGTCCTCCCTCACTTCTCAGGAGTGGGTGGGAGGACTGGGCACTCCAATTTATCCTAGGCCAGCTGGGATATTTCTGCTCCAGACTTCAAGATCCTTCATGTAAGGGGCCAGAACTTTCTAATAAGATATTATAGTTGTCTAATAGGGTGATGAGGGTGAAAATACCGTCTGAGGCAGGGTGCTGTCTGTTTGTCACTGCGGATGCTAAAGAATGGGACTGGCTGAGTGATGGTGTCTGCTAAGCATGGCTGGATGGAACAAGTCTAGTGTGCTCAGGGTTAGGGAATCTCCAGGTCCCAGACTTGGCTGTTTGTGCAAAAGAGGTATCAGAGAGACACAAAGCAAAGGCTGTTCCCCATGAGATGGGGGTCATCAGTCATGCCATGGGGACTCCGTCAATTTCACAATTAGGGTGACCACTGGACCCTGGGATGAAGGGGCTGATAGGTTAATATAAGTTAGATTTAGTGAATACCTAAGTTTCTGATACAGTCTCTTAATTCGGGGCATGAAGATCAACTGCTGTGAGCAATTAGCTTATCAGCTTATGGATGAAGTCAGGTGAAATGAGGGGAGTCTCTTTGGACTGAAAAACAAGGTTGAAGCCAGGTGAAAGAAGGAAAGACTTTATGACCTGGCATTGCTTTCAACTGCTAAGTGGGCAGAGCCCAACTTAAGCTGAAGCAGGTGGAACAAGGAGTGATCCTATTTAAGGACAAGTGGATGATGCCAGAGAGGCGCGTGTGTGCTAAGGGCCCCCGATATGAGAGAGCTCCGAGAGTCCTGCTGGAGAAAGTTCTGGTAGACCAATGGCCAGATCTCCCTGAGGCAGAAGGAAGCTGGTGAGCAGAGAAAGCCTCGGCAAGACAGCAAAAGGCCAAGGACTAAACCCTGTGGCTCAGCTTTTGCCTAGAGGGGTTTGACCTGTCCGAACAGTGGCCTGAACGGAACTGTGGCCAGCTTTAAAGACTGAGGCAGAACGGCAGAGTTGCTGATACGAAGGAAGTAAGGTGGCCTACAGACGCTGAGGTCTCCCAGAGAGAAGAAAGCCTCAAGCCTTATTTAAAGTGAGACTTCGATAGCCAATTTACCCTGACGAACCTGCGTCTGAGCTATTCCAGAAAAAGGACTGCTAAGTGCGTTAAAGAGTCTACCCCCGAGACTGGTTTCCTGATGACTGAGGACCTGCCCCAGAGACTGTATCATTCTAAAAGGGTATGAAAGTAGTTGTTATGATTATCAATAGGTTTAGTGGATAGGTTAAAGGGGTTGTAGGAATTTATAGGATTAATAGTTAAGAAATTGTTGGTGTTTGTTATAAGTGAATTTAGTAATAAATAAATAAGAGTTAAATAAATAAATAATTTAAAAGTTCGATTTCACTGGGAGAAGGGGAAGGAAACAGAGGTGTGACCCTGGCCTGGTACAGGTTGGGGGTGTGGTGAATGTGCCTTGATCTCACCTGCTGGCTGGGAGTTCTGGAGACCTGGCTGGTGTCTAGACAGGATGCTGAGTGAATGAATCGATACAGGCTCTCTGGTCTCCTTGAGGTTACTTTGATGGTCTTTTCTTATTCATCCAGAAGGCAGCTTCACATGGGAGGAGGTGGGGGGCTCCCAAGATTTCAGACTCTCATCCTGTTTCTGAGCATGTTGTAGGCATATGCCTGTCCAGTGAGTACCACAGAAGCCTTAGGATCTAGGTACCTCTGAACAGCCTCCTCTCCCTCCCACATGGCTCCAGTGAGCTCCTCAGGCACAGGAAAGGGCTTCCCCCATAGCCAGTCACACCAGGTGTCCCCTCCCCCTGCATCCCATAGGGCTGTGTCTCTCAGCTCTGTGGGTTTTTCCACTGGTTGCACCTGAACTGACTCCCTCCCCATCCAGTCAGAGCCAGGTCTTTGCTGAAGAATACCACTTCCCCTCACCTCTGCAGCCTGCTCAGAATCTCCGGTCTCTCATCAGTCTCTCTCCACATCCTGAAGGCCTCCTTCCCACAGCTTGGCCTTCCTCTGGCCTTCTCTTCTGCCTTCCTCTATGGCCAGTCTCACTCTCCACAAAGGCTTACACTGGGTGCTTTTTTTCTTTTGGGGCCTATGTTACTGATCCCTTTTTACTCAGCCTGCCTGGCCTGAGAGAAGGTTAGAGAGCATAATAGTCCTCAACTTGCCTTTTTCTGAGACCTCCCCAAGGGGGTACTAGTTTCTTTCCTGGGCTCTGAGAAAACATTCAGGAGCCAAATTTGAGTGACCATGGCCCAGGAACACAGAGCTAAGGTCACCCCAGTTTCTATACTCCAATATGGAAGCAGTTTCATTGAGTTTTTATAGTAACAGAACAAAGAAAGTTATAAATCAAGGCATTTTAAAAACACACTGGTGGAAACCTTAGGTAGACAGTACAGCAGGTGGAGGAATCTCCACTACAGCATCCTTAGCTTTTCCATTGGCAAATAGTGTTTTGTCAAGTTAATACATTCCAAAGGTTTTTGTCTGTCTATCCAGATGTTAGGTCCAACACAAAGGTGAACAAGGAATGGCTATTTAGAGGGCTAAGGATAGCCAGAGAGAAGTTGTAATTAGGTTGTCAGATCAGCAATGTTCCAAACCCTTTAGAGTCACCGACATTTTATTAGTCAATCAATGTATGCAGACAGCTTCTTTATGTGAATTCTCACCTACACAGCTCACTAACTCTGTGGTCCTCCAGTATCTGAGAGTACACAGTCTGGTCCACACTGACCTACTGGTGCCCCCTGCCCGTCCACCAACAGCAGACCTCTCAGTTTCTCTCATCAGACCATCACCATCCTAGGTTTCCAGAGCTACCACTGGCTGTCCTGGTGGCTCCACGAGTGTCCAAGAGCCAGCACCGGCAGAGGAATCCCTTGGCCTCCCAGCTGTCTCTTGGGTGAGGCTTAGGCTTGGCCACCACTGAGATTCTTGGCTGTCCCTGGAGGCACGTGGCTGGCTTTTTGGATGGACTCCTGCATTGCAGCTTTGTAAAAGGATCCACAGCAAGCAAGCCCTTGGTGCTCACTGCTAATGGCTGAGTCTTGCTTCTGCCTGTGCCTTTCTCACCTGGCTGCTCTGTACTTAGTTCCCTCCTCAAGAAGCATCTTCTGTGTCCTTTTAGGATGTTCTAGGTGTGTGCCCATGCATGCATGTGTGTGATAAATCCCAAAATTGGGATGTCTGGTTCAAAGGATTTTGTGTGGCCTGTTTTTTCCCTTTCCACATGAATGCTAGCATACTCTACACACTGTATCCTTTGCTCCATTTGAGCTTGCCAGTTGGTGCACCTGAAGATGTCCCCATCGGTGCTTGCAGATCTGTCCATCTCCTTCCACACAGACACCAGTCATGTGGGCAACTTTTTTGACCAGATCCTAACTAATGTGCACTCGATTCTTTTTTTTTTTTCAGCTTAATTTTAAAAGTATACTTTGAGATGGCTCAGCGGTTAAGAGCACTGGCTGCTCTTCCAGAGGTCATGAGTTCAATTCCCAGCAACCACATGGTGGCTCACAACCATCCATAATGAAATCTGGTGCCCTCTTCTGGCCTGCAGATATACCTGCAAACAGAACACTGTATACATAATAAATAAATCTTAAAAAAAAAAAAAGTATACTTTGAACATTTCCCTGCAGCTTAGTCATATACACCCCCCAAAACCCTCTCCAACTTCTTCCAGGCTCCCCCAACATATGTCCTGTCTGACTTCATGTTCTCTTTTCTTTCTTTAACCCACTGAGTTCAAGGAGTGCCGCCCATGTGCACATGGGTGTGACGCTGTCTCACGAGAGCAGGATTGACTTACCAGTGTTTCCCCCCACCCCAAAGTGACTCCCTCTCTTCCTCAGCTTCCAGCAACTGCTTCCACTAGGGGTGAGGCCTTTGTAACCCCAAATCTGTGCTGTAATGCTTCATAAGGGTTATTTTTATTTTTAAGTGTGTGTGTGTGTGTGTGTGTGTGTGTGTGTGTGTGTGTATGTGCGCGTGCGCACGCGCACAGGTGTCTGTGGAGGCCAGAGGCATTAGATCCCCCTGGAGCTGGAGTTACAAGCAGTTGTAAGCCACCCAACAAGGGTGCTGGGAATCCAACTTGGATCTTCTGGGAGAGTATCAAGCACTCTAAACTGCTGAGTCATCTCTCTAGCTCACCCCCAGGCCCTGCCTCACACTGGAAATCTTCACTGGCTTGATCATGTGCAGATAACTTCTGCTGGTTCACATGTGCAACAGCCATGTCATGCTCAGCATTCCTCCCCACCCTCTAGCTCTTGCATTCTTTCCACCCCCTCTTCTGGAATGTTTCCTGAGCCTTGTGGAGGGCAGGGTGGATACAGATGGCACATGTATGTAAGGCTGAGCACCCACTATTGAGACATGTTTTTGGTTTGTTTTGGTTTTTAGTAGTCACTATTTCAGATAATGCTGCATTGAGGATCCTTACACTTATTCCTTTGCCCACTATTTGAAGGTACTCGAAGGATAGAATCCTTCAGCTGAATTTGCTAGCTGGGAGGGATTATTCATGTGGTGTTGGTGGTGGTGGGTCCTGGGCATTGAACTGAGAACAGCATCCAGACCTATATTTCCTTCTGATTTTGAGAGAAAGTATCACTAAGTTGCTATCCTTGAATTTGCCATCTTCCTATCCTCAGCCTCTGAGAAGCTGAATTGACAGGCCTACTCCACTAGCACAATTTAAATGTTGGTACATTTCTCCTCCAGTACATACCAGCACATTTAGGTTCTGATCATCCTTTCTGCATGTTTCTTCTATAAAGTGTGAAGTTGAACATCTTTACTGATAACTGTCAATCTTGGTCCATTTGCCTACTTCCCTTTGTGATTGTTGGGCTGTTTTCTAGTTGATTTGTGGCAGCTTTTTTTACATATGAGGAGTTACATATTTTTACATATTTAAGTATGTATGAGTTTGGATGATCCTGCTCATGTGCAGGATCAAGCCAAGGCCCCATGAGGGAGGAGAAGTCTGGTGTTCACTAGGGGTTTGTTGCTGTGTGCAGAACCAAAGGGCTTACTGGTTACCTGAGAAGGGGTCTGTAATAAATCACATCTACCTTGTACCGTCTTCCAGGATGGGAAGGAAAAGAAGATAAATATGTGGGCTTGCTCTGGTGTGCCAGAGGATGGCTAGTCTCTGAGGCTCTAATAGGCAGGTGGAAGGATAACACTCAAGAAATGGACACCTAGGAAGCTAGCTTCGTCCATTTCATAAGCAGTGCTCTGCTTCTGTCCCTATTCAACTGCTTGCCAGTGTTTAAAGTTAGACACAGAGGGCTGAGGGGTGGCTCAGTGAGTAAAGGACCTGCTGTGCAGCATGGGGATCTGAGTTTGGATCTCCAGATCCACACAGGCCAGTGACTCCTGCCTGGAACCCAATGCTGGGATTGGTGATGAGTGATGGCAGAGACAGGAGAATCCCTGAGGCTCACTGGCCACCATCCAGTGAGAGACCCTGCCTCAAAATATAAGGTGGGGAGAAATAAAGGAAAATACCTGCTGTGGGCAAGTGCACCTGTATACACACACACACACACACACACACACACACCTCAGCAAAGTAAGTTTAAAACAGCCAGAGCCAGGCATGGTGGCACATGCCCTTAATCCCAGCACTGGGGAGGCAGAGGCAGGTGGATCTCTGTGAGTTCAAGGTCAGCCTGGTCTGTACAGTGAGTCCAGGACGCCAGGGATACACAGAGAAACCTTGTCTGGAAAAACAAAACAAAACAAAAAAATCAGAGATATTGGTGGGTTTGGTGGCTCAAGCCTGTAATCCCAACAGTAACAGTTGAGAGCTAGAGACAAGTTCCAACCTTGACAATACAGGAGTTCAAGGCCAGCCTGCACTACATGAGACCCTGTCTCAAAAATAAAAATAAAAAGGACAAAAAAAATCATAGACACTAGAACAAACCCATACTTTCAACCTCCTTACACAAAAGGAAGGCCCAGAAACAAGGATGGCTCCCTGCCAGTCACTGCCGTCCCCTTTGGCTGGAGGCAGCCTGCCCAGACTACATATGCTCTCATATCTCCTAGCCCAGAGGTCATGTTCCCACATGGTTTTTCCTATGGGAGCAAAATATTTTTCAGGAACAAAAAACAAAAGATAAGCCAAGAGGAGTGCCTCTTTTAAGGAAGGGAAAAGCGTGTATTTCTTCCTGGAGATGCAGAGGGTAGGCTCGGGACGTAAACCAAGTGTCTGGTTCCTAGACAGACTTTAAGAAGTACTCTGTCTCAGTGCAGCTGGCTCGGCAGGGACCCCAAGGGCCTGGGAGGCCTGAGTGAGGGTTGCATTTGGCTCAGGGCTGGGGCCAGAGGCATGTGGCACCTGTAGGCTATCAGCATGTTGGGAGCCATGGCAACCACTCTCACAAGAAGGGAGGACAGGTCAGTGAGAACAGGGACCCACTGTACAGTCGCAGTGAGTTCACCCTGTCTTGCTAAGCCTCATGGCCTCCTCTCCTGCAAGCGATGATCAGGGAAGAGACACACATCTCCTTTCAATGTGGGCAACTGACTACTCCTTCGAGAGAGATGAGCACCTGCATCCTTTCCCCACCATCTCCAGCCTCTGCTTGCTCAGACATACTGTAAGGATAACAACAGTTTTCTGTTGAGCCAACAGGTCTCATTGGCCTAATTTCTTTATTTTCACCAAGCTCCATGTGGTTGGAAACCTGGAGAGGGGTCAGAGGCTCCTTAGGTTCTCCAGGAGTTCACCTCAGGGAGCATATGTGGGAGCAAGTGTGTGTGTGATCCACCCACCCATGAGTGGGCATATGAGTGAGAGAGGGTGCTCATAAATGTTCAAGTGTGTGGATGTACATAAGCAAATGTAGGCTATCATGAATGTAGGCTAGCATTATGTATGTCTGTGCACGACTGTATTGAATGAATGTTTGGATATGTGTGTATGCGTGAGCAGGGTTTTGTCATGCCTGTGGATGTGGTGATATGAATGGTTCTGTGTGAGTGGGTATGTAAAAATGCGTGTATCGGCATGGCAATTGCATGTTAGCTTCAGTGTGGGGGTGATATGTGATGGTCACATGACCCCCAGAGGACTGTGATAAAAGGGTACTGTATAGTGGAAGTTACAGAAATACTTGGAAAGTGAACAGAGGGAGATAAAATAGAAATGCAGGTTTGGGATTCTGGTGGCTTGTCTGAGGGCCTGAAGCAGGTAAATAGGAACTGCCCCAAACACAAGGCCAGTCCTGGAAGGAAGAGGTTTCCCACATAGTAAGTGGTGACTAAGTCTTGGGCTCAGGGTGGATGCTCCCTGCTCCAGGTGGGGGTAGGGGACAGTAAGGGTAGAGGGCATGGGCTGATGCTGGTCCTGCAAGGTCTTGTGCTTCACTGAAAGTCAGAGCAGGTGCCCTGCCTTGTGAAACCGGTCTCCTCCTCCCCCTCCATTCACAGTCCCCTCTACTCACCGGTTCCATCTCCCAGAGAACTGTCCTGCTGCTCTCTGGTGTGGCTTTTAAACAGGAAAAGAAAATATGGGATTATGATTTTGGGAGACCTGCCTATCAGTGCCTGTCCTTTACAGCCTTGGACTGGAGAACTGGACTTGTCGATGTTCAGCTAGAAGGGTGAGTGCTTTCTCTACCCCTTTACCCTGATTCTCAGGGCAGGGCTGGGATCTGGACGTGCAGCATGTGTGCCCCCCTGTACCTCCCACTCCCTCCCTGTTTGTTAGGAAAAGCCCTTCCAGGCTGCCCTGAGGATCACATTCACTGGACTCAGCTTTGGCTCCAATTTCTGATTTCCTTCCTTCTCTAAACAGGGGTATCAAATTAAGCCTGGTCAACACTGTGGGCTGACAGCAGGCTCAGAGCACCCAGAAACATGGCTGTGCCTTCAGGGTTTGCAGGAGTAGGGGAGCCCTGGTCATCTCCACCATAGCCCGGGTCTTTCTCAGACAGGAAGCATCGTGAGAGAAAGGCTGGTGGGACCCACAATGGTGTGGAAAAGCCACAACCCTCTTTAGGTACCAAATTCACACAGGAAGACAAATGGGATGAATTCAGAACCTATGGGAGCGAATGATGAGGAGAAAGGCCTGAGATGTACCTCAGGGGCCTCTGGTGTTTGCAGCCCTGTCTGCACTTGAAACTCACCTGTGGGAGAGGCAGACCCTGGGGAGGATGCTCAAAGCCAGACTCAAATGCCCACTGTCTGTAGAAGACAAGGGAGAGGCCAGAAGGACAGCAAGAAAGGCCTTGGCCCCACATGAGGCTTGCTGTGAGACATGGTTTGGGGAGAGTGGCTGTGCCTAGCACTCTGTGGGAGAGAATGGAATGCTCCCCCCTTATTGTCTTAGTGTCTTGGGGCTGAGCAGGATGTAGGAGGGGAACAGGAGAAGGGCAAACTGCTTGTGGTCTCCATGTGGGATTTCTCAGGGCAGCCCCAAAGAATCTGGCTGACTCCCACTCTGCCACCCATCCCCCATCATTCCAGGAGGCACTGGGGCCTGGGAGAGTTCCCTGGGTCTCCTAGACTGTCAATCAACAGGGTGTATCCAACTGGCAGGGATGGTCTGCTGTTGTCCTCAGCATGGGGAAGAGGAGTGAGGACCCTACTTAATCCTTCCTTGAGCAAGTCAAGGACATGAGGAACAGTGAACAGTTCCCATCAGAAATCCTAACACACCTCAAGTTGGCCTGGTGTGAGACCTTCGGGATTTCCCAGTGTGTCTTAGTTAGGGTTTTATTGCTGTGAAGAGACACCATGACCACGGTAACTCTTATAAAGGAAAACACTTAATTGGGGCTGGCTTACAGTTTCAGAGGTTTAGACCATATCGCCATGGCAGGGAGCATGGCGGCATGCAGGCAGACATGGTGCTGGAGGAGCCAAAAGTTCTTCATCTTGATGGGCAGGCAGCAGAATGAGACTGTGTGCCACACTGGGCGTAGCTTGAACATAGAAGACCTCAAAGCCTGCCCCAAGTAACACACTTCCTCCAACAAGGCCATACCTCCTTATGGGCCCCTATGGGCCAAGCATTCTAACACATGAGTCTGTGGGGGCCATACCTACTCAAACCACCACACAGTGTTTGCACACACATTCTCTCTCTCTCTCTCTCTCTCTCTCTCTCTCTCTCTCTCTCTGTCTCTCTGACAGGAGATATCCCCAGGGAGTTTGTTTAGAACTACAGTCTGAGCTGCTGTTCTTCGAGCTGTGCAGGACCCTGTGGTGTTCAGCAGTACTGAAAGTCAACCCCCATGTCTTACTAACACCATCCACGACGTGCTCCCTTGTGCTATGGCTCAGTTGGTAGAGAGCTTGCCTAACATGCACTGAAGTGCTACGTCCACTCCCCAGCACTGCACAAATGAGGGATGGTAACACATGGCTACAATGTTAGCACTCTGGTGATGAGGGCACAAAGCTCAGAAATTCTAGGACATCCTCAGCTACACACCAAGTTTCAGGCCATCTTGGTCTACATGATATCCTGTCTACAAACAATCAAGTGAATGAATGAATGATGAATGAATGAGTTCCAGTGATTCAGACACCAAGAGGCCTGTCCGAGGGGTGAGTGACACAGCTGTTCACAAAAGTATGTCCATGCTTCTCCAGCATGTGTCACATTGCCAACATTGTTTTTACTCTGGCTAAAATCAGATGACTAACTGACTGTGCTATGGGGTCATCCCAGTTTGGCTTTGAGACAATGTCCAAAGCAAAGCCAGAGGCGTTGATGCCTGCAGCTGCCCGTTGTCCACGGGGTCCAAAGGCAGTGGCTGCCTCTGAGTGGCCTAGCAGTCTCTGAGGGAAGTACCCCCAGGCTGCTGCCGGAGTCAGACAGGGGCACCCTTCACCGCTGGGCGCCTGCGGAATCTGCTAGGCTTGTTGCTACATCTGTCCGACAGAAACCCTGTTTGTACCCTACCAGGGCTGCTGTGAACAACAAACATATATGCATCAGTTTTGGTTTTAACAAGACACTTGTAAAGTCCCCTGCCTTGCTGCTTTCTGTTACTTATAACACTCTGGTCCCAGGCTGAGGAACACAGCTGCCGATGGCCTTCCTGTTGGCAGAATGCCCAACCAGGGCAGGGCATCACATGGCCAGAGATGGGGCACCCTTGAGAGGCCAAGCCAAAGTGCCTCTTGAAGCAGCCTCACCTCATAAATCCATGTGTGACATCTGTGGGCAAATCCGTTCATGAGGTGGAACCCTAATCACATTGAGAAGGCCCCTCAGGTCCACCTCTTAGTGTCTCCAAATGGGGACTAAGTGACAATATGAACTTTGGAGCGAGCGAGTGCCAGCACCCTGTGTGCCCAACATGGAATGTGCTTGTGCTGTCACCTTTATACCTATCCCCTCTGGGAGGTCTTTTAATGTTATGCTGTCACCTTTATAGCTATCCCCTCTGGGAGGTCTTTTAATGTCATGCTTTAGCTGAGGTATGTGGGGAATTGGCACCCACCCTATGGTACCAACTCTAAATCCCAGCAGCAGCCAGGAAGAGCCATGCTAGCCAGCTCCTCTGTTTGCTGGGACTCTGTTTGCAGGACCAGGAGGGGACAAGAGGGGAGACAAGTGAGGAACAGCCGATCCTAGGCTGGGGATTAGGAAACCAATGGCAGCCAGACAATTGAGACCTACTGCATATGTTGACCTCAAGCTCCTGCAAGAAGACATGCAGGACCAATCCTGCATGACATGGAGTCAGAGGAACGAAGGCCAGTAGGTAGAGAGGACTTGGATTTGAGAACTTCACAAATGAGTTCAGTATTAATTCCTGCCAGAGGCCCAGCCCCATTTTTATGCCTTGAGTTGAGTAGTCGGATGGAAATACAGAGGAAGACAGTCAATCTTGAGGGTATCCAGGATATGCAGAGTGTGAGGTACCTCAGGGCCTTGTGGGGCAGTATCCAGGAAGCTGCTTGATGTCCGTATCAGGCTCTCTAGTGTGTGCATTGTATTGGACATGGGGATCATTGACCCTGAGCCACACTTCCACAGGCTGTGTGTGACAGAAACCTGCCAGTTAGGGCTCTGGCCATGCAGGGCTCTGTGACATTGGTCGATAGCACCCCACTTACTGGTTTCTTGCTTCCCCCACATTCTAGATGAGATCTTTACGGGGACCTGTGGGTGTCTGTGTTTCGCTCTGAAGTTCACAATAAATATTTTCATTCAGTCATCTGCCAGTCTATCCATTGGCTCCTGCCATCTGGCTGCTTTGTGCTGGGAAGACGCTGGCTGAAAAGAAAACTCAGGGCCAGTTCCTTCCCCAGGGCATGCTGTCCAGCAGAAAGTTTGATGTCCTTGAGGCCAAGGCTGGTCCCAGGAACCTCCTTTAGAAGGGCCTCATTCAGGACAGGGGTTTGCTGGCCTCTCAGCTCCTAGCCTCCCTAGTCTTTAGGGGTCCCAGGAACCTGATTGCTGAAGGAGCTACAAAGGCTTCCTGGAAGATGGTACCAGGAGAACAGGTGAGTACAAGAGGGTCCTGCCCAATCCAGCTGTGCTTGGTGGCAGAGTGGGACAGGGGTATATTGGCACGTCAGATGAGGTCTGGGGAAAATAGACCACCCATCACTGCTGCAAATAAAACTTGAGAGAAGATATGAGAACTGGGCATCCTTCACAGGGACCTCCATACTTCTAAAGAGACGCTGTAGCACTATGTCTCCAGGGTGCATATTGGGTGGGGGTTGGCCCACTTTTTAGGCTACAGACTCTAAATTGTTAGCAGGTTTTCACCTCACCTACACTGGGTTCCTCAAGAAAGCAAGAGGTGAAAGCCTAGGACAGGGAGATAATCACACCTCAACAATGTCAGAGTGCTTTAGCCAAACTATCCAGGGCGTCCAACTGAGGTCAGTGCACATGATGATGTCTGTGTGGAGTCATGCTGGGATTCTTGTGGTTACAAGAGACAGAAACCCAAATGAATTAATTCAAAGAACTGGGAAGATGGGGAGTCAGGGATGTATCAACCACGCTACCAGCTGTTTGGGTCCGTTTTCTATGGTTATAACAAATGCCTGAGACTCAGTTCTTTATAAAGATCATTTGTCTCAAAGCTTTCTTCTCAGGTAACCCTCTCTGTGTGGCCTCTCTCCCCATCAAGTGATCACAAAGGAGAGTACTGGCAGAGGGGGCCCCCAGGGAGGCAGTAAGTCAGTGGGGTTCAAGGCCATGGCTTGCTCTTCCATCATAACTTACTCTCATGGGAACCAAGTCTCAGTGAATGACATTGTCTCTTGTAAACCAAGGTCCCAGTGACAAACACCACCCCAGTGGGTTAAAGTCCCATCAACTCTCAAATAACCATGTAGGGACAAAGCTTCCACTACATGGTGGTGCACCTTTGGGGGCCGCCCTGGGACCATACCCTGGCCTCACTACCCGCTTATCGCTGTCTTAGTTTCATTTCCTGTCACCGTGATAACACACCTGACAAAAAAGCAAGTTAAGGGAGAAAAGGCTCATTGGCCACCCAAGCCCATGTCACAGTCCGTCTTACGGAGAAGTCACAACAGCAAGAACCTGAAGCAGCTGGTCAAGCCAACAGTCAAGAGCAGAGAGCAATGAACTAGCTAATGAATGCATGCCAATGATCAGCTCACTTCCCTGCTCTCATCCAATACAGGATTCCCTGCTTGGGGAATGGTGCCACCCACAGTGGGCAGGTCTTCCCATTAATCCACACAAGCCCCAAAGACATGCCCACAGCTAACCTAACTTAGATAATCTCTCACTGAGCTCCCTTCTCAGGTGATTCTAAATTGTGTCAGGTTAACAGTTAAAACCAACCATCACCGCCTCTCAGCCCTGGAGAGCAGAAAGAAAAAGCTGCCCTGGAATCACACATCATGGCCGCTTCCCATATACAACAGCAATGTTCTTGGAGTTGACTGCCCTCGCTGGGCACATGGTCACTTCTGAGGCTGGTGGCTTCAGAATAAAGCTCAGTTGGAGTTGGCTTTCCTCTAGGCTTGGAAAGGGAGACAGTTACTGATCAAAACAAAATCAAGGGTGAACACCCAGTCAAGAGGAGCTCATTGGGCTACCCTGGTCCCTTTAGCTCTGAGAAGCCAAAAACACATGGGGAAGCCAGGAGGCTACATGTCCCGCATCCAGAGTTATCTGGTGCCCTAGGAGAACATTATCTAAGTACCTTACCATAGGCAGGGAGGCAAAAAAAATTTTCTTCCCCATCTCCAGAGCCTTTTTGGTTTTTGTTGTTTTTTATTTTGTCCCTGTAGAAGCCTTGGGAAGTAGAATGGGCCTGGGACCCCCAGGTTCTCATTCCATGGAAATAAACAGTGTTTCCAGCCACCACCTCTGAGAGTCCAGCAACTGAAACTGTCCTCGAGAACCAGTAACCCTTCCCACCCCCGAACCCCATTCCACCTCAAGTCATAAAAATGACACGGAATGAGCTGTGTCTGCAGTTGGAGTTGCAGAAATTAATTCAGGTTTGGCAATAAAGTTATAAAGGCTGGGCTGAAATTACCATAATGAGATCCTTTTAATAAAACTCCCCAGTGGGACTCTGTGCTGATGGCCCCCGTGGGGCTGAGCCCGCTCTCTGCTTCCAGAGCCTCGGAAGAGCCTGCCTGCTGCCAACAGGGCCTCTTGCCTTGCCTGATTATGCATCTAGGTAAACATATTTTATCTTAATGACCATCTTTGGGGGAATCTGCAGTCACAGAGTGATTATGTCTTCAAAGTTAACAACCGGAAGACTGACCTTCCTGCAGATGACCTCGCCCAGATCAGCACCACAGTGTATGCTCTGTGAGGCTGCCGTTGCCCAGGATTTAAGACCTGGCCATAAGCCCCTGCAATCTCTAATAAGAGGAGAATGGGATGGGCTGGGGAGATGTCTCAGTTGAAAAAGTGCTTACCTGTAAGCATGAGAACCTGAGTTCTAGGTCACATAAAAAGCCATGTCAAGCGTGGCAAAATGTACACTTGCAATCCCAGTGTTCCTGTGGGGAGGTGGACAGAGATAAAGAGACTCCTTGGAAGCTCATGGGCAAGCCTAGTGTAAGCAACAGTGAATGCCTCCTGCAACAAGGACCAAAGCCTGAGGTTGTCCTCCAACCTCTGGATGTGCACTGTGGCAAGCCTCCCTCTCTCTAAGCAGTGTAGTAAGTAGTTCCTCCTCTTCCTGAGCCTAGGGAAAGGAGAAATTTGTTCTAATTCGTGTGGATGATGCCTTGGGCCAGCAGCATGGCATGGTTCCTCTGTCTGTGAGCAAAGTGCCTTAAGCAAGCTGTGCTTTCAGCCATCCACCTTGCCAACAGAGATCTGGAACAACCCAATGTCTCACAAGCAAGTGACAGTGAAGGTGGGGACCAGACAAGAACACTTGGAGCCCAAAGCATACCTGATGCTGAACTATAGAAAAACATTTTCTTCTAGCATTTCCGTGACTTCATTGTGATCATATCAGATTGTATTAGTCAGTTTTGCCTTATAACAAAATACTGGAGACGGATAACCTTATAAAACAAAAGGGTTTGTGTAGCTCATAGTTTTGACACCCCAAAGGCATGGCACTGGTATGGGCTTAGCTCTCTCTCTCTCTCTCTCTCTCTCTCTCTCTCTCTCTCTCACACACACACACACACACACAGAGGGAGAGAGAGAGAGAGCTCTATGGAAGTCTTGGTGATAACGGTCTATCTTTGGGGTCTTGCTGCTGCAGGACGGTCAATTCTCTTCAACATTTGAGGCACGCTGTCAACTGGGACTCACTTTCCATCATCTTCCCTTGTCTTTTCTGTGTTGAGTCTCCTGTTTCCTGTATCTTCTACCTTATACTTTCTTGAGTACATCTTTTGTTTGGATGGACCCTCTCCTTCAGTATTTTTACTTTTAGAAAAAGTAACTGGCAGGTAAATGTTCTGGAAACTTGCATGTCTGGAAATTTCCCTATTCCAGTATTGTACTTCATTGAGAATTAAGTGTAAGATTGAAGTTAAGTAAATTTCCATCAGAGTTCCAAATGTTTTCTTGCTTCCTTGTTTTTTCTTCTTCTAATGTTGCTTCTGTGAAGTTTAAACCATTCCAAATCTGTCTCTTTGCTTATTACTTTTGTTATCTGCTTATTCCCATTTATCCTCTATGGAAGCTTGCACACTCTTCTGTCTTCTGAAAGTTTATAATCACGTGTTCTGTTTTAGTTTCCCAGATGAATCCTTTCAGCCTGGGAACACCTCCAGTTAGGAGAATTTTCTGGAATGATTGGTATCTTCTCTGTTACTGTAAGTTTATATTACTGTGTTATTTTCACTGTTTTACCTTTTTCCAGGCTATCATCTACATAATTGAGACTATATTATATGTTAACCATGCTTCACAACACAAAAACTGAGCAGTTACTACCCTATTCTTAACCTGCTATGCTAATACGGCTATTGCCCAGCATAAATCTTAGAAATACTTGCACTTTGTGACTCTTGCTTCAGCTGCATTTATTCTCAACTGTCCTGCCTCTGCCTTCTGTTAAATCCCCCTACTTCCTCTCCTTAACTCCTCCTCCCCTGGAGGGCAGGAAGTCCTGCCCTATTCTCTCCCCTGCTCAGTGATTGGCTATAAGCTGCTTTTTTGGCATATCAGGGGACAATTGGGGAGCAGTGTTTATATAGCATTGAGACATGAGCTCTTCAGAACAAGGACTGAAACCAGATAGGGGTGCAGAAATTAGGATTTGAATCATACAATAACCTTCTGCCTACACTTCTCCTCTGATTTCCCATGCCCTCTACAAAGCTCCTATTTAAAGCTCCTATTGTCTGGATGGTTCACGAATGATCGAAGCCTCAATTCACCATCATTTTCAGACTGCCTTTGCCTTACCGGTTCACTTTGTAGGAAAGCTCTCAGCTTCACTTCATAATCCTTTCACTGAGTTTTCCTTCCTTTCTTCCTTCCTTCCTTATCCAGAAGCTCATTCTAATGTTCTCCTCTTGTTCTTGTTTAAAGTATATAAGGTCTCCTCTCAGCATTTGGAGGATATGAACACAGGCTTCCGGCACCCAGTTCCCTGCAGAGTCCATTTTTTCCTTCTGTTAGAAGTTACTGCAGGTTTATAGAAAGAAGCTGGTATGAAATCACTCTTTAGATGGGCTTCACAGGCTCAGGACCTCAGGAGCCATGAGGAACTGAAGTGGGAGTAACAGACAGTAATGCGATAGAGAAGACACTTTCCTTTCCACTCCCCAGAAGGAGCTTCATAAGTAAAGGTACCTGCCATGTAGAACATGGTGGTCCTGGAAGGACAGAGCCTTCAATTCCAGAGGACAACATGACTCTTATAGATTTTTGGGATGGGAGAGCAAACTCCATACCACATGACCTATGCTAGCCAGGAGTCTCACATCAAGAAGGCACTAGAGAATAGTAAATGTATAATTAAATGTTGCCCTTGGTCTGGGGCCAGGGGGGACTGGGCTTGCTAATGGCTGCAGCGTGGTGGAGAGAACAGGACTGTCTGGAAGAGCTGCAAAGTCCTAGTATTTATCAGCTCTGCCCAGGACAGAGCTACATGGGCACCTGGGCTAGTGTTAGGGAGAAAGAGGCAGGTGGAGGATCTGTGGTCTCACACATCCTTCCCTATCCCTGGTGGGGGTTTTGATTCTGTTTCTTCTTTTTGCTCTCCATCTACAGTGTCAGAGGCTCCCATAGAGAGCTGGTGGCCCTTTGGTGGCTGCTTATTTGTAGAGGTCGACACTAGCACACTGACTATGATGACTAGATCCCAGTTTTTAGGTAGGTTCCTTTGCTCTTTGGTCTCGCAGTGCTCCCCCTAGATCCCAGTGTTTTTAGGTGGGTTCCTTTGCTCTTTGGTATCGCAATGCTCCCCCAGGCTCTGTTTATAATAGTGAAGGTCTGGCCACCACCTCTTGGGAATGAACTGGGGTAGTCGGCCTTCAGTGATTCCTCCTGTTTCTAGATTGGTACCCTCACCCTTACCCACACCAAGCGCTTGCATCCCAGAGACCTATTACACTTTTTACAAGGAAGCCTCCAGACCAATGCTGGTTCAGGAGAGTGGCACAGGACATGCGAGGGGATTGGCACTCTCCTTTAACTCTTCTGCCCCATACCCCACTTCTTGATGGTACTTGGTACTCCAATGTCAGTACTGTCTGGGGACTGTGGCACAGACTAGAAGAATCCTGGCTCTTCTCCATACCAGCTTGGGGCTCAACTTGAATATATCAAGTTTATTACCATGAAAAGCTCTCCTGCTTCCCAGCCAATGACTGTTCTGATATTGTTTCTCTTCTGCTCATCCTGGGCTTATAGTTTTGGGACTTTAAAAATAAAAGTCCCTGACTGACACTTTCCAGACAGATGGATTCCAGAAAGGAGTTAAATGGGGTGCATATGTTCAAGTCTTATTTTACCCATATGTCTGGGTGTGTCCTTAGATATTTTATTCAGTACATCTTATGATATTAGCACACTCTATTAGAGTAAGTGTGGTCTTATAATGTAGACTCTCAACTTAAAGGAACTCCTTTCCATTAATCTTTTTCATACTTGTTATCTTCTTTTTTAAAATTTATTTTAATTTTTTATTTCTTCAAGTTACATCTCAATCACAATCCCCTCCTTACTCCCCCTCTGGTCCCACCCTCTTCCCCCTCATACTCCCCCCATCTGCTTCCTTATTTTTTTTTAAGTTTAACGTATATCTTTTTCCCCTGCAACTGCTCCCCCTTTCAGTCTAACAAATGGTTCTTTCTCTTATAACAACAAATACAATACAAAACAACAAGAATAATTAGGCCACAATTATGAAAATTATAAGGCATAACATACATTCCCAATGTCCAGTCCATACATATTTGCAACTGACTTTAACATTCTACTATCTAACCATCTCCATGTATTTAAAGTTCTGTATCCAACTTAGCTTCCATCCTAACTTTCAGCACCAACTTAAAAACATCTTAGATCCAGAACACCCTCTTAATTCCTAAACAACTCAAAATTTAACTAGGAGACTCTAACTATCTAATCTTCAACCACATCAGAGACCTGAGAAGAATAAATATATCTGATTATACAGGAAGTGCAGACTCAGCAGCTTCCAAAACTAAGAAATAACAGACAACTGGCTGCCTGGACAGTTCGCAATTTCTCTCCATACATTAGAGCATCTATCATCAGCCTTTTGGCCCTCTTTTTCTGACAGACATTGACTGTAAAGCAGGAATTATGAAGGAGTTGCCTACCCTGTCTTGGAAGAGCTAGGCTGTAGACTTACCTGCTTCCAAGTTTTGTCCTTTTTAAACAGCATTCTGTCTACAGTTGAAGCAAGGGATTTTTCTTGCCCAGTGACAAGCTTGCCACTAATGCAACCATCTCCAATTGGAGATTCTTTGATGCTCATCATCTACTTTGAGTAGAATAAGGGGTGCTGTCAGGAGCTTATAAGTCTCAATATTTAAAAAATCTTAAGTCAAGAAAACATCTTTGAATGCCATATTCAACAAATCTCTTGAGGTTTTTGAAGACCACCTATCTATCTCTGTATATTTGGATAAGCAAATGTTGCTTGTCTCTTAGCAACTTGATTTTTGATTAACTTAGAAAACATCTGTGATAGACTATCCTAGTATCCAACAAAATGACATACTTGAATGACTATATTAGTTTGTGTTTCTTAATTATCCTAAACAGTTTATGACAGTTACTAACAAAAAGGCCAAAACTTCACATTTCATTTTTAAGCATTACCTAAGTACAATACCTTAAAAAAGTTAACCTTAATTTTGTATCAATATACAGAGATCAATACCAATGTAGCCAAATATAATATTAATTTTGTATCACTATACAAAGATCAATACTGATTTAGCCAAATATAATCTTAATTTTATATCAATATACAAAGGTATAAGAACATATTCGATAACCTGTCCTTTTTTCTTTATCATTCCTATATTATGTCTATATCCCATTTTTTTCTCAAGTCTTTTCCCACTACATAGGAGAGAAAGAAGGATACAGAAAAGAAAAAGAGAGAAATCCCTGGGTCTAACCTCCAAAACCTATTTAACAAGACCATTTAATAGCTTGTAATCTCCCCCCACCAAATAACAACAAGTATCTATAACCCATCAAATGACCAAAGGAAGGGAAAACCACCCACCCCACCTTCTAGAGATGGGACGTCACTCTCTTACAATTACTTTCTGCTGATTTGGGACGTAGGAAATCTGTTTGGGGCCCAAATAAGAATGGGAAAATGGTTAAGCATGTTAATAGAATCATTTGATTTTCAGTCCTTTTGAGCTCAGCTGTTTAAATGTCCTAAGAAGTTTGTAGTCAAAGGCTGAACTTCAGGGCTTTACTGAAGCTCTGACTGGAACAGTCCGTGGGACTGAACAATCTTAGCAATTTTGAGTTGTTGTGGTAGTAGATTTTTGAGGAAACAGCTATTGAGGAAGTTTGTGAGGCTGGATCATCTGGGCTACTGATCTTCTTTGGTTTCTGATCTCTTCTTCTGAGGTTTCAGTTGTCCAGTTTCCCTGGACTCCTTAGATGGATGCTTTTAATCTCTGGAAAGGTAAGAACAGAGCCCTGCCCTAATTCTAACCTGGGTTACTACCTTGCTTTTGTGGTCCGGACCCCCCCTCATTAGGGAGGCTGGATATCAGGCAGACAGGTGGGTACACTGATCTGTGGCTGGAGCCTTGGGCTGGATCCGCTCCTGGGCTAGATCTGCTCTGACTTGGTGCTCCTCTGCAGATGGGTGACCAAGCTGGCTGATCTCAGGGTGGTGTTCTGGGGAACTGATGAGCTGTTTTGCATGGTGATGAGTCTCAGTGTTTGTTGTGGAAATTCAGACACCGTCTATGTTTCACAGTCGGCTGTGGGACCTCACGTTCACTCCACAGTGACTAATCTAATTCACCTACTACTCAGGTTACAGTGCTCTATGGATGGCGCCATTTTGGATTCCTACTTGCTGTCTTCTAAGTAAGTTCTGGAATTTGCTAGTGTTGAATAATTCTTTTGTGATTGGTTAAGCTCTTAGATTAATTTGGATGAGAATAACTTCCAATCCAGCACTGTATCATTTTTATCTCCTTTTAGTGTGGACTCTTTTTTTTTTTTTTTAAACTTTGGAGAGTGTTAAGCTGTATTACCTTTGGCTTATCTTTACACCTTTGTCATTCTTATTTATTCCTCAGCATTATGATGGTTGTGCACTTTGATTAATAGGTTTCCATCTCCCAATCCAATTTTTTAACTGGTTGTTGTTCTGGACAAGTGAATTATTGATTGCTGTTGCTCATTTCATGTAAGATTAGATGTGTTTATTCTTTGTGGGTTGGGAAGGACTTTCCTGCAGAAGCATCTAGACATTCCTTTAGCCATTTCTTCAGCTTCAGCTAATTCTGTTTTTATTCAGATTCTCTACCTGAGCCCAACTGTTGGAATCTGTGCCTTCTATTTAGTCTCTGCTTATTAGAACTAAGTTCTTTAAAAAAAATTTTATGTGCATTGGTGTTTTGCCTGCATGTATGTCTGTGTGAGGGTGTCAGACCTTGGAGTTAGAGACCATTGTGAGCTTCCATGTGGGTGTTGGGATTTGAACCTGGGTCCCCTGGAAGAGCAGTCAGTGCCTTTAACTGCTGAGCCATCTCTCTGGCCCAGAACTAAAGGTTTAAGGCCTTCCTTTTCACTGTAATTCCCAATTTTTGTTCCAACATTAGTCATTGTAGACACGTTTTGTCTGTTTGTTTTCTTTGTGTCTCAGTGTCTTCCACACAGGCATGAAAAGGGTGTGTTTTAATTCTTGGTGGTTTGAACACTAGATTGTCTTATGAATTCAAATCCTTTAAGTCCATCCCTAGTGTTTCCTCCAATTTATGTGCTGTTTTCTGGAATAAGTGCGTGAACGTTCACACCTAGCTGACCTTTACCTTCTGGCATCCACTTGGTGTGCTGGTGAGAGCAGTGGGTTTACTCTCACGTCTTCCCCAGGTCCTGTTTGCCTTAGCAGCCCATCCCCTTGAGTATTTCTGATTTTATTTTATCTCATGACTGACATTAAGATGCCTTATTTCTTTTTGTGGCCACTTACATGATACACATCTAATCTCTCCACCCCAGTTGTTTTAATCCACCTTGCCCCTCTTCTCTTGGTTTTCCTTCATGCGAGTAATTTATAGCTGGCCCTTTTTTCTGTTCATGCTTCTCCACTTGTCACCACATTTCCATCCTGTTCCCACCCATCAATATTACCTTCCATCCCTATATGCACCTGCATCTTCTTCTAGACCAGCTGCCCTCTGCTGGGTCCTGGGTACCCACTGTATCTCTCTGCCATTACTCTGAGCCCTCCCAGCCCCAGGGTTCCTGTGGGACACTGAGGGAGCTGAGTCCTTCTGCTCCATGGCCACTGTCTTCCAGAGGTCTTCATCCAAGGGTGGAGAAGGAGCGAATGCCTATGTAAATTCATAAAAGATGTTAGAATTGTTCACAATTTTCACTCCTGCTGAAGGGAAGGGAAAAGGGTGCTGTCTTCAGGAAGAGTTGAGGGAGGAAGGTCTTGGAGTTTAGGATGAAATAAGTAAAGGCCCTCTGAAGGAAGTGATATATCAGCTGGCACCTGGTGGATGGGATAAATAGGGAGGGTTATTTCAGGGGGAGAGGACAGTAGAGTTTTCTCTGTTGTGGTACAGTGTGCTTCTATAGGTCACAAGCCGCTGTCTTGACTTACCCTATTGTCCTTGGTGTTTAGTGAAGGTTATGGAGGCGGGGCCATGATCCCAATAGCCCCATCAAAGATGCATCCCAGGTAACCTAAGTGACTCTTACTAGGCCCAGTCTCTTGAAGTTCTCACCATCTCCCAACAATGACACAGGCTGGAGCCTGATCCTTGATCATATAAGCCTATGAGCTAGTTAAGAGCCAAGCTCCACTGGGAATGGAGATCAAACGCGGCCTCCTCTTCCACTCCTCTGAGCCCAATGAGAAGGCCGGCAGCAAGACCTTAGAACTGTCAACTTAGGCTGCCTTCCCTCTGGGCAGTTTGGGGGCTCCTCCAAGGTGTAGTCGTGAGCTAATCTAGGGCAGGAGCACAAATGTGAAGAGGCTAGCCCAGCAAAAGTGTCGGCATAGACTGGCCCGGGCCCTGCAAGCACTGAAACATTCTTGCACTAGAGGGCTGCCACCAGCTGGCCATTCTGGGTTTACACGCTAAAGCCCAGGTGCCTTTTCTACCAATTTTGGTTCTCGCAAACCAGCCCTTGTGCTGGTGGAGCATGGGGTATCTTCCAGGCTGTGTTAATAATATTGGAAAAGTTGGGCATGGTGTACATGCCTGTACTTCATAACACAGGAGACAGAGGTAGAAGTTCAAAGACATCCTGGTCCATAGAATAAGTTCTAGGACAGTCTGGGATACAGAGTAAGACCCTATCTGAAAATTAATCAAACAAACAATATTGGGGAACATGCCCATACTTTATCGTGACATATATTGTTATTGCAAGATCACACTACTCATAAAACAAGAATGATTATTCTTTTTGTTGTTGTTGCTACAGACAGAATCTCATGTGTTCCAGGACTGGCTTTGAGCACCCTCCATAGCCAAGAATGATCTTGAGCTCCTTATCCTTTTGCCTGGATCTAGGAGCACAAGTGTGCACCACTTGGGAATTAAACACAAGTAGGGAAGCAGCCTGCCAACTGATCTACATGCACAGATTCCCCAATCATGCCCATTATTCTTAAAAAAAAAAAAAAAAAAGATACTAGCTTGATCTTTTCCAGTATTAGACATTGGGCTCAGGTCCTAGCTCTTCCTCTCTAGCAATGTGGCTTGATGGACTCTATCTTTCCCCTCTTTTGTTGCTTCCTGTTGATTGTCTTAATCCATTTGAGGCTACTATCACAAAGTACCTGAAACTGGGTTATTTATTGAGAAAAGATGCTTATTTTGCACACCATTCTGAAGAATGAAATGTTCGAACAACGTGGCGCTAGAATCCTGGCAAGAGAACCACCCTGGCTGTGCCACAACATATCATCGGCTTCATGTAGTAGAAGCATATTCTTGAGGAAGGGATTACTTGACAAGAGAGGAAGCCAAGATGAGCATCCAGGTTCCCCCTTTTATAACAACTAGTCTGCCAGGGGAATAACCCAGTCCCAAGAGCTCTGCCCAGGTTCCATATGATGGCATTGGTTCTTTAATGAGTCTGGAGGTCCTGTGACATGATTACCTTCCTCTAGGCCCCACGTCTTAAGGTTCTGCCATCTCAGAAACTCTCCATTAGGGACCACGCTTCCAACTCTTGAGGCCTTCCAGGGACAAGCCAGAGGGGGATGAGAACAACAAGGAGCCCCACCTCTTTGTGAGAAATGAGCACAGCTCTGTCACTGTGAGAGGGCTGTGCACATCTTTGTCCTAGAGACCACTCTAAGGATGCTCAATGGTGTGGCTCTCAGCCCATGAGCTCAGCACCCTTTGCTCTACAGAGTTTATGTAGGTGGGCTTGGCCATTGTCACCCACTCATTTCCCTGGCTGGCTGCTGCTTCAGTCTTACCTGGTTAGGAACTATGTTGCATGCTCTTATCCTCTCTCCAGTCTGTTGATCTCCTCTCAGCATCTTTCCTTTGCCTTCTAGACCAGGGCTAGAAGCCCTTTCAGACCAGGGCTCTTGGATATGATTTCTGCCGTGTCATCCTTATCAAAATGAAGAGAGCTCCAGATGCCATCTGGAAGGGTCCCCAAGCAAGGGAATGTCAGGAACCAACTACCTTTTGTTTACTCATTTAAAAGTTGGCTTCTGTGATAGATACACAGGGTAGGAGAGGGTCACCCAACCAGGCATGGCTGCTGGAGCCCCTGTTCTCTCTCTAATATCTATCAACCCCCTCCCCTTCAGGAGACCAGTGACTTCTCCTTGTGTGTGTGTGTTGCTGGGAGAGGGAGCTGCCATAGTGGAAAGAAGAACTACAGGCATCAGTATCCTCCTGCCTCAGCAGGAGATGGGCAGTACTGACAGTTCATCGCCCAGCCTGCACTAGAAATGAAGGATGGAACATAGGGTCATGGAACTATGGGCCGAGGACCAAGTGGAACAGATCTTTAGGTCAGGCTGGCAATCCAGTGTGGCTGGGTAGGTAGGCCCTGAAGGTCAGGGTTGCAGCTAGAGGGATCACTGGGAAGTTGGTCTAGGATCTTTCAGTAACTTGTTGCTGTTCAGAGTTCCCTGGGAGAGACAGGCATATCAGGACCAGAGTTTTAGACTGTGTTAAGGTCATGACCATTGTGAGGGAAACAGGGGTGGTTTCCATGATTGATGAAGTGGAATATCTGCCTGGCTGCCAACTCCCATAGGGACACAGAAGGGCAGGAGGGCAAGGTTCGTGTGATCCCAGGCCTGGGGCAGCAGACCCCACTGCTAGCTAGCTGGAGCACACCTGGGGCTTTAAGGAGTCAGATTGTTTGGAGGGACTGACCTATCTACCTGACTCAAGATTTTGGGACCTCTCTACCAAAGGCTAGGTCTTAGAGAAGGTGTTCTAAAATGTAATCCCTAAGAAGTCACCACCTGCAATAGCTAACCTTGGTTGCCATCCTCATACACTGGGAAGAGGTTCACAGTTGAGGAATTGCCTCCATCAGCTTGGCCTATGGGCATGTCTTTCTTGACTGCTAACTGGTGGAGGAAATCCCGGCCCACTCCTAGGCTGCATAAGGAAAGAAGCTGAACAGAAGCAGAAGCAAGCCAGTAAGCAGAGGTCCTCTGTGGCTTCCTCAATAATAGCCTAAAACCTGTAGGCCCAATAAACCCTTTCCTGCCCAAGTTGTTTTCGGTCAGTGTTTTACCACAGCAACAGGAGAGCAAATTGGGGACCCCTCCCCACAAAGCTCATTATGATAAGAATGATGTCAACAACAATAATTACCACACTGGAGGTAAAATTGGCATTTCCAAAGCATCTTTATAAAGCCTCGTTGCTTTGGATGGGCCTGGACCACATGGTTTGGCTAAACATAAATGCCAACCTGGCATTGAAGCTTCACAACATGTCCCAGGCCAGCTCCAGTCTCAAGGTGACTTTAGTGTCCACTACAGGAGATGCATGGAGGGGTCACTTTGTGCTGCCTTTGCGATTGGGATCAGATGGGTACTCTTTGAGACCTTTAGGCTTCCCTGGTGACTTGGGCCCCTACATGCCTCTCTCAGTACAACTAGGTGACCCAAGGATGGCCCCATCTTTTAATTTCTCAGGAGAAACTGGATATTCTCAGTGGTTTCCAATGTGAAATCTTCCAAGTTTCAAATGCTGTCAACCAAATTAGGTATTTTTAAAAAAATGCTTTGTGGCCCCAGGGAGTACCTCTTCAGTCTGCTGTTCCCCTGGGGCTACCTGTGTGTGACCCTGAGCAAGATAAGGGCAGAAGGTGGTGTCTAGCTCCTTCCCCAGGGGAGGACTTTTTCTGTGGAAATTACCTTCTTCTTTGCTTCCCAAGGTGGCTCTGAAGGTGAGCTGTCCCTGCTCTCTGAAAATGCAAAAAAAAAAAAAAAAGTATGAAAATAGAGCAGCAATCTCTCAAGTCCTGTGTCAGGTTTAAATCCCAGGCAGCTCTTCTGGAAGCATCAGGATGACCCTGAATCATCTGCAGGCAGCTGAGCGGAGCACCACTCAGCTCTGCATGGGCTGGCCTGTTCCCCATGCCTAGAGTAGCCCTGGACAGGACCTGCACACAAGGGTTCCTTGTCTGTAATATGGAGAAGTAATTTGTACTGAAGAGGCCCACTATGTGACTGAGTGAAAAGATTTGTTGGGTTGCAGGGAACAGAACCATATGCCAAGCTGCTTTGTATCTTCATGAGTGGCTACCCTCAGATGTTTGGTCTTACCAGTGTGGAACAGATGGAAATCAAGGCAGACAGCATAGCTGTAGATGTGTTGGGCTTGGCATCCTGGGCTCTGGTCCTGATGGTGTTGCAGGCTGTTACTCTCAACTGAGGTTTCTCAGGCTCTACTTCTCAGCATGATCAGTGCATAGGACTGTACTGACTGTTTAGAGGCAGGCAGTTTCCTCTCAGGACCGATAGAAGGAGGTGTCACAAAAGCTACTTATGTGGGTCCCTAAGCAATTCCATCAGCACCAGGGTCGGAGGCCAAATTCCCCTGGTACAGTAGGGGCAAGGCATGAAGGTACTAACCCAGACTATGGGTATCAGACTGATCCGTTCCGTGAAAAATTGAGAGATAGCTTGGGGAGAAAATTAGTGAGGAGACACTGTATGACACATACTGCCTGGGTTGAGCCTCAGTTTCCCTAGTTATAGCAAGAGGCAATGCCATTCTGTAGGCCCAATAGCCTTTTGACACATAGGCAGCCCTTAGCCCTTTAGGGGAGTGTGATAAGGGCTGTCACTGCCTAGCCACTCCTGACCTTCCTCTGTATTTGTCTCCAATGCCAGCCAGCTGTGCTTTTGTCAATGTCAGAAGGTCACCATGGCCCTTGATGGGTACCTGCTGGGTACTAGGGGGAAAGTTGGCCTTGAAGCCACTGAGCTGTTAGCATTGAGTATTTGTCACTACTGCCCCTCTCCGGAGTTCTATTTGTTCTGTGTATGAGCACAATGCTCCAGGCTCAGGGTGCTGTGAGCTTTATGTGAGACAGTGATCACCCCAATGCCACCCCAATGCCTGGCTGCTAATGAATTGTACCCAAATGGGTTCTGTTTTTCTGTAATGCCTCTGGAGAGGGGGTCCTGGGCTACTATCAAAGAAGGTGTCCTTTCCTTCCAGGAGCCTCTCCGGGCAGCCTGGACAGCCTCAGCAGAGCCCTGGGCGTCCTGGGGGAGCGCATCAACAGTTCACGGAGGAGGGTGCGCAGGCACGCTGCTGACGATGACTACAACATCGAGGTCCTGCTGGGAGTGGATGACTCGGTGGTCCAGTTCCATGGGAAGGAGCATGTGCAGAAGTACCTGCTGACACTCATGAACATTGTGAGTCAAGGCTGAGGGGTGTAGGGGACAGGAGTGGGACCAGTCTCAAAGCAGGACTCCAGTAGGGTGGGAAAATCAATCAGACTTGGATAAGGGCTGGGAGGTGGCCAGGTGGGTCTATGGGTTGGTCCATCAGAGGATAAGACATTGGCAAACAGGGCTGGAAGATGGATGTGATGCTTAGTGTTAATTGTCAATGTGATAGATTCCAGAGTCACCTGGGAGGTGGGTCTCTGGGCATGCCTGTGGGAGATTACCTTGACTGCATTAACTAAGGTGGGTCGACTCCCTCCCTGTGGGCAGTGCCATTCCCTAGTTGGGACCCTTGGCTGTGTAACTGGAGAAAGGGAGCTAGCTGAGCAGCAGCATTCATCCCTCTCTGGTTCCTGACTGTGGCTGCGCTGTGACCACCGGGTGCCCCAAGTTCCCGCTGCCTTGATTTCCCCACTATGACCAACTGTGTCCCTGAACTGTGAGGCAGAATAAACTCTTTCTCACTTCAGTTACTTTTGTCAGAGTGTATTGTCACAGCAATGGGAAAAACTAAGAGAGAGGGGTACTGGAGGACTGGGATGGACTCTAGGGTGAGGTCTTACGGGACAGAGCTATGCTGACAGGCTGAGATCTTCTCCATTCAGGGTGGTGAGATTCCCCAAAACCTTGCTAGGAGATGAGCAGTTGGAGGAAGGACTAGGCTGTGGTAATGACTGTGACTCTCGGATGGAGTATGAGGAGGGGCTGCTTTGTGGGAGTAGGGCAGGCTTACAGGATGCTGCAATGAACAAGGTCCTCCTGGGACATCGATGGAGGTGGGCAGACAGAGATACAGAGATGGGCTCTTGTCTGCAGCTTAACTCTGCATTTCTAGGTCAGGCGGTGAGCCTCTGGGAGCTCGGGTGGAACATAGATCAGCCTCTGGAGGGTCTTGGTGAAAAGATCCATCAGGGATAGAAGGGAGGAAGTGAGTGAGCTGGAGCCCCAGAAAGAGATCGCCACCTGAGTGGTCTCCCTCCTGTAAGTTGCCCTGGTTACATCCTTGGCTCCTTGAACCTCCACCTTTCCCCTGCACAATTCTTTATATTTGTATATTTTACTTGGAGAATGCTGATCTCATATTAATTTTTAAAAAGTACCTTTAATTTAATAATAATAAATGGTAATTATTGGAGTTAACGAACCCCTGAGATGTGGCTACAATAATAATAGTAACAACAAAAATAAATAAAGCCGTAATTGTTGCAATTAACGATCTGTCAGTGTGTGGCTGTGTGCCAGGCCCAGGCTAGCCACTTTCTGTGCAGTATCTTAGGAAACATTCACACTAAGCCTGTAAGGCTGATAGATACACAAATCTCATCAGTCTCCAGAATATGAACTCTTCCTCCAAGATCCACTGCTGTCCAACTCATAGGGAAAGGGTGGGGCTTGGAATTAGAGTGACTTGGTGTGTCCACATGAATGGGGTTCTAGTCCCCTGAGCCTTGGTGCTCCCTTCACTAAAAAGGGTCAGTTCCCTCTTGTACCCTGTAGGCTGGCTTAAATGACCTAATGGGAGTGAGTGGGTTTTTCATTCTCTAACTAAGATCATGATAGTTTCAAACCCCAAGTAAAATATGGTTTTGCTCACGTGACAGTGACAACAGCACTGGCAGTATCATTCTTGCCTGAAGGTGGGTGCTCACTCGGTCTTCTTCAGGGGCCAGATGTATGAAAATCCTCCTCTTCCCTGGTGGAGGCTCCTGTATCACAGAGCTTACTGTAGGACAAATACAACTCTGTCAACATTTTGGTCACAAGCTTCCATTCACTCATGCACACCCTGTGATCCAACTGGAGCCCTGTTTTAAATAATGATGACAGGATGGTTTAGTTTCTTGAAAAAACACCAGAAACATAAGAATTCTTGAGACGAATCCCCATCTTATGATCAGTACAACAACAAGAAGATTTTATGAGATAATCCCGAGGTGTTGAGAAAGAAATGTCTGGAACACATCTGTTTTCCTTGTCACACAGATATGCACTTGTGAACGAAGCAAGTATTTATTGACCAAGTTCTTGTCCTTGTGGGCAGGGTGTCTAGTCCATCAGAAGCCGAGGGCAAGGCACAGAGTCATGGGGCTCAGTGAGGCCCTTCGGGGGTTCACCCCTCATCCAAGCTCCTCCTTCTGCTTCAAGAGTTCCTTGTGGACCAAGGAGATGAGGTTTTCCCACTCCAGGAGCAGAACATTGCACTGATGGTTAGCACCCTGTGACCTTTGGAGAGTGTTCCCACAGCTGGGAGAGGGACTGTGCAAGGCTGGTGGGACACTCTGGTGGTCTTGGAGAAGAGAACAGTGATGACAACCTTCTAGAATGTTGCTATGTGACAGAACTTTCTATAGCTTCCCTTCTGGCCTTTGATGCAGCCACTGGCCTGGATGGATCTTGAGCTCTTGAAATGTGGCTGGTGAGAGGAAAGAACTGAGCAGTCTTTTTTATCCAATATAATTTTAAAGTTTAATTAAAGGTGTTTGAATAAAATATAAGCCAGGCCTGGGGCTAGAAAGATGACTTGGTTGGTAAAGCACTTGTCACATAAATACTAGGACTTGTGTTCTAGGTCCCAGCACTGATGCAGAAAGCTGGGCTCAGTGGCACACACCTACAATCCCAGTTCGGCTGGGTCAGTGAGCTCCAGGCACAGCGATATCTCAAAAAGTAAGGTGGAAGGAGGAAGTGACAGAGCAGGACACCTGACTTCTTCCTCAAGACTTTCCACTCGCACAAGGACCTGCCCACGTGCCCACATCCACACACACAAATGTGAACCTACAGTACACATACTCACACACCTGCACACTCCCAAAAATAAATAAGTGATTGAGGAAGACCTCTCCACATGCACACAAATGTGCATCTCTCACGCGAGCTCTAAATAAAGAAGGGATGGGGAGAGAATGACAAGCCAGAGGCACCGGCCCATAGTCCCAGCTACCTGGGAAGTTGAAGCAGGAGAATCTGAAGTTCAAGACAAGCCGTGGCAACTAGTAAGCCCTTGTTTCAAAACAAAAGCAACTGGGTGGTGGCAGTGCACACATTTAATTCCAGCACTCAGGAGACCAGAGGCAGGTGGATCTCTGTGGGTTCGAGGCCAGCCTGGTCTACAGAGTGAGTTCAGGACAGCCAGGGCTTCACAGAGAAACCCTGTCTCAAAAAACCCAAAAACCAACCAACCAACCAACCAAAAGAATCAAAATAAAAGTGAAAAGAAAGCTAGGACTGTAGAGATGTGGTAGAGGGCCGGACAAGCGTATGAGATCCCTAGAGTCAAGCTGAAGTACACAGGCCATCTTCACTAATTTTAAGTGCACAGTTTGCGACACTGAAGTCATTCACATGGAAATACAAAGGCCACACCATCGATGCACAGCACTCTTTTCTTCTTGCAAAGCTGAACCTCCCACCATTAAACACTAACTCCTCACCCCACCCCCCTGGGTCCTGGCTGTCATCATTCTGTTTTGGTCTCTGAATTTGACCACTCTGGACCATATATCAGTGAATTTGTAAGATATTTGTCCTTTGGGATCCAGCCTATTTAATTTAGTGTGAAAGTCTAAAGGCTGTTCATATTGTAGCATGTTGGAATTTTGTGTGTTGTTTTGCTTTGTTTTGATACAGGTCTTTCTATGTATCTCAGGCTGGCCTTGAATTCATGACCCTCCTGCCTCCAACCTCCTGAGTTCTGGAGTCACAAAGGAATGGCCAGCCTTCCCTTCCTTCCTGAGGCTCAGTAAGAGCCATAGTGTATCTAGACAGGTTTTGCTTGTCCATTCAGTCACTGATGAGCATCTGGGCAGCCTCCACTTCTTGGCTGTTGTGAATGAGACTGCTGGGAGCACGGGTTACAGATTTCTGCTCACCACTTTGTTTTGCATTCCTTTGGCTACAGAGCCAGTGGTAGAAAGACTGAATCATACGGTAATTCTATGTTTGATTTTTAAGAAGCCACCATGCTGTTTTCCACAGCTGCTGTATCATCTTATGTTCCCACCAATAATGCGTGAGGGTTCCCAGTTCTCCACAGTCCACAGCACTTGTCAACTTGATAGCAGCCATGCTAATGGGGACATGACTTGTAATTAATCAGTCCTGAAGTTTAAATTGCCAGTGTGGGCAGTGGCAACTGTCCTAAGTGTTCACAGTGGGAAAGCCTGCTGTGTGTTCCTCTGGACTTGCAATTGACCATTTACTAAGCAAGCCTGGGCAACTCTGGGTATATGAACCCCAAGCCACAACCCCAAATAGCCCTCAAAGGCCTGGCCAGTGGCTTGTCACAGTTCTCTTTTAAGTCTGGTCCTGGGATTCCCAAGGCTGGAACAAAAGTAGCATCAGGGAGGGATCAACATACCATCAGGCTGGGATGTAGCTCAGTTGGTAGAGTGTATATCTAGATGAGGCACTGGTCAGGTTCCAACTGTACCTTGGATCAAGTGGCCATTGATAGCAGATAGAGATGGCTCCATGGCCGAAGCACAGCCTGGACAGCAAGCTGCCCACTGAGCTAGGTGTTGTGTGAGAGACTTTTCTTGGGGAGATGCAACACACACATCTATTCAATCTCAGAATAACAACTACACCAAAATCCAACTAAGCGAACCAATGAGTTTTTATTGGGTTTACTAACTGGTACAGGGGTTCGGGGGTCACTTAGAGAAGCAGAGATGACCCAGCAGCAGCTGTATCACTGAAAAGGCTCCACCTCCTGACGGGCCTGTAACTTCCTCAAATCTTGAGTACAAACAGCTGGGCACCAAGGTTCAAGCACATGAGCCTAGGGGAGGTGTCACATTCAAATCACAATAGAAAGTGAGAGTTTGTCAATCTGCCCCCACCCCTGCTTCATCTCAGACCCACTGGAGAGCAAGGGGTGGGGGTGTCTGCCGATTACTTCCTGGGACCTGCTTACCCACAGACACCACCTGCCAACTCATTCCCTGATGGCCAGATCCAGTTTCCCCAGTTCTCTCTCTAAATTCACAAAAGTAATTTTTTTTCAGTTCATTAAAACATTCTATATTTAACACAGATAATATATTATTTATGCCATAAGATTAGAATGAATTCATGTAGATCTCTCCAAATTTTCTCCCAGAAGCTACTCTCCACAACTTCATTTTAATGAGTGTGGAGCGTTGCAGGAGGGGGAGTGTGCTTTTTATGTAATTTATATGACACATCCGTGGAATAAACCCCACTTCCCTTTTGGAGGTCAGATGTGCCACCTATAGCTGAATCTGTCCCTCATCCTTAATTATTTTCTTAGACTGGGCTCCTAAAAGTTAAATCTTCCAACAGGTAATGCGCATGTTAAAGTCTTCTATACCCGAATATTCTGTATGGCCTCATCATCTGTGATGAGGGAAGATGCATGCCCCGCCTCATTCTTAGTTGTGGTCATTTATAGCTACAACTGTTAAATCTTAATACTTTCTGTTGCAAGCTGTAGCTATTCTGGTTTTTAAAAATTTTTCATTTATTACACTGTGTGTGTGTGTGTGTGTGTGTGTGTGTGTGAGAGAGAGAGAGAGAGAGAGAGAGAGAGAGAGAGAGAGAGAACACAGGTGGAGGTCAGAGAATAACAACTTCCTCCCACCAAGCCTATCCTAGGGCCTGAACTCAAGTGTCCAGGCTTTGTACCAAGCACCTACATGGTGAAGGGCTTAGGGGAAGGGCACCCCAAGGTGGCCTCCTGACACAAAGTATGCTTAGGGTCATTTCGGACATCGCTGGAAAATCAGTCCTAATTCCAAGCCAAGATTCACTGGAAAATACTTTTTATGAAACAAATCAGCAACTCAAACATGAAAATTTTAAAACAAAAATTCTAACACAGAACAATAATATTAATGTACTACAGGCTGGGGAGGGACGTTAGGAAAGCATGAGAAGTCTTTGTTCTGGGTAACTGAATCATTTGCTTCTGAAAGGGCATTTAACTTGGTATGTGCAGCTAAGACACCACAGTTCCTAGTACATGGTGGACTCAGTTCTGGATTTGTTGACATTGAGTATTGAGAAAATATGCACAGTGAAGTTGTGTGTTCAATCTAAGGCTGCAATGAAATCAGGCTGTGCAACACAGGTGAGTATAGCCAGAAGTGCCGCAGATTCCTTGCAAGTTCTATTTTGTGTGTCCTCAGGGATGCTTTACTGATACTGAATTGTTTGCAATCCCCATATTCAGCTATGCAAGCCCAGTGGGCTTGCAATCCACAGCTTAGGAAGCTGGGACATAGCACACTTGACTGCTATGCTGTGCTTGTATGTGAATTACTAATGCAGTAGGGTTGTTTCCTCTGATGTCATCACAGACACAGAGAGATACCACAGAGGTACAGAGACCTTGACAAAATGACCATGATGTCATTAGTGGAGAGGAATGTCTCAGTTCCATTGTCATCATAGGGGATCAGGTGGACCACAGAACTAGTCCTTAACTAATGCCTGCCATCTGACTTTAAGAAAAAACCTTGAGTGATGGCCACAGCTCTTTCTGCATCCCTTTGGGGAACATTTCAGCATAGAATAAGCACTTGCTTTGGAACCAGAAGCAGCACTTACCTGGTGAAACTTCCCTTGCTTGGACTCAGTTTCTCCATGTTTAAACCAGAGGCTTTAACTCTTACCATACCTGCCAAACTTCCATGAGAGCAAGAGTGAACCCTCAGCAAACAAATTCTCCCTTGCCTCCATCAACCCTCCAATCCCTCCTGAAGCTGCAACAGCCCTTTCTTGAAGGCCACCTTGTTGACCTCACACTCAAGCTGAGTTTTACCTTTCTCCTGCTCACACTCCAGGCTGCCCAACACCACCTCTATTTCCACCTCATGCAACTGTCTCAAAGGTTCTCTGAGGCCATTTTGAGGATTCTTTTTAAAAGAGTAAATGAACTGGCTTTACTCTCCATTTGAAAACAGCTTAGCAGATCTCTGGTCAAAAACAGTCTCTCTGAGCTGTGTGAACCACTCTTCCACTGAAGGCAGACCCATTCCTTAGGCTTGTAGAAGACATGGGGTCCCAGGGTCCCCTGTGCTTTCAGAGCTCAGGCTGAACCTTTTGATTTCTCCCAGCAAGATGAAGGTCCTCAGCACAGTGTGTTCTGAAACAACTCGTGTTCAATGAACAATCTCTTTGTGCCAAGACTTGGATATGTTTGCTCTCTTCTTTTCTAATTTAATCCAGAAATTGGCCTTGACTTGCTGAAGCCTTGCCAGGGTTTGTAAACAATCAGCTGCTCACCAACTTTCGAGAATGTTGGGGCCGGCACAGAGGCAGTGCAGGAATGTTTTGTGCTAGGCTCAGGGGGAGGATATCTTGTGAACTGCAAAGCAGTTTGCAGGAGGCATCACGCCTGTTCACATGTCTGGCTTTGCTTCCTGCAACAAAGAGACACTGAAACTTGGGGCTGCCTAGACAGAAGGGACACATTTAGTGTAGAAGCTGACCAGAGCAAAGGGGAGGAAGGTTGGAGGTCCAGAGCTCCCTTCCATTCTTCATGCTTATCCCCCTAGGCCTAAGATCAAGGTCCTGTTTGTCAAAGTATTCCCTCTTGTCAGGATGGCATGGGGTGCTGCATACAGAACCCATAAGAGGACCATATGACCAGGTGCTGCTGGGAGCCAGACAGCAGTGGTCATAGGTGGTTGTGGGCTCTGGGGCAGAGCATATGGTCAGGAGAACCCACATGCCCTGGTGATTGCCTCCTCATGTCTGCTCACTTGTGGTTGTACAGGAGTAATCTGCCACGCTCTTGCCAGGTCTGGTTTTCTTAAACAAATGTGGGAATCTCTGGGGGAAACCTAATCATTTCTCAATGTGTGCTACAAATTGCAATTAAGTGCTTGTACTGTCAGGTGAATTCGAGCACAGCTGTGGTAATCACCAGGCCAGAGGACAGCCAGCCTGATTGTCCCTTCTGGCTTAAAGGGAAGCATGCAATTGTCACTGTAGTCCCTCTGTCCCAGATGTGGGGATAGTTCAGCTCCAAGGGCTGCTGTGGGCATTACTCTAGATGTCTGGACAGGTGTGGGATGAGTAGAGCCTCTTGGGGCCATGAGCCATTGTGTCCTGCACTTCCCAAACACGATGCCTCATTATGGACAGTGGGGGTGTAGAGGTAGCAAAATCTATCCCTGTACCCAGTTGCTCAGAGTTGGAGTAAAATTTAGGGACTGAGTGAAGACTAGAAATTGCACCAGGGTGTCTGGGGTAGGTTCCCATGAATCTGGGTAGTAGCAAAGCCCATGCAAAGGCCCGAGGTTTCTCTCTCCTCTTGCAGAGTTTGAACCTGGCTAAAGCATAGGACTTGGGGCAGGCAGGAGATGAAGTTGGTTTGACATCTAGAAACTTGGGGCTTCCCACTTCGTTATTGAAAAGAGGAAAGAAATCACATTGTCAGAAGCTCAGCACTGGGCAGCACTGTACAAAGGAGGTGCTTCGTGGCCTTTCACTCCCCTTAAGGTCGCTGTGAGGTTTTTCTTTCTAGATATGGCCAAGGAGGCTCAGAGAAGTTGAACAGTGGGCCCAAGACACAGCAATTGAGTCACAGGCCTGTGGGAAGATGGCATAGCCCAGGCATGGTCCTCCCTGACTCTTTTGACCTGAAGGGGGAGAATTCCTTAGGAGTCTCAGAAGAAGTCTCAGGCCTGGGGTCTGTGTCTCCCAACAGCACTGGCCATCCTCTATCATCCCGTCTGCCTTTCCCTCCCACACCAAATCATCTTATCTGTGTGCATCCATGTCTCTCCTGGGCATTGCTAGTGGAAATTTTATGTGGTGTATATTTTTGTTCTGATATTGTCACCACCACACATACACATACACACACACACACACACACACACACACACGCACGCACGCACGCACACACACACACACACACACACACACGCACACATACACACGCACACACCCTCTCATGATCTGAGCTCTCAGGATTCTGGCCCCTGATGAGGTTCTAGGTAGAGGAAGGGTCATTGTGAGCCAATGGAGTTCTCCTGGAGCTCACATTCCAAAGAGTTGGGGTAGTGCAGAGTCCAGTGTTCATCGTGCTGGGTGGAAACACTGGGATGGGACCCCCACGGGTTGTCCTCACCTCTTGTTTTCTCTTCCCTGTCATTCTCCCTGCATCCCAGCAGCCACTCCCCCTCTCCCTCCCCTCCTCTGACACCTCCTGACAGCTGAGGAGAGAGCCAAGGAGCTGCCTGTCCTTGGCTCCCATGGGGAGCTGACAGTTGTCAAAGCAGAATTCAGAGTACCTGTAGATGGACGCGGAGGGCCAAGCGTCAACTCCCTCATGACAGCCTGAAGCGGCTGTTGAGCTTGTCTTGTGCGGGCTGCAGCCAAGAGGTGACAGCTGCGCCAGACAGCAGAGACAGACTTCCTTGCCGGGCTCCAGTCTGGGCAGATGTGGGCTGTCACTGTGCCCACACTCCTCCATGGCGTGTCCCCTGCCCGTGTACCAAATTGTAGACAGACATCCCTGAGGCCCTTCCCCTCTGGGCGCTGTGTCTTAGAACTAGGGGTTCTCATCTAAGGTACCCAAAGTTTCATAGCAGGTGAACATTGTCTACCTGATTTTTACACATTCAGCCCCTGACAAAGGTTGGTGCATAGTAGGTGCTCAATAAATGTCTTTTTATAATTCTTTTAAATTTTTGAGATAAGGTCTTATGCTGCCTAAACTGGTCTTGAACTTGCTATGTAGCTTGGGATGACCTTGAATTCCTGATTCTCCTTTGGACTTCGGCTCTTCGGACTCATGGTGTCATTTTCCTCATCTTTCCTTGGGTCACAATCTAATCAGGCAGAAGGAGAATCTGGTTTACTGAGGAATGAAAAATATGTTGTTTCCAGATTGCACAATCGTGCCCAAGTGGAGCCCGGTGGCTGGAGATATAAGCTATGCAGAGCTTCCTGCTGGGTTCCAATGAGCGTCAGCTCTGGCTGCACTCAGGGTGTTAGAAAGCACCTGAGGGACATGTCCACAGCAGGCTACCCTCACCATGAGCTTGAGTAAACAAAGCTTACTTCTGCCACGTTCTATGAATTTCTCAGAATCCCTCTGCTGGGGTCCAGGGACACCATGCAAAACGCTGGTTTAATACCCTTAGTCACAGCTGCCTCTGCCTCTGCCTCTTCTGGGTCCGTGCTGTGAGCCAGCTTCTTTCCTTCCTCATGTCATGTCCCCAGGCTCAAATGGCAGTGTGGGGGTGGGGGGGCTCAAGTGAGTCTTCCCTATTTTGTGCTGTTCTTCACCTGAGCTCTTTGGGTGTACTGAGTGTGAAGGAGGGTTGTGGACTTCATGTGCCTTCCATTCTGCAGCCTCTTCAAAGTCAATGCCAGGCTATCCCCACCTCTCCCAGACATCCCAGGTAGGAGCTTCTGGCTGGCACACACACCTCTCTAGGGCTGGGACAACCATGGTGCCTTAGATCCCACTGTTTCACTCAAGATATAGGTCAGGCCCTGTGGTTAATCTTCACAGGCACCATCCAGGGACCAGACTCTTACGATGTGGATGTGGTCCCATCACTGTGGGAAGCAGGGCCCAGAGGGCTCTGGATCTCTCCATCTCTGAGGCTGAGGCTGGAGTGAGTGATGAGCAGAGCAGGGCACTCCCAGCTCTGGTCTCACTTTCCACTTCTCAACATCTGCCCTATCTACCAGAGTATTTTTTACTCCTGAGGCCACCCCTACCTTGAGGCCATTGGTGCTTCGGACTCATGGTGTCATTTTCCTCATCTTTCCTTGGGTCAAAACCTAATCAGGCAGAAGGAGAATCTGGTTTTCTGAGGAATGAAAAATATGTTGTTTTCAGATTGCACAGTTGTGCCCAAGGTGAGCCCTGTGGCAGAGCTCAAGTCTCTGGGGAGAGTTGTACCACCCAGGCCCCAAGACAGGCAGGAGTGGGAAGATATCAGCGGTCTGACCGAGGGTATTACAAGGGCTTGGCGTTTAGGGAATGAGACTGCATCCTGAAATGGAATGCCACACTGAACCTCCAGTCTATGTGCTCAGGGAGGCCAGCCACCCACCCACAACATAACGCTCTTCAGAGACTTGATGTCCTGAGGTCACTGCCAGCAGGAATCGAAATCCCTGCCATATCTACCTTTCTCCCTGTTGGGCTGAGAGTAGCTGAGAGGCCTCTGAAGGCCCCAGGCCCTCTGCTATGTCCTTCTGTGTTCTGTGGCCTCAGCAGTGGCCACACTTCCCTGTCTGGCAGCATTGCCTCTCATGTTTGACAGGTCAGCCCATGGAAGATCAGGCCTAGAAGGATGTATGGATGGTTGTGACCCCAGGAGATCAGCTCCACCCCCTGCTCCAGACCCTGGACACACTCAGATGTCTCTTGGTTGTGGAGAAACATCTTAAGCAAGTGCTGGTGTTTGCAGAGACCCCCTCCTGGTGTTACCAGGGAAATTAAGGCCCCTTCTTTGGGTACTTAGTCTTGTTAATGAAAGAGTTTAAAGACAGATAAGTGGAAGCTCAAGGATAGTGTTTTTGTTTGCTGTTTTTTGTTTTTGCTTTTTGAGACAGGGCTTCTGTGTGTAGCCCTGGCTGTCCTAGAACTCTGTAGACCAGGCTGGCCTCGAACTCACAGAGATCCACCTGCCTCTGCCTCCCAAGTGCTGGGATTAAAGGCGTGCACCACCACCACCTGGCTTTCAAAGATAGTTTTATGAGCTTGGGAAAAAAAACAACAACAGACAAGCAAGCTGTAACTCTTGGCAGCCACTGGGAGGAGAGACACAAAGAAGAGGAATAAAAGAAAGCCATTCCCTTGGCATTAAGCTGGCATGTTTAGCAAGGGAGGTCAGTAAGCAGCTACATGGCAACAGACAGCCATATGGTGGAGGCAGTGGGTGGCGGTGGGGGTTAGTGTTAGAGAGTGAGAAATCTCAAAGTGCCAGAGATAATATGCTTAGGCTTTGGACAGAGAAAGGGCTAGGAAAGAAGAAAAAAAAAAGTTATGCTTTTCTGAACTAGGACTGTGAATCAGACAAAGTTCGCCAAGCTCCTTGGCTATGTCTCACTCAGCAAGTGACTGCACTGAGGAAGGGGTTCCTGGGAAGAATGGGTATATTTTCTAATTAAAGGGATAATTATTCCTCCCATTTCTTTAGCTTGAATCAGTCTACCTGAGGGATGGTCTCTTGATCAGATGATTGGCAGATCCAATTGGATTAACCCTTAGGGTAGGAGACAATAGTATGAAATGTTCTACTCTTTGGAGCAGATCAGAATATCGTGTTTCCCCCAGAGGTGTTCATTCTTCTGACCACAACTTCAGGAGTGGCAGAGTGGGTGTTTACCTTTCTAGTGTTACCAGAAAATGGGAGTGAACCCGAAGTTTCACTGGCCTCCAAAGCTGAAGCCAAGAGGGACCAAAATCTGGGGCACAAAGCAACAGGTCCCATTACCTGACCCCTTTGCATTATATAGCTTTGCTAACATAGTACTATGCACTGGGGATTTTTCTAGACACTTTAAAACATTTTTGCATCAGTCTTCATAACCAACTTGAGCCACAAGGACAATTACCTCTCCACAGTGGAGGAAACTGAGGCCCAAACAAGTTGAGTAAAGAGGTCCAGAATTGCACAGCAGGGTTGCAGTAGGTTCCTCCTGAGACCAATGCAGCAGGGATTCAGAGTGAGGACTCAGAGCCACCCTCTACTCACCCCAGAAATCCAGGCCAAGGGTTGGACAGATTCCTTTGGTTATTAACAACAACATGGGAGAGTTTCTATGGCAATTGTGTTTTTGTTCAGTTCACCACCCTAGTGCTACCTTCAACTGAGCAGTATTTATGGAGTGTGCACTAGGTTCTGGGCATTTACAGCCTACTTAGGGATGAGGTAACTTGGGCCTCACCCTAGGTCCCTTGCCTAGTGAGTTATCCCCTGGTCCTGGAAGGGGTGGACTTACAAATGAGAGGAGATGGGACAGACCATGGATGAGTCTGGGAGTCTGTCTTGGTCAAGTACTTGGAATTAAAAGAGGAGCTTACATACCTCTTGTTTTACTATCTATACATCATGATTTTCTTAAGTCCTTCCCTTCCCATTTGACAAGACCATTTATGCTCCAGAAGATACACACAAATACAAATATCGCTCCTGTCTGAGCCAGCAGACTGCTCCCCCAGTGGGGTGTGTTGCATCCACTTCCCCAGCTTCTGCTTGCTCAGTCTTCCAAATTCTAGTGGGCACACTGTCTTGTCTCCCCCAAATTCCAGTGTATCCACTCTATCCCAAGCCGGTGCCCTGGCAGCCTGAAGCTGGCCTCCTCTCTATTTCCTTCAGGGGTTGGCACAGTAGTCTCTCAGGGCTGTGTCCTCTACCACTCTCTGGGGAATCCCTGAGATTATTTTCCTCTCTAGGTTTTCCAGGTAGGCATCCGACATTGTGCACTGCCCCAAACTTAGCTCAATAGAGGCATGGGGATCCTAGCAGCAGATCTTCCCATAGCCTGTCTGCCATACAGCAGGGCCAACAGGCCTCTCTCATAAAGATCCCCCTTTGCTGGACAGGTGCCCCCATTCTGTACACTAGTCCCCCTCCAAAATGGAGTTCTTCTCTGCCCAGCCTCAGGCCATCCTCCAGGGCTCACTGTCATTTCAGGGAAGCTTCACCACCAGTGAGTCAAACTTTAATCTTGTTATGCAGAACCAGGTCCATCCCAGTCTATTCCAGATCAGAAACTTGGCTGCCTCTTTGCATAAACAAAAAGCACATCACAAAACATTTCCTCCAAATGCTAGCTCCAGGCCTCTGGCACACAGGGAAGAGATGGAGCTTTGAGCCTTTTTCCCACAGTGCTTAAAGGCTCCAAGATCAATTTCTTAAAGACAGGGCTCAAGGACACTGTCCCAGGGCTTCATCTCCCAACCCTGAAGTCTGGGCAAAGGTGTGTTGCTTCTTCTAGCACATAGGCCCTGGGGAAGGAGGGCCAGCTGCAGTGGGGGAGGCTAGGTAGCCTGCTGTTCCACATTCTCCAAAGTGGTTCACTCCATCCACCCTTCCTTCCTTCCTTCTTTCCTTCCATCCATCTATCTATCCATCCATACATCCACCCATAACTCTACTTAACACCTACTATGGGCTAGAATCTCTGCACAGTGCTAGGGAAGGTGGGGTGAGTGCAAAGGCCCTGAGGTGGGGCTGGCCCCCTGTGCGAGGAGGAGCACAGAAGAGGCAACAGTAGGACTCCATCCTCCTGACTTTGACATCATGTAAGGTGCTTCAGAGTCCCTCCAGTGTGGTGGGAAGGTCTGGAGGTAGGAGGAGTTTGAGCAAGGGAGTAAATGCCAGCCTCCTGTTCCTGGCAGCAACCTTTTTATTCTTCAAATTCTCTTAAGGTGTCTAAGGAATTCAGGCCTGGAGAGGGGCTGTGGGAATTCCAGGCATTGACCTTTCCCCAGGTGTTCTTGTATGTGCGCCTGTATGTGTGTGTCAGGAGCCAGGAGTCCATTGAAGAGAGTAGCTCAGCTAGAGTTGGGGAAGCCAGGCAGAGCCATCATGAAGTCCCAGGTGGAGCTTGCCCTCAAAGGCACTAGAGAGCCCTGGAGGGTTTTAGACAGAGGAAGGATGAAACTACTCTGGTGACCATAGTAAAGGACAGTGTTGAGAGTGAGGAAGGGAGGCCTGGGAAGCTCCAGCCAAAGTGTCTCTTCAAGGTGTTTTGTCAGTGACAAGGAAAGTGACGTTTCCTTCCAAGCTCTTATCACTGTCATGATTGTGGAGCAGTCTTGGCAGCTTCTGAGCCAGCTCTGCGGCTTTGGAATGTCGCTCTCCACCTCCTCTCACGAAGGCAGTTCTATGCTGGTTCTCCTGACAGACAGGGAGGCCAGCCTCTATTTGCTGGAACTCCTGGGTACCTGCCTTGGATCCATGGGGAGGGAGAAGCTGGACCAGAGTTCCTGGGTGACTCAGATCACAGTGTGGCCAACTCAGGTTGAGATGTCCTACCGAGAACCTAAGAAGGACCTGTCACTCAGCTACAGATTCACATGCATGGTGGGGTCAACACTGACACACTAAGATTTAAACATGGGGAAAACACAGATGCCCTTTGTTCTTCTATCCAATGTAACTCTTTCCCAAGCACCCAGCCCTAGACAGAAGAACACATACCACCTAGCTCTTGAGAAGCAGGCTCATTTCTTCCTGTTTAAAAGCCTTTGGAAGAATGTTTGGCCAGGTCAAGGTTAAACCCTTTATTAGTCAACTTTTATTTGCTGTGACAAAACACCTGAGGTTTTAAACTTAGAAAAAAGGAAAGGTTTCTTTGGGCTCATGGGTTCAGAAGTTTCAGAACATGGTCACTTGACCTTTCCACTGGAAGCTTGTAGAGAACCAGAACATCATAATGGGGAGTGTGTGACAGAGCTGTTCACATCGGGCGAACTGGAAGGAAGCAATTGAGAAATACAGAAGTAGAGACAGACAAACTGACCCAGGTCCTACTATCTTCAAGGGCATGCTCCTGACAACCTAACTTCTGTCTCTTAGGCTCCACCCCCTCTCCACGGACCCAGAAGGTTCTTCCAGCTTCCTAACCCTCCAGTAAAACAGCCTTTGGGGGAGATTTGCAAGGCAAACTATAGCAGACCCTCACTCTTTTGCTGGGATGACTGTAACTAAGTGCCATGGACTGGTGTGGATGACAGTTCTTCTCACGCAATTCTGGAAACTGATCAAGATTGCCAAGCTAATCCCACCACCTCCTAGCTGTGTTGTGACATGGGGGAGATGAAGGGGAAGATGAAGAAGAGGGAGGGAGGGAGAGGAAGAGGAAGAGGAGGGTAAGGTAGCTCCCCGGTGTTTTTTTCCCCCACCGGGTCCCTAATACCATCATGAGGACCCCTAACTAACCCCTGATCTCACCTAAGTGATTATTTCTGAAGGTCCTACTCAAAACGCTATCGTGTCAGGGATTAAAATCTCATCCTATGAACTGGGTGGTGCATAACTGGTCTCTATAGTACAGTCCTCACTCCTGCATTAGGGACTTGCATATGGTCCAGTGTACATCTGTCCCACAATTTCTGCCTTGCTGAAGCTGCCGTACTCCCGGCCTGCCCTTCCTTCCTGCAGGTCTGCATCTCTGGCTCCCTCTGAAACATGATAGTGCCCCAGCTCCTGGTTAACTGACAACAACCTTGCCCTTGTGCCATGGGGGTCAGGCGGCCCCTAGCATCTGCTGTCCATGGCTGTGAGCTGACCTCCCTAAAACTGGCTCTCTTCCCAAGCATGTCGAGTCTCCAGGTGAGACTCTCTGGAGTATCCCAGGATGGGAGCCTGTCTCTCTCACAAGCCCCAGGCAGCGAGGGGTCCAAATGTACTCTGCTTTTCCTTCTTGGCCGTGGGGGGCTGCTTTGTACTGTACTCATGTTGTCCCCACTCCCACCTTCAGAGGAGGCCCTAAAGGCTAATGCTTCAAGGTTGCTTTGCCTCTCCGTCCCCTTCCTGCTGCAGCAGGACCTTCCAGGGCTTCGCCTCTTTCCCAGCCATGATTCTCAGCAGAAGTCTGTGATCCCAAATGACCTGGCCTTGCTCCTCATAGATAAAGCAATTCAAAATATAGTAAACTCCTTTCTTCATTAAGTAAAAGATCTAGTTTTAAAGGTGATGTCTCAGATTGAAAAAGAAAACCTAGCTTGGGCCTCAAAGCTGAGGCAGCAGTAACTGTGGTTTAGGGGGATCCACCCACTCCCCAAACCTCATGCAGAATAGTGGGGCAGTACAGCTTGCCAACTATGAAAAATACAGTTTGGGTTTTCATAAACACCATTCTGTCACGTGTGTGGAAATCAGATCTTCTCAGGAGCTCTGTGAAACACGCTTCTACTCTGATGTTACAAAGGGGAATGTGGGCAGTGGGTGATGGGTGATTGGCGGTGGGTGAGGTGGGCACTGGGCAGCAAGTGGAACTGGGTGAGGTGGCACAGCTCCTGGGCTCTGCTTTCTGACCTGCAGATGCTAAGGTCAGTACTTGGGTATTCAACTGATGGTCTTCAGGGGCCAGTGCCACACTGCCCAGACAGACAGCACATGCAGGAGACTCAAGGCGAGTGTGTGGCACACAGCCAAGATGCCACATCAACCATGCTCCTGCAGCTCTGATCCCATCACCTGTTCCTCAAGGGAGAGGAGGACAAGAGAACAGGAGCCAACTCATAATCAGAAACTGCCTGGTTGCACAGAAGTTCCTAGCAGAGCCTGTGTGTTGGGATGGAAGGTGGCACTGGTTGGGGGCCAGTGAGCTTGTTAGCTCTGTGCTCAGAATGGTGCCATCTTTTCCCACAGCTGTGGTGACAGTGGCAGCCACTGGGCTGTGTGTCTCCCAAGCCCTGTGTCCCTCTCCACCCCGTCCTTCACCACGATAATTTGATTTTCCTTATTCTGCTCAGATTTCCCCAGGCATCTTCCGGCTGTTTAGAGGGAGCAATTACAGTTGCCCACATAAGAAAATCTGAAAATTGGGGTTCAGCAGGCTCTGGCCGGTGCAGTTTAGCGTGTCTCCCTCTCCACTGAGGGTCTCATGTACAGCTTCTGGGCCCTGTGTGCATCATCCGGACAGCATGCATGCACATGGCTGGCCCACACCTCTCCCCTCAGTGGACACCCCTGATTTTCTTCCTTCAGCTGGCCATGTGCTGCTCTGCTCTGAGGCTGGGGGAGGGGCATCCAAGAAGGGGAAGTGCCAACTGAGAGGAAGCTCAGTGGCACAGCGGACTTGGACTTGACGGATGGGGCATCAGTTCTCCACAGCAGCAGGTCTGACCTGGGGGGCCCCTTCCAGGAGGGGAGGTGACTCGTAGGCTGCCCTGCAAGAAGGAATGGCATTTATTCTGCTAGTGAGAGGGAGAGCAGTAAAGGGCCAGTCCAGAAAGTTCTCAGTGTGAGGTGGGAAGATGGGGGTGATCCCGAGGCAGGGAAGCCTCTAACAGCTCTGAACCTGAGGTTAAACCTAGCATGTTTCTAGATGGTGGTGGCCATCTGTAGAGTATGAGAGTTCATCCCCAGCCCCTCTGCCCTTTTGTGCTGTGGACATCTGGGGAGGCCTACAGATACCTGCTAAGAATTAAGGTTTTATTCTCTCTCTGTCTCTCTCTCTCTCCCTCCCCCTCCCTCCCTTTCCCTTTCTTTTGTGTGTGTGTGGTATATGGGCATGTGTGGGTATGTGGGGGTATATACACACCTGAGTGCTACAGAAGCCAGAGGATGACACTGGGTGTCCCATTCTTACTCTTCACTCTGTTCCCTTAAGATAGGGTCTCTCTCTGAGCTAGGGTGGTGGCTGTAAGCCACAGGGATCCTCCTGTCTGCAGCTGCCCACTTCCAAAACTGGGGTTACAGGTGTAGGCAAGGCCATTTTTCATGTGGGTATTTGGGATTTGAACTCAAGTCTTCATGTTTGCACAGCAAGCACTCTTAGCCACTAAGCTATCTCCCCAGCCCCCAGAGTAATGTTTCTAAATGTAAAAAAAAAAAACCCACAAAAATAAAATACGCTCAAGAAGACCACGACAGGTATGACAAAGTACAAGGCAGGCAGAGCAAGAGACCTAGGGGTAACTGCTCACCATTGACAGAATGAAAGTAGAGCTAGTCATGTGTCCAAAGTTGTCCACACTTCCTAGCACAGCATCCTTCAGCAGAGCTCAGTTCCAGGACCGACTCACGACTTCAAGTTCCTGGAGTAATATGTGTTTGTGTTTAACCTACACACACACTCCCACATACACCAAGTAATCTCTACATTACCTATAATACTTCATAGGGCACAAATGCTATGTCACTAGTTACAGTATTGTTTAGAAGGAAATGACGGGGGGAAAAGTGTATACATTTTCTGCAAATTTTTCTTCAAATATTTTTGATCTGGGGCTGGTTGAATACGTTGACATGGAGTTTGTGGGATACTGAGTGTGGACTGTAGCAGTTTTCAGGGGTAACATTCCACAGTGACCAGCAACAACCAGGAATGACTTCTTCCCTGACAGCTCTCACTCCCTCTGGAAGGAATGCCATGCTTCAGTGAGAGATAGTGGCAAGTGAATACTCTGGTCCAGGTTTAGCTCTGAGTGAAGACTCTGTGGGCCAGCAAGTGGGATGTCTCAGAGGGCCTCTGGGAAATGCAGGCAGGTGGCTGTAGTAGGCAGGGCTGCAGAAGATCACAAAGGAATGAATCAAGAGGCAGTCTTACTACTGTTGCTCTGCAGCACAGCTTGAAATCTGGGATGGTGATGCCTCCTGATGGGTTTTATTGTACAAGATAGATTTAGCTATTCTGAGTTTTTTTTTTTTTTTGTTATTCCATATGAAGATGAGAATTGTTTTTTCCAGGTCCGTAAAGAATTGTGTTGGTATTTTCATTGGAATTGCATTGAATCTGTATATTGCTTTTGGTAGGATGGCCATTTTTATTATGTTGATCCTACCTATCCATGAGCATGGGAGATCTTTCCATCTTCTAAGGGCCTCTTCAATTTCTTTCTTCAAGGACTTAAAGTTCTTGTCATACAGGTCTTTCACTTGCTTGGTTAGAGTTGCCCCCAGGTATTTTATGTTGATTGTGGCTATTGTGAAGGGTGTTGTTTCCCTAATTTCGTTCTCAGCCCATTTATCTTTTGTATAAAGAAGGGCTTCTGATTTTTTAAAGCTAATTTTGTATCCAGCCACATTGTTGAAAGTGTTTATCAGTTATATTAGTTCTCTGGTGGAATTTTTGGGGTCACTTATGTATATTATCATATAGCAGCCTTATTTTTAATAGTTAGAAACTAGAAACAACCCAGATGTCCCTCAATTGAAGAATGGATTAAAAAAAAAAAAACAAAGACAAAAAAAAACTGTGGTACATCTACACAATGGAATACTACTCAGCCATCAGAAACAACAAAATCATGCAATTTGCAGCCAAATGGATGGAACCAGAAAAACTCATCCTGAGTGAGCTAACCCAGACTCAGAAAGATGCACATGGTCTCTATTCACTTATAATCGGATTTTAGCCATATAGCACAGGATAACTATCCTACAACCAAAGCCCCAAAAGGAACAGGAGCATAGACTTTGTTACCTGTTAATGAGATATTTTGCCCTAGTGGTGCTGCCATGTAGGCCCCCAGTGTATGAGGAGGCTCTTGGCCCTCATATGACTGCTGAACTGGGGTGGGGAATGATATGTAGGGACACTCCACTCTGGAGGAGTAGGACAGAAGGGAAAGGGGGGAGAGGGTGGGAGGGTGGGACTGGGAGGGGTGGAAAGAGGGCACTGTGATGGAGATGTAACCTGAAGTTATAAATAAATTTTGAAAAAAATAAATTTTAAAAAATGCAATCTTTAGTTCCACTCCATTTGAAAGCCACTATTGAAAACTTTGTAGGATAATTAAAAAACACAAGTTAATAGTCAATCGAACCAATAGTTTTGTTAGATAATCGTTTAGTTAATTGCACAAATATTATAATATTATGGGAATGTGTTCTTGTTTAAACCCAGTTGGGAATATGAGGCAGCTCACAGCAGGTAACTATGATTTGCCTTGTGCTCTAGCGAGGGCGTGATTTTGCCAGCTGCAGATAGTTTCTGCTAATGTGTGACATTTGGAATTCTGGGGACTTTTCAGAGGATATATATAAATTCTAGAACCCCAATAGGGTTGGCTGGTTGGCTGGTTTGTGGTTGGATGCTGTTGGTTGCTGTTTGTCAAGTCGTCCTGCGCAAAAAGACGAGAAGAAGAAATTAGATATCCTGACGGCAAAGCTCAGACTTGCCCCAAGGAACTTGATGCCTCTAATCATCAGGAAGTAGTCTAACAATAACATCGTCCCCTTTCCTCTCTCTCCAACTAGTGTTAAAGGATTGAAAGGAAAAAGTAAAGGGGTGGAAAAGGGTAGAAGAAAAAGAAACCCACAAAGTAGACAAAAATTTGGCTACAAGCCAGAATCGGGTTTAGCCCATGGTTCCCTCTAATATCTCCCTGGCTGTCTTTCAGGTCAATGAAATCTACCATGACGAGTCACTGGGGGCCCACATCAACGTTGTGCTGGTGAGGATTATCCTGTTGAGCCACGCAAAGGTGAGTCCTCCCGTCCGATACACCGCCTTCCTCTGGAATGAATGGGGCACCAAAAATGAGGTTTGGCTCTCCTCTGACATTGTTTGTTCTCCCATACCACCTTGCCTTTCTCTGGACACCCTATGGTCCTATAACAAGCAAGAATCTGTGAACCCCATCCCCCACAGACTCCCTGTACCCTTCACCATAACCCATGACCCTTTGCTTTAAAATGAAGGTTCTGTTATTCAGTGTGGAAAGGCCAACAGATCATTAAGTCCTACCAGTGCAGAGAGAGCGGTGGTCCCAAGAGGCTGAGACACAGATAGCATTGGGTGCAGCCAGGACACGGGTATTCAAGGAGCTCTTGCTGTAGTCTCTGAGTGTAGGACAGAGGGAGGTAGTGAGCAGGCTCATGGTGCCCTCTCTACAGAGAACCAGCAGGTTCAGGAATAAGGCTGCCCTGAGGTGACTGGAACTGACCCTAAGGGATTAGGGTGGATGGCAGACCAGAGTGTAGACAGACACACTGAAGTGAAGTTGAGCTGAGACCAGAATCCTGTCTTTGTGGTGACTGAGGGGATCCAGGTCCTGGATGGTTGGTTTTCTTATGAAGAGCACGTTCAAATTATTTGCTGTATCTAGCAATGTTTCTGACATCAGAGTCCCTCCATTTGCCTCTGCCCATGTCTAAAATCTGTGTTCTTTTATCATCAGACCCCATGTCTTCAGCTCTACCAGGTCCCTCCGACGACCTTTTTTTCTTATTCTTGAATGTTTCTTACTCCTCTTGCTCTTGAACACTGAGCCCTTCCCCCACAGCCCTGGAGGATGGATCAGTTACTCTTGTTACTATGACAAAATGCCTGACAAAAGCAATTTAAGGAAAGATTTATTTTGGCTCACATAAAATATTCCAAAGAAAGCTATTAGACACAAAGGAGTGATCAGCAAAAAAACTAACTGGGGGATGTTTAATATTGTGCCCAAACTCTTTAAGATTTGTATGTTTGGAGTCACAGTGATAGGGGGACAAAGCTAGAACAGTGGTTAAAATGTCATGTTTTCTTGTCATACAGATGGATGTGTCTCTTCTCTGTGGAACTGGAGAATGCTTTAAAAGGACACAGTGTTTAAGTCATAATGTCAGTGAGTTTTCTATGATTAAAAACGAAAATCTTTCTCAAAAACGAAAATCTTTCTCAGGCAGTGTGCTCCATCAAAGTACCCCAAGGCTGACCATAGGTGAGAGAAGAATATTTACAACTTTAAAAACAACTGAATGACTTTGAAAAGTTTTGGTTTGTGGAGTTTTGTTTGTTTTACTGTTTTTGTTTTGAGACAGGATCTCATGTACCCCAGGCTAGCCTCACTATGTAGCCAAGAATGACCTTACACTTCTGATCCTCCTGCCTCCATCTCCCAAGTGTTTGGGTTACATTCAAGCACATGCCAGCACCCTTATTTTTATGTGGTTTTGGGGACTAAACCCAGGGCTTCATGTGTGCTAAACAAGCACTCTGCCAGTTGATCTACATGCCTTTTCCTTGAAAACACTTTTGTAAACTGACTGGGATGAATATTAGAACTGTAACTGCAGATGAGTTGGTTTGATAAGGGACTTGTGCACCCATGGATCTGGGTGTCCAGGGTGGGGGAAGGGACTGAAACCAAGTCCTCTCTCCCAGGTTACTGTGTGACTACTGTAATAAAACCTACACCACACTTCTCCTGGTAGCAGGGAAAACACTGAGGGCCATCAGCTCCACCAGGAAGCTATGGGGAGATTCTTCCTGTCCTGATGTGGGCACTCCTAACAGTCTGATTAGCTTTTTGTCCAGTTGACACAAGCCAGGATCATCAGGAAAGAGGAAACCTCAATGGAGAAAATATTTCCATAATATTGGCTTATAGGCAAGTCTGTAGAGCATTTCTTTTGATTGATGATCAGTGTGGGAGGACTCAGTCTGCCTGGACAGTGCCACCCTTGGACAGGTGGTTTCGGAAGAAATGATGAGGAGCAAGTCAGTAACGAGTACTCCTCCATGGCCTCTGCTGAAGTTCTGCCTCTAGGTTCCCGTTTGAGTTCCTGCCCTGACGTCCCTCAATGATCAGCTGTGATCAGCACATATACATCCATTCCTTTACAAGTTGCTTCTGGTCGTGGTGTTTATGGCAGCATTATGAAGCTTTCCTCTTGACTTTTGGGAGCCAGTGCTACTTCCCCAGACTGGGCCATTCCATCTTTTTCATCCTGGCTAGGATCCTCAGCTATCTTGGGAACTTCTAAGCTTTCAGCATGAAGGATGGAGATGAGAGTGCCTCCATTTAATTGGAAAAATGGGTCTATACTCTCTTGTGGACATGCCACCTTTGGCAGCTGTGATGTTGGAAGAGGCTGAGTTCAAAATACACGAGCATGCATTGTTTTGTATTCTCCTGTCTTAATAGTTCTTTGAAATGAGTGAGAATACACCAGCAAATGCAGACCATTCAAGCTGGAAATGGTAGAACCCTTGACTCTCCCTGCTTTTCCTCTTCAAACAAAATCATAAACTTTAGCTTTTGTATGCATTTATAGTCTTTCTGTCTTTTTCAAAAATCACCTTTGAGATATCACTTCTCTCCTCCATCGCCTCCCTCTAAACCCTTCTGTATACCCTTCTTGCTCTTTTCCAAACTCATGGCCTCTTTTTCATTAATTTTTGTTATAGGCATATATGTATGTGTATATGTATAGCTATATATTCTTAAATATAACCTGCTCAGTCTGAATAATTATACTTGTATGAATGTTTTCAGGGCTAACCATTTAGTATGAGATAACCAGTTGGCGTGCTCTTCCCTGGGGAAGACTATTTCTCCTACTCTCAGTGTTCCCTCCTTACCCGTAGTTCTTTGAGGCCTTGTTCCTGCTCTCCTCCTGCACCAACAGTAGCATCTCGATTGGTCTATAACTTTATTCTGCTCACGTTTAGGGAGTCATGTTGATGAGACTCATGGCTGTAGCTTCTGAAGTTAGTGGGAGACACAGTCTCACGGTAAACTTTCTGACCCTCTGGCTCTTACAATCCTTCTGCCTCTCCTTCTGCAATGCCCCCTGGGCCTTAGGTGTGGAATCTTGTAGACGTATTTCCATGGGGACTGGGATCTACAATTCTGCATGTTGATTGGTTGTGGTTTTCTGTAGTGTTCTCCATTCCACCCTGTTTTTATGGTACATATGATCTGTTCAGAAAGGGAGGAAAGATTTCCATGGGTTGGTCTGGGCATCAAGTGACAGCTTGCAGTCACTGTCTGGCTCTCATCTGTAGAAAAGTGGCTAATTAAATTATTTACTATTATTTATATTATATTTAATTGGTAGGCAGTATTAAACCTTAACCTACCATTATAAATGAGCACACAGACACCACATGGATTTTAACAAGCCCCGGCCTGAATTGTGCAATCTTAGCCCATATAAGCTAGCTCTTAATTCTATTTCTCAAAAATGACCCCATATATACATATGTCCCCTTGGATTGCTATTCTCTACACTATGTTGATGTTCCAGACCATGTGGAATGATGTTTTCTTTTTTTCTCTAACCCATGGCATGTGTCCTCCTCCTTCTTGCTCCTGGCTTCTTCTTCCCATCAACCTCTCTGCTTCAGAAGCCCATGCACCTTAGTCCTGCCTATCTATGTCTTTGCCCAATCTCAGGCCTCAGCATTTATTCAATTAATCAGAGACAATGTAATTAACAGATAGTAAGCATGACCAATTAATTAACATTTAGAATGCATAACATCACCCCATCTATTCCCTCCTTTTGTCTAATAAAAAAGCTAAAATTTTTAACTCATATAGTAAAAGTTACAAACATAATCTTTAGCCTGTTTGTATCAGGCAATTTTGAAGAAAAAGGTCATCTATCTATGGGTGTCTAAAGTTCTGAACCTAAATATTTTCTATTATATCCTATATTTATAAACATAAAGATTTTATTTAGATTCGAAAATATTCTTTTAAATCCTAAGTAACTCAAGTTTAATTGAAATTTTATATCTATAATGCCTTCAACCCCACCAGAGATACAAGAAGGGTTAAAGCTATTATTTGAGTGAATAGGAAGCATAGTAGAGCAGCTTCCAGAATGGAAAAATGACAGTTTGCTGCCTAGACAGTCCCAAATATCTCTCAATACCATTGGAGCATCATCTTCAGCCTTCTGGCCAAGCATTTCTCACAGACTAAATTGTGCAGCAGGAAATAAGAAGGATTTGCCCACTCTGTCTCTGCAAAATCAGGCCATTGACTTACTTGCATTTAAGCTCTGTTCCATCTTTGAACTGTATATAGTCTGTTGAGAGAGCAGGGACTTTTTTGCCCAGTAGGAATTATCTCCTGATGGAGATTTCTTTTTTATGCTCATTGTCTTCTTCCAAGTCAAATGGGAGCTGTCAGGAGCTGATTGTCTTAAGTCAAACAATTCTTAAAATAATAAAAACATCCTTAAATGCCATTTTCTGTATGTGTCTGAGGGTTTTGAAGACATCTATTGATTTATTCATAAATCTATCTATCATCTATCTGCCTATATATCTATTTCTGAACAAGCAAACTGTATATTTTTAACCATTTATTATCTGTTTAACCTACTAAGCCTATTTTGTGAAAAATTAAGACTAGTGTTTGACATGACCAGGAACTTGACTGCCCAGCAATCAACCTGTATTACCCAAACTCCTGAATAGATTGCATTAGCAACCCATAAAAGGATTGGAAGTAAGCTTGTATTTTTAAAGGAATTGTATAGGCACAATACCTTATATTGTATTGAAATATACATAATATGTGTCAAAATACAAAATTCTATACCAGTGTATCAAAACATAACCTTATTTTGAGAATAACAATAATTCTAAGTCAGAGCAGATTCAGTAATCTACCCTTATATCTTATCATTTCTATGTTGTATATACACTCATCACACTAGCTAAAAGGAAAAGTTTAAAAACTCTGGGTTTTGTTGCTGAACTGTGCTGACAAAGCCATGGATCTTATTAGTCCTGAAAACTGTCTGCTTCTAGTCTGGATACTGAATGAGGGTGAGACTTCTAGCTACATGCTGGAGGGAGAGAGGGAATAGCAGAGAGTGGAGAAAAGAATACCAGGATGGAAGCAGCGGGTGCTGACACGGTTGGGTCATGGGACTGGAGACATGGTCCAGATTAAGATGGCCTTGCAGTTGTGAGTACCAGAGTTAGGGTCCAAATTAACACATAATAAGCTGAGTTTCTGTGCAAATGCCTGCACCCCAGCTTCACAGAAAGTTTGATAGGATTTTACAGCAATCTGGTCTGGCTCAGAGAGAGAGAGAGAGAGAGAGAGAGAGAGAGAGAGAGAGAGAGAGAAGACGACCTTACCTTAAAGGAGAGTGAGTGAGAGAGGAGGACACTGCATCCTTCTGGGCTACATATATACACAGGCATGCACACATATGTACATATACACTCTCTTACACACACATAAGTAAAAAGTCAGATCAGGTGCTGAGTAGATAGCTTGGCTGGCAAAGTGCTTGCCTGATTCACACAAATCCATGGATTTAGCCCCCAGCACTGCATGAACAGTGTTGGGTATGGGGTTGGCATACACCCATGATCTCCACACTGGTGAGTTGGAAGCTAGAGGATCAGGAGCTCAAGGTCATCATTGGTTACATAGTGAATTCAAGACCAGCCTTGGACACATGAGACCCTGTCTCAAATATAAATAAATAAATAAAAGACAAGCCTCAGTACAAGGGTCCATATGACCTCTGTCATGAAGTTTGGTTTCCTTAGGGTGACATGATCTGATCTGCACTTCTAACAGGGTCCCCGGACTGAGGACACTGTTGTCATCAACAGGAAGATGTATAGACTGGAGCATGGGCTACAATGGTGGAAAAAGGAGGGCAGATAAAAGAGCATGCTGGGAAGTCACATTTGAGAGCACCTGGGTGCCAGGCAGATGATGCTGACCTGCTGTGGTTCACATGCTGATGGTCATTCCCACTATCAAAGTGTTGATCCTCAAATGGTGCCACATGGAACCTGTGGGAAAAGGGGGGTTCCTTAGGTCACTGGGGCACACTCACTAAAGGGATGCAGGACTCTGCCTCCTGTGTGTCTCTACTCCCATTAGAGACGTGGTTACTTGTTCCTGCCATGGTGTGTCACCCTCATCGGAGTCCACATCAACTATCAACAAGGCTCTTGAGCTTTAAACTTCCCAAAACAATGAGCTCAATGAATTGTTTCGTGTTATAAGGTTCATTGTCTTGGGACATTTCACTGCAGTAGCAAAAGACTGACAGCTCAAGACAGGAAGTGCACGATGGAATGTTGATGTAGGGAGAAGCTCATGAGGTCCGTAGAGGCGAGCAATGATTCAGGAGTGCCAGGGCTTGAAGCCACCCCAGTCTAGGTGCCAGGATAGGTTGGCCTGGAATCCCACAGGGAAACCTGAAGAGCAGGGGTAGAGATGAGAATTGTTTGCACAGGGCAGTGGGCTATGGGAGGTGGCAGCTGAGAAAGAGATCCTAGGTGAGATGAAGACAGGTCAGCAGAGCAGGGGTGACGGTGGCCTAGAAGCTGCCAAGGGTCTCTTGTTTTTAAAGCATCCAAAAAAGTCCTGAGAGATGATAGCTAGACAGCCACCATTTTATTTAAAGGTGGGGAAAGAAGCGAATTTCCCCAAAGACATTCTGTACATCTTGAATCGTAATAGATGTTTACACAGGAAAAGAGGTGGGCAGACAGTGCTCCCCATGGCAGCATGTCCCAGGGACTTCTGGAATGTGTGTGGTGAATCTCTATGGGATGCATTGGTACACATCGTTCTTCAACCTGTTTCTCAGTGGAAACCTTCCCTCCAGACACTCCACAGAACTGGCTTTGGAAAATGCCACCTTGGAGACAGTGGCTGTAAAACTAGCAACAAGTGGGTCCCTTAATGCAAACAGAAGGAGAACCTGAATTTGGATCCTTAGCATTTGTTTTAAAACATTCTGGGTGTGGTGGGAAGTGTCTGCAACCCCAGCATGGGGGTGGGGGTGGGTAGCAGATATAGAAGGATCCCTGGAGATCATTGGCCAGTCAATGTAGCTAAACCAAGGAGTTACAGGTCCAGGGAGAGACCTTGACCCAAAAATAAGATGGACAGCAACTGAGGACAACACCCAACACTGACCTCCTGTCTCCACCTGTATAACACACACCACACACACACACACACACACACACACACACACACACACACACACACACGCATGCATACATACATACATACATACACACACATACATAAGCAATCAAGACACATATGATACCGTACTTTTTAATTATTAAACACTTATTTATTAACAAATATATCTCTTATAACAAATACACTTACTACTATCCCTACAACCCCTAAGACCTAGCCACTAAACCTATTGATAACTATTACAACTATTTTTCTAAGGATACAGTGTCTGGGGCAGGTCCTCAGTCGTCAGGAACACAGTCCCTTTAATTCACTTAGCAGTCTTTATTCTGGACTATCTCAGATGCAGGTTCGTCACGGTAAATTGGCTATGGCAGTCTCACCTTAAATAAGGCTTGAGGCTTTCTTCTCTCTGGGAGACCTCAGCGTCTGTAGGCCACCTTACTTCCTTCGTATCAGCAACTCTGCTGCTCTGCCTCAGTCTTTAAAGCTGGCCACAGTTCTGTTCAGGCCGCTGTTCGGACAGGTCAAACCCCTCTAGGCAAAAGCTGAGCCACAGGGTTTAGTCCTTGGCCTTTTGCTGTCTTGCTGAGGCTTTATCTGCTCACCAGCTTCCTTCTGCCTCAGGGAGATCTGTCCATTGGTCTACCAGCACTTTCTCCAGCAGTACTCTTGGAGCTCTCTCCTATGGGGGCCCTTAGCACGCAGCTCTCTGGGCTCATCCACTTGTCCTTAAATAGGATTGCTCCTTGTTCCACCTGCTTCAGCTTAATTTGGGCTCTGCCCCTTTAACAGTTGAAAACAATGCCAGGTCATAAAGTCTTTACTTGTTTCACCTGGCTTCAACCTTGTTTTTAGTCCATAGAGACTCCCCTCGTTTCACCTGACTTCATCCATAAGTTGATAAGCTAATTGCTCACAGCGAAGTTGATCTTCATGCCCCAAATTAAGAGACTGTATCAGAAACCTAGATATTCACGAAATCTAACTTATATTAATCTATCAACCCCTACACACGTAAATGGTTCTCAAACTGTGATTTTAAAGGTTTTTTTTCCTTAGACAGATTTAAATGACATGAAACTAATATCTGAGAAGAACAGACAAGATTATAATTGTTTGCTGTTAAAACCCAAGAGAATCCATTGTAAAATCCATGGAGTTAAAACTTTAGTGATAAAGACGAACACAGTCACATCACTTAATGGGCACAGATCGTGAGAAATGTGAAAGCAGGTAATTTTGTCATTGTGGTGACATTACACAATGTTTCTTATGCAAACATTGTGACCCAACAACACCTGCACAGTAGGACTGAGAAATCAAAGTTCCCTGCACCAAGTCTGGAGAGATGGCTTGGTGACTAAAAGGGCTTACTGTTCCACCAGAGGACCTAGGTTTGGTTTCCAGAACCTAAGGTGACTCATAACTGATTGGAACTCCAGTTCCAGAGAGACCAACTCCCTCTTCTGGCCTCTGTGGGATCCTGCATGTACATGGTACACATTTACTCAAATAAGACTCACACACATACATACACATAATTTGTTTTAAATATCCTGTGAATTACAGCAAACAACATGTTTCCGAGGTAGTACAAGACAGACATACCGTTCATGACAGGGGGATGAACACACATTGTTTCTTCTAGAAAGACTAAAAGAGGAAAGATGGTTTTTCCAGGTTAATAATTGGATATTTGATGGGATGGTTCTGGGTTTCATTAGAAATAGGAACAATCAAGAACATGTGTCCTGTGGCAAGATGTGATCTCTAGAATCAAACCCTCCAGGACTGTGGCAGGAAGCAAATCCAACTTGGGAATCTTGTATCCTAGATGTAGAAGTACAGAAAATGAAATCATGTTAGGAGGACATGCTGCTGGTCTTCCAATCTGGAGAGCTGGTATAGAGGGAATGAGGATAGATCACTGCTGGGCTGCATGTAGAGGGTGCAGACAGAGTTGGAAATGAACATTTTCAGACCAGAACATGGAAGAAACAACAGAAGGTGTGTTAGTTAGCTTTTAGTAGCTGTACCAAAATACTCGAGGCAGATAGCTTAAGCTTAAAAGAAGGAAAAAAATGCAACTGAGTTCTGTTCAACCTGTTGCTTTGGGGCCTTTGGTGACAGAACAGTATGGAGGGAGTAAGGACTAGCCAAAGGGTAGTTACCTCCAGAACAGAAGTGGGAAGAAGCTGGAAGCCAAAGAGAAAAGAGACTGATGTTGCAAAGCCCTCTTCCAAGGCATGATCCCCGATGACCTAACTTTCTCCTCCTCCAAAGGTTTCTACCACCCCAGGGGGACCTCAACTAGTGACCAAGCCTTTAACAGACCCCTTGGGGCACAGCATAGAGCTAAATACTGAGAGGTGTTGAGCTTGCTGTGGATAAACAGCACCAGTTTGCAGGTCCAGGAGTAGCATCTTTGGGTACAGGAGAAGCTATCACCCCCTGGGGCCACAGGGACACAGGCCAGGGGTGCTCCATTCCTGGGTAGCTGCCAGGGCCCAGAGAGCCTGGCCAAGCAAAGATCCAGCCTCTAGCCCTGCTTGATTGCACGCCAATAGCTTCCGCAGATGAATTATTAGAAAAGGCAAATGTGACTGAGCCCAAGATATTAAAAAAAAGCCCTGCTTTTTTATGATTAAACTCCATAAATTTCCTGAGACTCTCACTGTCTCCAGTTAGTTATGAAAGTTTCTCATTTCTGCACTCATCTTGTGTGGACAGCGCCTGTGGCCACAAGTCACGGACTCCCGCCTTGCAAAGCTCTGGGGACAAGGTTCTGTGTCGGTGTCTCCAAAGAGAGCCATGGCTGTACAAGCTGTACTCAGAGATCAGGAGCTGTGGCCTTCCTAGTGCATTCTGGGGTGTGCAGGGACAAGAACCACACAGTTGTTCCTTGTCAAGTGACAGATAAGACGCGAGCACCCTGAGACTGACACTGCGAGGTGAGGCAGACCTTGTGCAGAGTGACCAGGCAGAGACCTGAAGGCCAGAAGGCTTGGAATCTACTGACCCCTCCCCACCCTACAGGGGATGCAAAGCTGGGCTTCTAAGTGGGACTGTAGGGAAGAGACATGGTAGTCCACAGACAGAAGAATCTTGGGAAGGGGACCTCTGGGTTCATACTGGGGACTGGGATGGTTAAGCTTGATTGTCTACTGGATAGGACTTGGAATCACGTGGAAGCAAATCGCCGGTTAACTGTGGTTGGAAGACCCACCCTGAATGTGATGGCACCATTATGTAGGTTGGGGTCCTGGGCTGAATACAAAGAAGAAAGCAAACTGAGCTTTCTGATTGTGGATGTCATGTGACCAGCCACCTCACACTTCTGTCTTGGTGACTTCCCTTTAATTTCACATACCCTTGAACTGTGAGCCAGAAATAAACCCCTCTTCCTTTAAGGTGGCTTTGCCATGAATTTTGTTGTAGCAACAGGACAGGTAACTAGTACAAGGAATGAGACCTTATCTCTGGAAGAATTTAAGCCCTACAAAACTGAGGTGGCTGCAGCCAGGAGCTCCTAAGCTGTGCCTACCACAGTCAAAGTAGGCCCTGGGGCTTTTTAAGTCGTGACCTGGTCTTTGGCAGAAGTGGCACAGGGCCGAAGCCACTACTGTTCATCCCAAATTATCACTAGAAACGCATTAACCCCCTCCTCCATGTCCCTCCCTGCCATGTCTCCAGGTCCCACTGGGCTCCAGTAAGGGTCAAATTGGCAATACTTACATGAATAACATGTTGTTTATCTGTAGCTTATGGGAGGCCTCCGAGTTATCTCAAGTTTTTCCTAAAACAACATTTTTCTCCATTTCATATATATATATATATATATATATATATGAAGATTATCTTATTTTATACAATATGCCACCAGCCAGGGAGCCGAGCATCAGCTGCACTCGTGGGTTGCATAGCAACTGGCTTTTCAATTGATTTTTTGAGAAGGAACCAAAGCTACTCAAGTGTTCTCATTTTAAATATTTCCTTGGATGATGGAAATCAAAGGAAATGGAGATGAGAGACATGGGGACATTCTGAGGACATAAGGTATCTTGCAAAGGCCAGCACAAGACAGAGTATGGGATGCTTGTCGGAATTTATCAGCATTTGGGTGAAAGGTCAGACATTCTTTGTCTGTTAGTAGAAGGCAGAGACATCCTGTGAGGAACAGACTCCACAGGCAAAGCCTTGGACCAGCACCCCTGTGTCCTTGCCATGTGCCCCGCAGTGGAAAGGCCAGGGAGAGGCTGGGGAAGGATGAGAGGTAGAGGCTTCTTCCAGGTAGCCTTGAATCAGGGACACAAGCGAAGTCTGTATTTTAGCCCGGGAAAGGTCCCTGGCATCCTGATGAGAGCAAGACATAATGGCTAGACTCTTGTCATCCTTGGCACACCTCCTCATCCAGATGCCTTCGGGTCTATGTGAGAGCCACTCTGGTTCAGAGCACTTTGTCCTCCTGACCTGATGACCTCCTAAGGTCCCACATCTTAATACTGCCATACTAGAAATTAGGTTCCAACATAGGAATTTCAAATTTTAGACCATGACAGGAGGCCCACTTAGCTTTGAATCCTGTTCTAGTAGCTTGACTTTCTCAGAACGGCATGCCTTCCTGCCCTCTCTCTTCTTGCAGTTCTGAGAGACAGCTGTACCATGACCTTTGAACCACCCACACCACCTTGCATTCCACACTGGGAACAGAAGATGCCAGCCTCCAGGTATACCCTGGCTGCAGGCAGCCAGGCTGGATTCAGTAGAATTTGTGTTGAAGCAGGAGGGATTAGGAGTCCTGTTCCTGGCATTCATGCCAGCCCGCTGGTACTTGTGGAACCTTAGATAAGTTACTTGACATCACAGAACCTTGGTTTCTCCAGTAAGAGGAAGTCTGTGGAACTCCAGCACTTGTCAGCAATGGCTGCAACCAGGGAGGTCATCAACAGTGGGGACTCTTTGGGGTTTGGCTGTCAGAAGCCCCCCACAGGGCTGTACTGCTTCAGCCTCCTTTCGCTATGGAGCCAGCTGGCTTTATTCATAGCCCCTCCTTCTTGAATCCCGTGCCCTGTGATCTAAAGGTATTTCTCTTCAGGAAAGAGAGAGTGTATTCACATAACTGTCAGAGCAGTGTACGTTCCAATCACTCCATCTTAGTGGTCTTGTTACACTTTGTCACAGGGGATGTGCCTGGGAGGAAACATCACAGTATCTTCAGAGCCTGGCAAAGCCCTCTGTCTCAGGTATCCTGTTGGGGACATAGTAGGCATCCCCTGATGATAAGGAGGACACCCATAGTCACTGTCACCATCTCCATGTGACAATTAGGATGTGGCTCCATGGAGTAAGTGACCTACCAAAGGTCATACATGGCCGCCACTTTGTCCCTAGAGGATGAGCCTGACGCTGTCATGCTAGTGGGCTAGAGAGTACAGATCTTGGGTGAGCTGCCCCTGGATTCCCATATGACATTCCCTATGACCAATGCTCCCAGCCAATTAGGACTCTACCATCCTATACCCCACTCATAGACTCAGGGTGATGTTTAGAGACACTTTCGCTGTTATAACTTGGGAGATGCTTGGGACAGAACCCCACCACCACCACCACCA
>CAJQZJ010032020.1:1295852-1319104 GCA_907164525.1 Lophiomys imhausi
TCTCTCTCTCTCTCTCTCTCTCTCTCTCTCTCTCTCTCTCTCTCTCTCTCTCTCCTTCTCCAAGACAGGGTTTCTCTGTGTAGCTCTGGCTGTCCTGGAACTCACTTTGTAGACCAGGCTGGCCTCAAATTCACAGAGATCCAGCTGCTTCTGCCTCCTAAGTGCTGGGAGTAAAGTCATGTGCCCAGCTAATGCTACCTTCTCAAGAGAACACAAATCGGGGTGGCCACTGGCAACTGCTTCTTGTCTTGATGTCCCAAGCCCTACCTGGCTGGGGAGCCACCCAGGTCCTATTGGGGTTTTGTCTCTTTACTCAGTACAGCCACGCCCTCCATACCTAAGACTCAGGGTTTCCCTAAAAATGCCACCCATGGGCAGATACTTTTCTAGAGGCCCCAAGAAGGGGAATCTTTGCTTTCTCCTGCAGTCCAGCCAACGGGGGCCGCACCTGCTCGGGCCTGGCCTATGACTTCCAGCTCTGCAACCCCCAGGACTGTCCCAACTCCCTGGCTGACTTCCGGGAGGAGCAGTGTCGGCAGTGGGACCTGTACTTTGAGCACGGGGATGCCCAGCACCACTGGCTGCCTCATGAGCACCGGGATGGTGAGCTCCTGGAGAAGGGCAGAAGTGGGTGGGATTCGGCACAGGATCCCAGGTGGGACAGGCAGGGGCATGCATTGCTACACACCTCTGATCCTAGATGAGGCAAATCTGTGGTGACACTTGGGCCAACAACGGGACAAGTGCTGGCTAGTGTGGCTGCAGGGTCCCACTCCTGTGCAAAGACTCTGGGTTAGGGGCAGGGTCAATCCCAGGGTAACCAGAACATTGGGCATGGAGAGGATGCTGGGGTGGAGGCTCAGAGAGTACAAACTCCTACAGTAACCATCCAGGGAATAAGGCTAGAGTTGCACGGTGCCACACGTGTGGAATGGGGACAGAAGTTGACCTTGCAAAGCAATCAGGGGACTTCTGATAGGTAACTGAGCTGGTTTCCTTTCTGCTGCTGTGATAGAATACCCCAACACAAGCAACCTAGGAGAGAAATGGTCCATTCTAGCTAACAGTTCCAGGCTATAATCTATTACAGTAGGGATTGCTTTGAGGCCACAGGCTCCTGATATATTCACAGTCAAGAGCAGAGAGAATACATGAATACATGAATATGTGCATGAGCTCAGCTCTTTTTCCCTTTTATACAATCCAGGACCCAAACCCAGACACTATCACAACCAGCTTTCGGCCAGGATCTTCCCACCTCAGTTAAGACAATGAAGACAATTCCATAAACACATGCCCTCAGGACACCCTGTTCTAGACCATCCTTCACTGGGATCCACCCCAGGAAATTCTAGACTGTGTCAAGTTGATAGTTAAAAACCGACCTCACAGCAGCCTCTCTTCCATGGCAAGAGGCAGAAACTGTAGACCAAACAGTTGAAGTTTTAAATGGCATTTATGTTGGGTCTTATGGAATTGAAAATGTGTAGCTTTAGGCAGGGGAGTGCTTGATAATTGCTCCTCAGTTTGAGTGCCCCCTCACTATGGGATACACAGCTCCATGGATGTTCAAGTTCCTATATAGAGGAGTAAAGTTTTTGCATATAATGTATACACCTTCTTCCAGACACTTCCAGATGATGTCTACTACCTAGCACACCAGAGATGCTATGCAAATCAGTTACTTTTCTATTGCTGTGATAAAACACCATGACCCAAGTACCTTATAAAAGAAAGCATTTGATTGGCTTATGGTCTCAGAGGGTTAGAGTCCATAGGGGCAGAATGAAAGAACAGCCGAGAACTCACATCTTGAGCTATAATCACAAGGCAGAGAGGGAGCACACTGGGGATCCCATGAGTCTTTTGAAACCTTAAAGCCTGCCCCCAATGACACACCTCCTCCAACAAGGCCACACCTCCTAATCCTTCTCAAATAGTTCCATCAATTGAGGACTAAGTATTCAAACTTGTGAGCCATTCTCATTCAAACCACCACAGCTGTTAATCTGTATTAGTTAGACAATAACAAGGAAAGGTGCATACAAGGTCAGTGCAGATGAAATTATTTTCTCAAATATTTTCAGTTTGTTGTGGGTTGAGCCCGCAGATGGAGGACATGGATATAAAAGGCTAGTTCTGTCTATTCCATTTGAGTTCTTCTCTATCCTGTTTGTATGGTTTTTTTTTTTGTTTGTTTGTATGTTTTAAACACACCATTTCTGTCTCCCACCCCAAGCACTGGGCAGGGAATTGGGACTGAGTATGAGCCCGGGGTGCCAACTGGAGTCACCTGCTTGTGCCCACATGTGTTGATACAGGGTTGAGGGACAACAGAGCTGACAAGGCTGGGTGACATGAGGCCTGGTGACCCAGTGTGTCAATTACTTCTGATAAATTAATGCTGAACAAAGAAAGTGCCAGGGACTTGGGACTTTCAAGAGGTCTGGATGCATTTGGTTGACTAAAAATGACTCTTTTCTCTGTGTAATTAGCATCATTCATTATACAGAATAATGGGTTTCACTATGACATTTTAATACATGTCTGCCATATTTTGTTTATGCTGTCCCTCCATTATCTTATCCCCTCACTAAGCATACATATTTAAGAGAGGGAGGGAATGAGATTCTTCATGTGAGAGAACACGTGATACTTGTTTTTCTGAGTCGGGCTCAATTTGTTTAACATGATAAACCTCAAGTTCCACCCATCTTTCTGAAGACAATGTAAATGTCTTCTTCCCCATGCCTGAATAAACTCCATGAATATGTATATATATATATATACATATTTATATATCACATTTTCTTTATCTATTCCTCTATTGACAGATTCCTTCCTAAACTGATTCCATACTTTGGGTCTTGTGAACGGTTTGGATTTGCAGGCATCTCTATGGTGTGCTGACTTAGACTCCTTTGGGTGAATTCCCAGGAGTGGTACAGTACAGTACATGGGAATCATAGATTTAGTTTGCTGAGGAACATCCACACTGATTTCCAAAATGGCCACGCTCATTTACACTCCTGCCAACAGTGAGGAAGGGTTCTGAAGAAGGATCTTTAGATGGAGACTTGACAGAGAGCCCTTTGCCTCTGCGGAGTGGAGGGTCTCCTCCAGGCAAGACTGTGAAGATGAGGAATGTGGGCCCAATCCACATCCTGGCTAGATCAGTTGAGAAAAATCTCTTCCTAAGGCCGATGGCACCAGAGTCAAAGCCTCAGAAGCCAAAAAAGTAGGAAGGAGGTTGCCATCACCTATCCCTTTCTCTCTGTATCCTTCAAGAGCACAGATTTCAGGGATTAGGGGTAAACCAAATGAGTTCTAAGAACATTGGGAATTTTCTCTCTAGTGCTATTTTGAGAAGGCTCCAGCCTAACACCCTGCCACTTTTCTTCCAGCCAAGGAGAGATGTCATCTTTACTGTGAGTCCAAGGAGACAGGGGAGGTGGTGTCCATGAAGCGCATGGTGCACGATGGGACACGCTGCTCCTACAAGGATGCCTTCAGCCTCTGTGTGCGTGGGGACTGCAGGGTGAGTGCCACGAAGGCAGCACGGACCAACGCTCACGGTTGCCACCTCCTGGGATCCTCTCTTGTTCTATTCAGGCTCCATGGCCTAGAGAATGGTGCTGCTCATAAATGGGCTGGACTTTCCTACATCCATTAACATTGAAGACAATCCTCCACCACGGACAGACATATTGGTTGTGGTGCACAGTCCTCTGGAATGTGAGATCTGGGATCAGACTAAGCCTTCCATGCTTACAAGGGAAGCCTCAGCGGCTCCAGACTGTGGGCTGTTTCAGGGAGTGAGCAGAATATAAAAAGTATGGAGAGTACCTTTCACTAGGCTCCTCCTCTTAAAGGTTCCACAACCTCATGTTGCCTCACTGGGACAAAGCACCCAAAGCTTTGAGTGGAACCCCTGAGGGCTGCTTCTGGAGTGTGCTAGGTGGGTGTTCTTGGAGAACAGAAGCATGGACGGGCCAAGGACAGAAGTACTGCGATAGGACAGGCTCCATGCTCAGCATGAACTGAAGCAGGGAGAGAGGGCACATGGCCCATCATGGCCATGTGGGGTCTGCCTATCTCTAAAGCCCTTCTCCTCCTGTATCAGGAGCTGCTAAGAATGAATGCGCTGATTCTGGCTGTGGGAGGGAACAGGCACTATGGGTTGTGGGTGGGGACTCAGGCATGAGCAAAGAAGAGGGATCAAAAGTTCCCTGCCCTCTCTTGCCCTGCAGAAGGTGGGCTGCGATGGGGTGATCGGCTCCCGAAAGCAGGAGGACAAGTGTGGCGTGTGTGGAGGTGATAACACCCACTGTAAAGTGGTGAAGGGAACGTTCACAAGGTCACCCAGGAAGCAAGGTGAGAAGCCCACCTTCTGCCTGGGGTGGAGTGCTGATAGCACCTTGTGGGACTAGGGCCTGAATGTCCCCACCCTTGGGACTCTGTATAGGCCTATGACTATTTGGGGCTCAAGGGTGGGTGGGTCAGGGGAAAGGGAACCTGTTGAGGGATCTTGAGTCTGAGCTGCAGTGGGTGTGGAGGAGGGAGAACAGGATCTGGGTTACAGGGAGGCCTTAGAGAACTTGTCTGAGTTCAGGGGCCCATAGAGGGCAGCCCCCTGTCCCTCCAGGATGTCCAGCTGCCTGTTATTTGGTTCCTCCCTCTTTCCTGCCCACAGATAGTTGTGATTAGGACTTCCCTGAATCTGGCACATGGGGGGCACCCACAAGCCACACCCAAAACACAGCAGCCTGGTACTGAGGCTGTGTTTCCATATGACCCTGAACTTCCTGGGTTGGCCAGCAGCAGTTGACCACATCTCTGTGGTTTCAGTCAGTCTCTGACATGGAGACAAGCCTCTGGTTTTCTTGTGAAAGGCCTCAGCGCATACATATTGGCCCTGGCAAGGAGCCATGGGCCAGGAATGGCCTTGTGGGTCAGGTGCTCAGTACTGGTCTTTGGCATCCCCACACTTGATATTCTAACATGAGTTGCAGATGGAGGGACTGAGGTCCAGATAGGCCTCTTGGCTTGAATGGGGCCTGCCTGCTAGGTTGGGCATCTTAGACTAAGTTCCACCATGGCTAGCATCTAGATTCCTACCTGAGTGTTCAGTAGAAGAGGCAGCATGGAGACACCTGGGACTTGAAGATGAGCAGAAATGCAGGGTAAGGAATATCCAGGGTTTCCAGTCGATCCCTCTCCTACCCGAGTACAGAGGCTTTGGAAGTGCTTGTGGAGGGTGGGCCTCTTCCGGGGCATGTGCTTTGGAATGGCTTCCTTTTTTTTCATCTGGCTTTCTTTCCACCCCCAAAGAGTACATCAAGATGTTTGAGATCCCCGCAGGAGCCAGACACCTGCTCATCCAGGAGGCCGACACCACCAACCACCATCTGTGTGAGTCACAGCCCAATGTCTTAGCGCCTGTGAGACCTGATTCTTCTGGGATGGGCAGTATGCCAAAGGCCGGAGGCTTGGGTTGTGTGGCCAGCTCCTGAGTTCAATGGCCCTGACTGATAGATTCACCTCAGCCCCAGGCCGACTGTCCCTCCATTCAGCCCACTTCCTGGGCTTTCCTACATGCATCTTCCATGAGGAGGTCAGAGCTTGAGAGCAGAGTGGTTGCAGAGGATCCTCATACTCCTCCAGCTTGCAGAAGGGTGGAAGACCACTCTGCCTTAGGGACACTGGGCTAGGCAGTAAGTCCCATGCAGAGGTCATCCTGGTTTTCATAGAGCAACCAAGGGCAGGATGTGACTCCCAAAGCAAGTTGGGCTACTAGTGACAAGGTCAGAGCCCCAGCACTGGGGGAGGGCAGACACAGCTAGGGAAACCCCTGATAGCCTCCCTACCCACGAGTAGCAGCATGCTGCAGCAACTATGTACTCCCTTTTACTATTCTCAGCGGTCAAGAACCTGGAGACAGGCAAGTTCATCTTAAATGAAGAGAACCACTTGGACCCCAACTCTAGATCCTTCATTGCCATGGGTGTGGAGTGGGAGTACAGGAACGAGGATGAGAGGGAGACACTGCAGACTATAGGCCCACTCCATGGAACCATCACTGTGCTGGTGAGTGCTGCCTCAGCCCGTGAGTGCACATGGCCCCAGGAAAAGACGGAGCCCTGGGATGCTCAAGCTCCCTCTGCATTCTTCAGGCTGTGCTCTAAGCAGCCTCTTTCCCTGCCGTGGTCTGTCTTCACCTCCATGTCAGGGATGAGTGGGTATAGGCCCACACATCAGGGTTCTGGTCCATGCACCAACTCTTAGTGACCATGGGCAAAGCCTCCTCTCTAGACATTCTTATCTTTTCTATTTGAATGAAGTTCGCAGCCATACTATCAGATGCATTAATGTGGGCTGTTGTGCTGAAATTCTCACAGCTGAGAGCTCAGAAACCAGGTACAGGTCACACGGGACTTTGCGTCCAAGAACTTGATTCTAGGTCCCCTGGGTGTAGGATCACAGGCTGCTTCTGGTTATGGGGAGTCCTGATGAGGCAAGATTTTTAAGTCACTTCAAAATTTTAGTTTTAATTAATTGGTTGAATGATATTTATTCATCAAAAACAAACAAACACACTGACCCAGACATGATGTTATGCACCTATAATCCCAGGACTCAGGAGGCAAATCAAGATTAAAGCAAACTCCAGGCCAGCCTGGTCTACAGAGTGAGTTCCAAGCCAACCTGGTCTACAGAGCAAGTTCCAGACCAGCTTGGTCTACAGAGTGAGTCCTAGGCCAGCCTAGTCTACAGAGCAAGCTCCAGGCCAACTGGGGCAATTTATTTTCACAAATGAGAGAGAGTAAGGGCTGGAGAATGAGGGCTGGAGATGTGGATCAGAAGATCCGAGTCCTTATTCCTCTATCAGAGGACTAGGATTTGTACCCCAGCCGCCACAGCAGGTAGTTCACAAATGCCTATAATTCCAGCTGCAAGGGGTCCGACACCCCCTTCAGGTCTCCATGGGCATACATGAAAATAAATCAGTAAAATGTAACTTACATTTTTTAAAAATGTTGTGATCAGTAGCCTTTAGGATCCTAGCTCTCTATAGATTTCTCTTAGTGATTAAATCATCATAAAGCCATTCATATCATACAAAAGTGAATAGGTGGCACCTAACAGGACTCACTGGCACTGTCAGCCTCACAAGAGAGTTGCACCACATCCCACTAGCCAGGAAAACGGTCCAAATTTCAAATTCCAGGTGCCAGTGTAAAATTGAAAACCCATTAAAGATGACCATCATAAGTTGGGGACTGTCTGTCTCCCCTAGTTGTCAGTTTACCTGATGTCTCTAAATTGGCTGTAGAGGAAGGATGAAAAGCTGAGCAGACATACTCATTACCATATTGGGATGGGCCCAGGTTATCCCTGAAGGAGACACCCGGATCTCACTGACATACAAATACATGATCCATGAGGACTCGCTCAACGTTGATGACAACAATGTCCTGGAAGATGACTCTGTGCGCCATGAGTGGGCCTTGAAAAAGTGGTCTCCCTGTTCCAAGCCCTGTGGTGGAGGTGAGGAGGTTTTCACTGCTGGGGTTCCTAAGCTTGGTTGGAGGTGGGACAGCCCTGGGTTGAGGCACGTTGTGAGCCTAGAGAAGGTTGGGGCTGGTTGAATGGGCTTCTGAGTGAAGCTTCCTGGGCCAACAATATCCTCCTGACTGCAGCTCTGAGGCCAGTGAGTTTGTCCTGTACTCACTGTATGAGCAGTGCCTGGTGGAGCAACCTCTGTTGGTGTGACCATGGGCTTAGCCTATTCTGGTAAAGGCCCATGGGTAGTTGGGAAGGTTATGCACTGGAGACTTCAGGCAAAATATACCCAGAATGGCTTGTGGGATGTGGGTCACACAGCACAGACTGCATGCACCATTATGTGGGGAGTAAGGCTGTCCTGGTGGGAGACTGGCATGTGAGTGGATCAGGCAGTAGTACTAGCAAGACTCCAGCAGCACTGGGACACTTGTGGGGGAGCCCTTTTCCCCAAGTCTATTCAGAAAACAAAACAAAACCACAAACCTGAACAATCTAGAGTTGGGGGCTGGGAGTGATGGAGGGAAAGTGGTCTCCACTGGCCTGAAAGAATTTGACAAGGGGCAGGAGAACCTCATCCTGACCAATGGCAGTCTTAGCTCTCTGTCTTACCTCGATGATGCCCCATCTCCACACCCCACCCCCCATAGATCTTACCAGCATGCCCTGCTGATTCCATCTTCATGAGTTAAGGGTCTATCTGCTAATCCTCTTCCCAGCCACACCCTGGTCCAGAAGCATCCTCCCACTGACCTTGTGGATCCACTCTAGGTCCAAGAATGACCTTTTAAAGGAACAAATCTGGGCCGTAGAAATGGCTCAGTAGTTAACGTGCTTGCCTTGCAAGCATGGGCACCAGAGTTCAGATCCCCAGAACCTACGTAGAAGTGGGATGGGCATGGAAGCCCTCTTGTAATTCCAGCCTTGGAAGGTAAGAGAGTAGGGGATCCCCAGAGGAATCTGGCTATCGATACTAACCACATTGGTAAGCTCTAGACTTGATTGTGAGGCCCTGTGTCAATTAGTAAAATGGAAGAGAAATTAAGGATAATTGTTGACATCAACATCAGGCCTCCACAGAGTGCACACACAGCACTAGTGTGTGCAAACACACACATGCACACACACACACACACACACGCACACACCCATGCATGAGTGAATGCATGCACAGACATGAAAAAAATAAAGGGATGAACCTCCTTTTATGAGGCAAAAACCAAATTTTTCCCTGTGGCCTCGGAGGTCCAGGCAAGCCTTTAAATAATGTTCCATGCCTTAACTCCCTGTCTTGACCATACCAGCCTTGGGTTAAATGTATGCTTTCTGTCATTGTGATGAACCTTTAAAATAATGAACTTATAAAAAAGAAAAGCTGTATTTCTACTTACAATTTTGGAGGCTCTGGCCCATGGCTCGTGGGCCCCATTGCTTTGGACAGTGTCAAGGCAGCAGATCATTGTAGGGCAGATAGACAGTAGAAGAAGCTGCTCACCTTACCTGCCTCGCACAAAAGGTGGCTGGGAAGCAAAGAGAGGGAGGAAAGAGCTGGATTCCCGGCCTCCCCTTTCAAGACCATATCCGGAGTGACCTAGAGGCCCCACCTCCTAAAGGTTCCACCCCCCACCGCACCCTCACCCTGGATAGCACTGCAGGATGGAGACTAGGCTTTTACATCCTTGCCTAATCCACAGCAAGTGGTTTTCCTGAACACACAGTGCTTCCCTGGGGGATTCTTCACAAGCTTCTCCTCACTTCCCTCCGCCCCTTTCCGTGGCCCAGTGCCACTTACTCCTTTATTCCCAGGATGCTTTCAGTCCCAGATGTCCAGTCTAGGGCAGGCCATTTAGCTGTACTTAGATTCTCTAGGTCCTGTGGGAATTCAGGTCTGTTATTCTCTGTCCTGGGGGGGGGGTACCTTGTATTGTAGGAGTTTGAGCAGTACCACCCCTCCCCCTGCAGCCTCTATCCACTAGATACTCTAAATATTTCCCAATAGCCTTGGGGAAGAACAGCATCCACTTTGAGAAAGGCTGCAGGAAACAGTGATTAAAAAGGAGCCATGCAGGCCAGGTGACCCGTGTTGATCAAATCCCGGTTGATGCCAAACTGCAAGACAGAGCAAATAGTTAAGTCATGGAAGACACAGAAGCCAGCGAGGGAACCAGCATCCTTGTCCTCCCTCTGCTGGGGTACAGGGGGGCTTTCTTTTTTTTTTTTTTTGTTTTTCGAGACAGGGTTTCTCTGTGTATCTATCCTTGGCTGTCCCGGACTCACTTTGTAGACCAGGCTGGCCTTGAACTCACAAAGATTCGCCTGCCTCTGCCTCCCAAGTGCTGGGATTAAAGGCGTGCGCCACCACCGCCCGGCTAAGGGGGGCTTTCTTGATCAATATCTCCAAGGCTCCCTTCTTACCCTCCACATACTTTTAAGGGGAAGGAGGAATTGAGCATAGTGGCACAAGCCTGTGCCAATCTCAGCTCTTGGAGGGCTGAGGCAGGAGGATTCCAAGCTTGAGGGAATACTGGGACAAAGAACGAGTTCAAGGTTAACCCAGACTTCTAGGAAGAAAATAAGCAAAGAGGAGAGAGGAGAATGGGCTAATACTGCTGGCAAGTCCTCACCTCTCCTACCCCTTTGAGGGTCCTACCACCCCATTGAGCCCCTTCAAGCTCTTTGTCTTCAGGGTCCCAGTTCACTAAATATGGCTGCCGCCGGAGGCTGGACAGCAAGATGGTGCATCGAGCCTTCTGTAGTGCCCTCGCCAAGCCCAAAGCCATCCGCCGAGCTTGCAACCCTCAGGAGTGCTCCCAGCCTGTGTGAGTTCTGGGAGGAGAGGGCACAGCCCCGGGGCACACTGTTGGGGGAGGGAGGAACTGGGCCTCCTGGAAGCCCTAGGCCTGGCATTTTGTGTGGGCGTTGGGCTCTTTACTCACTACATAGTACGTTAAAGGTGCAGGACTACTTCTGACCCACTGAACGGAAGCTCTGTGTGCATCTCAAAAAAGACAGAGTGTAGGTGGAGAAACAGGCTCAGAGGGCCTGGGCTGGCTTCCAGTGCTGTAATAGATGTTTCTAAGCAACAGCATTGATCTTTAGACCCTCAGACCCTGGCAGGATGAATTTCTGGGCCCAAGTCAGGGAAGATAGTGGAGTAGGGGACATGCAGGGAGAGAAGCTCATGGAGTCCACAGTCCTCTTGAGCTTGGCTGGGGAGGGTTCATGACACTATCAGAAGATGAGACTGTGGCCAGAACCAGGACCTGGAAATAGCAAAACTCTTCAGGCCACTATCTAGCGCATAGCCTCCCAGATTCTGACAGGCAGGGGAGGTTTTGTGCCTTAGTTTCCCCTTCATGCAAGCATGCATACATGACCAGTGCTTTTGTAAAATGAGGAAGAGCTTCAGCCACAGGAGGGAGCAGGCTGACCTCTCTGCTCTCACTGCCCACCTGGGCCACAATCAGACTTGTTCCCTGCCTTGGTAGGTGGGTCACCGGTGAATGGGAGCCTTGTAGTCAGAGCTGTGGGCGAAATGGCATGCAGGTGCGCTCTGTCCGCTGTATTCAACCTCTGCACGACAACACGACCCGCTCCGTGCACTCCAAACACTGCAATGACCACCGTCCTGAGAGCCGCAGGGCCTGCAACCGTGAGCTCTGCCCTGGGCAGTGGCGGGCTGGGTCCTGGTCCCAGGTAAGCTGTTCTCTTGGCCCCATGCCCTTGACTCGAAACTGAGCTTGGATAATTATGACTGAAGTAGACAGGGTGATCCAGTTTTGATCCAACTCCTGTCCCCCAGGCCACAGCTCAGGTTTCAGGACACCAATGAGAGCCATAGCATGAAAGTCCAGGGTTTTTATCAGGGAATGAGCTACATGAAGGTATCCTCAGATCTCAGAAGGAAGGAAAGCAGATATTTACCGTGCATAAATTATGCTGCTGTTTTAAACTACGTAGCAAAACTAGTACAGCCTGCCCCAAGGCCTCAAACATGCAGGAGCTTTCTTAACACCTTCCATGAGTTAGGTCCTCAGAAACTACACAAGAGCCATTCCTTGAAACAGCCTTTTGCTTAGGAATGTGAAGCTCTTGAGAATCGCAGGTCTGTTGAGTTGGGATTTTCCAACTATAACACGCATATACACACATAGTGAGGCTGCGCTGAATGAGGCTCAGTGCCAGGAGTCAGATCCAAGTGCCCTCCTGGCTCCTCCCCACGGTCATGAAGCAGTGGTGGGATTAGGGGGCTAGAGGGTACTGGAGCCTTGTGTCTAGAGAGAAGGTTAGAGGAGGTACTGCCAAAAGCCCCCCAACCCCCAGGCTGGATCAGAGATGTTGCAGGAGTCCCAACCCACTACACGTTTTCCTGGGCTTCAGTATCTTCCAGCTAAAGAATTGGGTTAAGCCATCTTCCATGACTCTAATGAGGTGCTTGAGTACCTTTTGCAGGGAGAGTTACAGGCAGATATGCTTTACATCCTGTCCTTGAAATGGTACTGCTTTGCTCCAATGTCTAAATTATCCTATCTCTACTTTGAAGTTGGCACACAAAGCAAAGGGTTTCATTATGGCGTCCTCACATACGTGACATTATGTCTTGGTCTAACTCACTTCCCTTCCCCTTTGCTCTCCCCCTCCCCCTTTTCCTTTCCCCAAATAGTACTCCTCAAGAGTCTCATGATCTATACATACACACACAGTTCCATATATGGGGAGAAACAGAATATGTCTTTTGAGTCCAGCTGATTTAGCTTCAGATGATCTCTAATTCTATCCATTTTTAACAAATGTCATGACTTGTCTTTCCCTGTGGTTGACTGAAATCTTGTTTTGTAGGATCTAGGAATAGAGCTTCTATGGTTAAAACACTTGCTGTGCTAGCATGTAGACTGGAGTTTGGACTCCCCAGCACCCATGTAAACACCTGGTAGGCACAGCAGCCTGCCTAGAGTTCCAGAGCTGAGTCAGAGATGGAATCCCAGGAGCAAGCTGGCTAACTAAATTAGCTGTGTCAACAAACTCAGAGTTCAGATGAGAAACCCTTGTCTCAGTGAATAAGGTGGAGGGTGGTCAGGAAGACTCTGCATGTTGGCCTCAGATCTCCACATACACATGCATATGCACCTGCACATTATGTATGCACCCCCTACACACCCAAACATGAATATATGTACCACTTTTTTCTTTCTTCATGCATCTGTTGACGGACAGATAGGCTGAGTATATTTCCTGGTGACCCATGGGAGATGGTGTGGAGCACAGTGTGGGTCTTGTCCCATGGGAGCTGTCCTAGAATGCACACACCCATCTCTCAGGGCTACAGTGATGCCCAGCACTTCTGGGCTCTCCCTTCTTCCCATGGTTTGGATATGATTTGAGTATGACATTCCAGACCCAGCCAATGCAGATATAAAAAACAGATGTGCTGGTGCCTCTGTGGTACATTGACTTAGAGTCCTGGGTATAGCCAGGAGTGATGGGTCATATGGTAGTCCTGCTTTCACTTTTTTTGAGGACTCTCCATAGGGATTTCTGGCAGTGTAGAGGGTTTATGGCTACTGTATAAAGACACTTCTTTAGTTTATGAGTTTGGAGGTTTCAAGCCATGGTGTTGGCATCATCAACATTACGAGGGAGGACCTTATGACATATGACACCATGATGAAGCGCATGGAGAATGACTCCATGGAGAGGCAGGTAGCCAAGGTCCAAACAGGCCAGGAGAAGCCTCCCACTAGGTTTTGATCCTTTCTCCATTACCACCACACTGGGGACAGAGCTTCCAATGCACAGGTCTGGAATGTCATACTCCAATCATATCTAAACCATGGGAAGAAGGGAGAACCCAGAAGTGCTGGGCATCACAGTAGCCCTGAGAGATGGGTGTGTGCATTCTAGGACAGCTCCCATGGGACAAGACCCACACTGTGCTCCACACCATCTCCCATGGTCACCAGTCACATGCCTGGAGATCATGGGATGCTCCAACAGTTTGAGTCTGAGGCCCAGTATGGGAGGTGACCCCAACTGATCGTTCTTTACTTATAGTGTTCGGTAACGTGCGGCAACGGCACCCAGGAACGGCCTGTACTCTGCCGCACTGCAGATGACAATTTTGGTGTCTGCCGGGAGGAGCGGCCAGAGACAGCAAGGATCTGCAGGCTCGCACCCTGTCCTGGTAAGCCCTGTGCCACCCCTGATCCCCGCATGCAACAGTCTGGAAGAGGGGAGGTGGGCGCCTGGTGCAATCAAATTCTGCTCTTCTTCCAAAATGGTTGGGTTTGCCATGGGTGAACTCTAACTTGAGCGTTTCCAGCCAGGGCTGAGAATTTTCCTAGAAGGAAATGGGATGTGTGTGTGTGTGTGGCGGGGGGGGGGGGTTGACACATTGGTGTCCTTGGACAGGTTTTGCTGTGCATGATGTTAGAGCTTTAAACTCTAATGATCCACAGTCAACCACAGCACAGCAGGACTGAACCCTGGAAGTAAGGTGGGGTACAGAGGGTAAACAAGCATGGCATGGATTAGGAGGTGACGGGCCTGAGGAGTGTGTAAAACTGGTGAGACACTGAGTACAACTGGGTCCTGGGATGATTGGCAGAGAAGCGGGGGGCTAGACTAGTTTATTCCCATACAGGAACCATCCCCTCTTATTATTCCAGGCCTCAGGATGCCTGGATGTTTGCGCCGTGCTGCGTGCATGCGTAGTGAGGGGTCCTTCATGGTGTCCTGGCAGTTGCAGCCTCCTCTTTTCCTTCTAGGAAACATCTCGGATCCCTCCAAGAAGAGCTATGTGGTTCAGTGGCTGTCCAGGCCTGACCCTGTTTCACCCATCCAGAAGATCTCGTCAAGTAACCGACCTGTTTATAACTCTGCCTCTGCCCTCCAGTGCATGCCCTGCGCCTTGTGGAGCTTGCCTTGGGCTCCCTTCCTCTCTCTCTATGGAAAGCTTCCCTGACTCCTGCTGAGTGCTCTTTTGGGTGAATCTGTTTTCTACAGGCCTGAGTGCTCGGCCTGCTCCTCCCAAGCTTGTACCACTTGGTGGCAGCGAGTGAGGGCCAGCCTCAAGGAGGCCTGGTCTGGGGACACTGGCCTCTTGTAGGGGGCCAGGACCTGGTTTTGTGATGGCTTGTAAAGGGGCAAAGATCTGTCGTGGTGCCGGAGGGGCCTGAGGCCACTGTGCGAGTATGACCACCTCGCCATGGCAATCGCCTCATTGGGCCACATTCCTCCAGGCTGAAGCTGCGGGTCAACTCCAAGGGGAAGCCAGCCCCATCCCCTTTCAGACACCACCCACCACTGAGGTGAGGCCACAGGGGTCTCTACGGTGTGCGGTTTTTTGTTTTTGTTTTTTGTTTTTTTGCGTCTCCCATGCCGGGGTGACAGACCCCAAGTTTCCTGCGGTGTCAGGGGCTTCCCGGCTGCTGCTACTGTCACTGCTGCTGTTGCCCTTTGCTGAGTGTGTCCTTTCTGACTTGTGAAACCATGGCCTGCTTCTGTCTGGCCTTTGCACCCAACCTACAATGGCCCTTGGCCCCCAACCCCCTGTCCTCTCGGGGGTCCAATCATACGGAGGAGGAGGCAGGGAAATGTGTCCCCGAGATGGGACATCATGGACACACCACCACTTCCATTCTCTGTCTATTTGCTCCAATGGCCTTTTTCTTGTGTGCATATGACCCGTTCAGAGAATTGAAAGTGAGATTGATTGATTGATGATTGACTGATTGACAGATATGGATGTGCCTCACCTTACAGTGTGAACAACTACAGAATACCTCAATTTTTATTGCTTTTTTTGCTTAGAAACACTATGTAGAAGATGCCTTAAAGTTGAAAGCTAACAGAATTGGCTGCTAACTCCAGCCTTAGATGGGAGATGTGATCCAAGTAGGAGGCAGGCACTGAAGATCTATGGGGGACCCCACCCATTCTGCCCACCTTTTGCCAAGGGTAAGGTTTCTAAATCTAGGTGGTCTTGCTCCCTCCCTGAGCCATCTGTGTGCGAAGGGACTTAGCAGCCACTCCATCTATCTCCAACAAAAGGGGTCCTCCTCTGATGCCCACCTGGCCAGTTGGCGCTGACTGTTTTGTGGAGACTCAGACATGGGGCTCCCACAGCGCGGCCTTACACCCAGAGGGTGACACACCTGGGTCCTTAGCCGTGACCAATGTAGCATCCCAACTGATGGTCCTACCAGCCCCACCTGGCCGCAGCCACCTTCATCTGTTAATAATTCTAGTTCCTGCTGGACCATGCAGCCAAGCCTCCTCCTACTCCCCTTGGCACTAATTACTGTTATGTAAATAATTGATGTGTAACTGGAAATTAATCCTCTCACGACTGTTAACTTCCAACTTTGACGAGGCAATGTGAGTGACCTGTGTGGTTACAGACTGGCGCGACACGGTCCAGGACATTTGCCTCCTGTCTGTATGCACTTTGCTTTATCAGGGATATTTTATTAGTGTTTTTGTATGTACTTAATGACGTATCACGTAGGTTCCGTTGTTGTCATTGCTTTTCTGTTGTTGTTTTTTTCCTTTCTTTTCATGAGACATTAGCGTGTGCCAAAGTGACTGTGAAAATGACCTTTTATTCTTACTGATGATGAAAAGACCTCTTGTCATGCATCCCACAAATAAACTCAATAAAAGTTCAGTTCAACTGGGAGCTTGAGTTTGGTCAGCTGGTGGCTTGTTCCCTTCACCTTCCTGGCAGTCAGCAGTGAGGTGCCACATGGCACCATCCTGTAGCATTAACCACCTGGTTTCTCGTTCTAATGACTTAGCTATCCCCGACCCGACGCCATCCCTGCTGCCCAACATCGATGTTTAGGGCCCATCTTCCACTGACACATATTCCAATGAAAATTTCAAACTAGGGCTGCTGCACTCCACCTTGAGTGTTGAACTGTCAGTGCTAAGTGAGAACCTTGCAGAGATGTCTAGGTTTTCTGCTCCTAGATGCTGCCTGGGATGGCTTCTCCCTTTCAGGGATCAGAGCAGAAATGTGGGGTCCAGATTATGTCTCCTGAGCCACTGTCTGTCATTGACCTGCCTTGAGATGCCTGTTCATAAAGAGTAGGTGCCCATCAGCCAAGGGATGGGGGGTTGTGGTCTTGGGAAAGTCAGTTTAGGAGAACCAAGGCAGTGCTCGTGTGCATGTGTGCATGCGTGCGTGCATGTGTGCGCACAACCCAGCCTCCCTGTGCCTCCCAAGATCTGCTCTCAGTAGCCACAGGCCTTGTGTCTTTTCACCTACTGACAATGACCAGGCAGTGGATCAGTATTCAGTAGGGCCCCCTTCACCTGTAGTCCTGTCTTATCCTGTGGATGGGACTCCTGCTCCATGCTTATCTGTGGTACAGAGCAGTAAGAACGTTCAAGAGGTCATGAGAAAGAACAATAGGAGGTAGTGGAATTGGCAGCACAGGCCCAGGCCCCAAATTCCAGGGATGTCATGGGAGCTGTAGCTGGGTCTACTGCCCACAACTCTGCTTGTTGATCAAGGGAGTCATAGGGTGTCCCGGGAAGAGTGGTCAGCTGCACTGCATCCCTCTGTCAATCTCTCCAGAGATGGGTCAAGATGAGCTGCCCTCTAAGGGAGACCTGCACTGGTACTCCTGATGGCCCAGGAGAACCTGCACAGGGCACATCTATGCCCCACGATGGAAGGGAAGGTGCCACTCACTTTACAAACTAGTTTCATGAGCTCTAGAGTGATGATGTGGGTCCATGAGCCCACCACCCATTCACTATGACGTCTTTGCTCCCACCAAGCAACCCCCTGCTTCTCTTTACCCATCATGACAGCAGGGAGGAATTCTCACCTTACTTTCTCTCTAACTTAGAGCTCTGTGTAGGACTATTCCCCCTAGAGACTGGGGAATTGGGATTTGATTTTAAAATTGACTTCATTTTTTTCGCGGAATTCATGTTTGAGGTTATCTATGATACTTGTCTTCCATGAATGAGACTAGCATCAAGTTTCTCCTAAAACAAATGAAAAGTTTTAAAAGGTATTCTAAAACTACTAATAATTCATATGGAATTCAGATACCACTAAGACTGGGGGAGGGGCACACAGATGACTTAATGTCTCCTATCCAAGTGCTAGCCAGGACTGGCCATGCTTAGCTTTTAAGGTGACTTTATGAACAATGTGTTCATTCTCAATGGTTTATCATCATCCCTAAAAGCCAATAGTTTTGGCCACCCTTGGTGGCACACATTTTTAATCCCAGCACTTAAAAGACAGAGGAAAGCAGAGCTCTGTGATTTCAAGTCTACATAGTAATATCCTTTTTTTTTAAGAGTTCTTGCTATTTAATTGCTACTGGAAATAGAATGGAGGCTCAAATATCATAAAACCGAAATTATCTTGGCAACCTTTCACCAGGCAGAGCCTCAGGACACACAGTTCAGCCTGCTGCAGGTATAACTGATAGCTCTGTTATCTAGGAGAGTGTTCTGATGTTTTTTAAACAATTAGTATTGTTTAAAACCACTGGTATACTTTCAATAAGATTGTAACCATCCCTTGATCTTGCAGATGGTTACATCCCAGTAATAAGATGGTATAGTATTTGCATATAATATGAGCACCCTCCCAAACACTTTGCATCACCTCCAGATTTTGTATAATTCCCAATACAATGTACGGACTACATATATAGTTGTTTTTATTGCATTGTTTATGGGATAGTGGTCACAAAGGAGTCTGTTTAATGTAGTGATTTCCCCAGATCCTGTCCATGGTTAACTGGATCCAAGCAGGTAGAACCTGTGGGCACAGAGGGATGGCTGACATGGTTTTCTAGTTTGATATTAGTACACCAACATCTTCACCAGTGGCTTTTTTGATTCACTCATTGGCTTGTTTTAAAATTTCAAATCTGAAGCTATGTAGATCAGTCAGAGGAAACCAGACAGAGAAGTCTGCCTGGTAAGCCAGTGGAAGGGGAGTATCCTGCAGAAGGGAATCCAAATCCTCAGGCTTTCTCCATCAGCTGACCCTGTCTTTGTGCCAACCAGGGATGGGCTTGACCCAGACTCAACCAACATTTTCTGCAAAGAGCCAGACAACAAATATTTTAGTCATCGGAGCCTATCTGGCCTCTGCTGCAGTTATTATGGTGGATAAACGGCCAATGATAGTAAATGTGGCTATGTTTCAATAAAACTATTTATAAAACCAGGTGAAATGATGGATCTGGCCTATGGCCCTATTTACCTCACTGACTTCTGCAGGCAATCTCTGAATTTGTGCGGCTGCTACATTAGCTTCCAGCACTGTGGTAAGGAACCTGAGACAAACAGGGTTGCATTGGCTTATGAGTTATTTCATGGTTTTCAGGCCATGGTCACTTGGGCCTGTGGTGGTAATGTCATGATTGGAACACATGGCAAAGGGCATCTGTCTACCCCCTGGCAGCTGGGAAGCAAAAGGAGAGGCAGAAAAGAGCTGCATTCCAGTTTCTTTTTCAAGGCTAAACCCAGTCACTGCCTACAAATGATTCCACCATTCCCAACAACACCAAGCCTTTGACACATGAGCCTTTGGGGGGTAAACTTCAGAGGCAAGCTCTCTCAGCCTGATGGGAGGGACAGTGAGCCAAGTGAGAGCACAGATAGCTGCTTAGTGACAATTTTGTTGTTTGTTTAAAGGAGAAGACACGAAAATAGGACAGAGCACCCTGTGTGGCAGGAGCAGTGACCTCTTGGTGCTGGCTCCTTCCTTTGTCAAAGCTTATTGTGGGGGTGTTCCTGTCACTCAATTCTTATACAAAGCCCCCCTTATGTCCCTAGAACCGTGGTCAGTGGTTTTACACTGTTCAGGCTCAGTAGCTGCCAAGAGGACAGAACAGGGGTAGGAAGGGAGCAGGTGGGGTTCTGGGACCCCAACATCAAATGCAATGTTCTTTGCATTCTTCTTATACTGGGCATCCATGAAACACTTCATTTGAAGACACCACCAGTCGCCCTTGCTGTTGGGTTCTGACTGGCCCTCAGCCTGAGGTCTATGTGTTTCCTAGTATGTGGTGAGCACATTTCTCCATTTTAGGACAACCTGGGTCTCTCCTAATAGGCTTCTCTGCTTCTGTCTTCCCATTGTGGCACCTGCAGCTGGTCACATTTCCTATTTATTTGGGTCATGCCAAAGCTCAACACTGCCTCTGATGGTATACATCTCTATATTTTTCCTGATTATGGCTTTGTTGATTTAAAACCCAGAGTTTTCCAGTTTTGAACTTTCTCATTATTCCCATGCATCTGTTTCATATGTTTGAATGTATCCTTTGACTCACCTTTGGGGCTGATTCTGATACTGCCTTGGCTCTCTGTCTTGGAACTTTCATGGTGATGGAAAAGCCAGGATCTGGTCACCTTATCTGACCATTGAATGTGAACTTGTTGGCCAGGCAAGTGTGGAGAAGGCAGGGAATCATGAAGCCATAGACTGGGAAACTTCCTGTCCTATAAAGGCCACGGTGTGCTTGCCCGAGGGACATGAAATATCCCTGTGACAATGACTTGTTACTTTATAGTGAGTATGTTTTATATAAATCGTCTTGGCTTGGGTTTTAGAATGCACTGATGGGGGAAAGAGAAGGGAGGGTGACTTTGGGAAAAAGAGCAATGAAGAGAGAGAGAGAAGGGAACAATTGGCTGAATAATTGAGCCACAGACAGAGCTGGGGATTGGCTAGGGAAAAGAGGGGCATGGGAACTCTGAAGATAGAGTCAGAGCTCTCTGTAAACTGCGGCATGATCAGTTTCTTGGGTGGGAAGGGATGAGCATGTGGTTGAGTAGAAGGATCAGCCTCATGAGAAGGTATTGAGCTTGTCTGAGAAGTTGCCAGAAGCTCAGAGTGGTGGGGCCATGGGCTGGATGCAGCAGTAGCAGGAGAAGAAGATGCATCAGATAAGTTTGGGCACATGTCCAAAGGCCTGCACAAGTCTGAGTTCTTAGTCTCTGAGGGAAACACCTTGGGAAGTCAGGTCAGAACAAGCAGCACACAGTGAAGCTACAATTGAGAGAGTGTACTGGGTTTTAGGAGCCTGTTCTTTTAGGTTTAACTTTGTTGTAGTTACTTCTTGTAGATTACTGTAGAGTCAAATCCTGCCACAAAACTGCATCGAGGTTCCACTGAGATGTTGTGGAAAGATCCCGGTGAAGTACCATCCTTAAGATTGCACATGGAATCTCTCTTAAGAACAGAAGGGTTTCATTTCTGTCTCAACCTTTGAGATACGTTGAAAAAGCAGGTTCAGTTGGGGATTGCTTGGAGGAGGGGAGCACTCCAGGTGGGGGTCTGTGGATGCCACCCTGCTCAGAGACTCACACACTGCAAGTACACTGACTCTCCACGCAAGCTCGCTGCCTCTGTGCTGCCTCTGGACTCTGTCACACGCCTCCTCCAGCAATCTGCACTCGGCGGTGGGTACATGTCCCCTTCATCTTGTCCTTTGGTTATTTCTCCCGCTCTTCTCTTTCAGAGGGCCAGTGCCAAGGCGACAAGTCAATGTTCTGTAGGATGGAAGTCTTGTCTCGGTATTGCTCCATCCCCAGCTACAACCAGCTCTGCTGCAAGTCCTGCAACCTGCCCCGCAACCTCAGCAACATGGAGGATGGGGCCGTGGAACCTCCACCAGGGAAGCACAATGACATCGATGTGTTCATGCCCACACTCCCAGGGTCCACTGTAGCTACACAGGTGCAGTCTTCACCAGGGCTTCCCTTGGAGATCCCCCTCAATGTCTCAAGTGGCACTAATGCCACTGAGGATCACCCAGAAACCAATGCTGTGGATGTCCCCTACAAGATCCATGGTGTGGATGAAGAGGTCCAGTCTCCCAACCTGATCCCTCGACGACCAAGCCCGTATGTAAAGACAAGGAACCAAAGAATCCAAGAGCTCATTAATGCAGTGCAGAAAAAGGAGGCACTTAGAAAGGTCTAATAAAATAGAAAGATTCGCATCATCATCTTTTCCCCTTGCTTATAGATAGATATATTCCATGGGATAGAAAATCCTGTGTTTTTGGGAAATGAAGCCAAAATTTCTGCTTCCAAAAACATTTGGAAAACAGAGAAAGTGCAAAAGAATATATGGGGGTGGGGGTGGGGCATGAGACAATCAGCCTAACACATAGTTCCCAGGCTAGGAATGACTTAAATCTTGTGGTGGTCTTAAGTGTAGAGGGGACAGAAATGAAGTTCCCTAGTTTCTGTCAATGATGGGAGGTCAAAAGGGGTGACTCTCAGAAAGAAAAGCTTTGCTTCAACTTATTAGAGCAGTGGTTGAGAGCCTTCATGTCCTTGATGATGACCAATCCCCAGAGCAAGGGATGAAACCACTGGGGACTATTCAGTGACATGGTGTTTTATTTAATAAATCAATTGCCAGGTTGAGTGCAATGAAGAGGAGGTCATGAGCCAAAATGACCTTGAAGGCCAGGCAGATGATGGGATAAGTGTGGTAGCCAGTAGAGGACTCTGACCAAGCAGAGGGCAACACCCACCTAGAGCTGCTGGTGGGCTCTGGCCATAGCTGCCAGTGTGACTTGTGTTTCTTTCCTACCAGCCTGGCCTTGTTGTATGTTGCACTTCCAGGTATCTGCATTTACTGTTCCCAAAATTTTTTTTAAGTTATTGGGGTTCAGGATGACCTGGGAGTTTCAGAGCTAGTCTGCAACCTCTGATCTCCATTTCAGTTATTAACTAATCATCTGGTGCAGTTTCAACACCTGGTGCTCATGGTGTGCAGTGTTTTGATCTCAGCTGAGCAGGGGCTGTGCACCTATGTAGTTCTTTCTGGGAAAGTGATGAGACTTCCATAATGGGGAGATAGGAAGACAGTCCCAAACAGGAGTCACTGGGTCAAAGGCAGCGAGAAGCATCTCTCTCCTCCCCACTTGCCCCAGCCTTGCCTCCCAGGCTCTGGTGGAAGAGCCCCAGTATTCTTCTCTGGCTATCTTGGGCCAAAGTCCCAGAGAGGAAGGGTGATAGAGGCATGTAGTCCCTTGGGATGATCCAGCATGTAGTCCAAGTCCCAGCACACTTCATTTCCTTGTGTCCTTGTACTGCCAGCAGGTAGTGAGGTGCCAGGCTGTGGGGCCTCAGGTTCAGAGGACAGGTTTTACCTATAGTCTGACCTTGCCCCTGCCCACCTCCAACCTTTAGAAGTTCTAGAACCTGACAATATGGTCTGCAATAAGATGTGGGAGCCCCACTTTATCTTTTTTCTTTAGAAGCTTAGATAACTTTTGTTTGGGGTGGAATGGTGTTTGGTGAGCCAGATGTGAATGGGGAGGAATAAAAGGAAGGGAATGGGTGGATGTAGGGTGGTGAGCTTTGCCTCTTACTCATTGGCATTTTGTGAACATGCCACTCCAATACCCTCACGCGGTAAGACCCAAGAGCATGATAGTGCCTGGGCCCAGCCTGAGCATAATTCTGAGGGTTCTCACGTGTAGAAGCCTTGTGTTCTCACCAGTTGTAGATTGTAGATTATTTTTCCTTCTTGACATCCCCAAGCCCCGTCAAGGGACAGTTGAGAATGCTGAGACTTGTGTTAATGCCACTGTGGCTGCTCCTCCATTGAGTTTCAAGGTGCTCAGTATATTTGTGTGAGTGTGTGTGTGTGTGTGTGTGTGTGTGTGTGTGTGTGTGTGTGTGTG